>VWZX01010273.1:3252356-3423318 GCA_013399015.1 Galbula dea
CCCCCCGGAGCAGTTTATTTAAAGGAAACATTAGTTTGCATGGTTTCAAAATCAGAAGTGATTGAGGAGTGAAAAGGAGACTTCCGTGATAATTAGGTGTATTTTTCAGTCTAGTGTTAAAAAGTCAAAGCTGAAGTTTTCCCTTATACAAATTCAATTTAAAATATCAGAATGAAAACTACTCCTCTATAGTTATTACTTTTGAACACACTGTAATATGTATTGGTTGAAAAAAATATATAGAGAGCAAATAATTATTTCAGCAGATCACTACATTGCTGAAACTCCAAAAGGTTCAAATTAAAGTGTCTGAAAGCCATCCTGTACGCTAATCGTGTTTCTTCAAGCCCCACAGCAACTCATGATGTCTCCATAGCAACTGTTCTTTAGTTTTTTATTTATAAAAATGTTTATGCTTCATACTGCACATATTATCAGGTATAAGGAAATCCTAATACTGAAGAAGTTTAGTAACAGCTTTTCCTTCAGCAGTATTTCCCATAGTGCAGATGTTACAGTTGTGATTTTTTATCTTAACTAGATTTTAAGAATCAAGTGATGATGACATTTTAATTCTGCATTGCATAATATTGATTTGATAACAACGAAAATGATGTCATAGTTTCTCTTCATTATTGTAGTGGCAATTCAGCAGATTCTAACTGCCCTTCATTTGTGTGCAATTTTCATGTTAGTTTGTGCAGAGGTATCACAGCTGTGACAGTGATTGACATCAATACCAAATCAGAGCATGACCAACCATATTTCTTTTTTTGTTTTTCAATCCATATCATATGATTGGTACCTGGTTATTTCACTGACCATAAACTGGTGGAGAATTAGAACTGATCTACTGAAATTGAAAAGAGAACCCGAGTTGTTGAGAGTGAGCAAGAACCTGCAATATCTCTTGATGTTCAGGTTGGTATATTCAGGAAGTGAACTCTTTTTTTTTTTTTCTTTCAGAGGCTTTAATTTAAATTTTGTGTGAGTAAATCTCCACATAATGACAGGCTTAAATGTAAGCATTTATTTAGATGCTTTACCAAATTGAGATGTCCTCTCAGTGTCCCATTCTGCCTTCTTCACCCTCTCCCTGAGAAATATGAGACCAGTGATGACTAATAGATGCATCAGATGCATCTTAATTTTGAAGAACATTTCCTATTGTTTAAATTAATTTTTAATAAATCAGAAAACAGCAAAACTCCTATGTGACCTTGACCAAAAATAACACACTTCAGATACTTAATGTAGAGGAAGCAGTTCTCAAGCAGCTTAGAGAGTATAAGTTGTTGGGCCAGAGTAATCATCCAGTAATTATCACATCTATAAGAAATTTGCAATTAGTTTTTATGGAAAATATACAAACAACACCTTTCACCCAACTGTGTAATTGTAATAATTAATTTATCAGTAGCAGCCTGATGGTAAAGAACTGCCAGTCTATCTTCTTGCTTGTACTAATAAGAAATTTTGGACTCCTGTGTTAGACATAGAGAAGTGTAGTGGAAAACAGAACTAGACATGCATTGTCTTTACCTGAATGCCAGCTGATTGCAATACTTCTGAAGCAGCTGAACAACTTGACTGTGGTTTTTATTTGTACATATAGCACAGTTACTGATGTGTACATTTCCATGAAAATGAACACAAAGTAGTTGTTAAATGATTGACAGGAGAGCAAGGTATTCTCTTACAACATGTTTTTTGGAGTTTTTTTAAATTTATTTTTCTCATAGTAGTAATAACCAAGAACATGCTATAAAGTATACCATTCATAATGACATTGCTTTTTCTAAAACCTAGAAGCAATAGACTTGGTGGAATTTACTTAATGTTGCCATATAATATCTAACATCACCAAAGAGATGAGCTGTAATGATCTAGGAATATTACAAGTATATAATAAAGAATACTGCCTGCTTGAGACTGTCAGGTGGTCTATTTAATCTTCTCATGATTTGTTCATATGCCTTATCTGTTATACATGATATTTCTTATATTTGACATCTTAATCTCTAAAGTTTTCCTGTAGGTTAGAAGCATTCAGAGCTAAGGCTTCAGCTTCTGGTTTTATCAAAAAAATAAAGCATACTCTGCATTAGGAGGTTTTGGGCCTCCTAGAGAAGCCTGAAGAGTAGAGGTGAATTGCACGTTATTTATCAGATGGGTAACTGTAGAACTCATACTACTAACTATACACCTCCTAAAGACTCATCTCTGCAGACAGAAAACTTAGTGGAAAAAATCTGTCTGCTTTTTGATGCATTCTCAGTGCTCCTGTGTCACAAGATAGCAACAGAGAATCTCCCTTCAGAACTAATAGTAAAATCTATTTCAGATAATTTTAGCAATCCTAATGGATTCTGTACCTATAGAAATGATGGCATTTGTCCCTTATATTTCACAGGATATTGCCAAAAAGAAAGATAAAATGGAAATGTATAAAACAGAAATTAAAACGAAAAGTATTCAAGAATGCATAATCCACTCCTAATAGCAATTTTGACCCCTTTGGTGAAAGTCCAGCCTCAGAAACACAAACATTGACTTCAGTAAGCATTTTGAGCATGGCTTTTATATTGTGTTGAGCCCTTCAGGCTTAATTTGAAATGAATAGTTGAATAGTCGCTGGAACTCTCTTAAGTAATATTTGTATCATGTAAGATATTCCAAGTTAGGAATTTAGATACCAATTAAAATACGAATGTGCAGAGCACAGGGAGCAATGACTGGCCAATAATCTAAATAGAAAATGATGGGATTTGGGTTAGAGAGAATGAATAAATTAAAATGATCCTGAACAAGAAAGTAATGCATTTTTCCCAAGCAGGAATGTACATGGAATAGAAAAAGACATTTGGTAATATTAGTAGTCTGGAGGTCTTTATATATCTTGCCTACAGCCCAGGGCTCATCTTTAGAAGAAATACAATCTGCAGATGTAAAATTAAAGCCTATTTAAAACTGGTGGGGTTTTTTTGTGTGGGTTTTCTTTTGTGTGCTTTTTTGTTGTTGTTGTTGTTTGTTTCTTTGGGGTTTTTTTGTTTGTTTTTTAATGAGGGCAGAACATGCAGCCATTGTTTGCATGAAAAATGTGCTAAAACTTGGACTAAAATATTTTAATGAGTCACTGAGGGACTGTACTAATGCCTTCATCTGTTAGATTATATGCAAAACAAAGGACTCTATCACTGAGGCTCAGTGCTCTGAAACACAATGTGAATCTCTAACAGGGACTGTTCTCCACAATTAGGAAGCAGCAATGGCTTTTTGAAGATAGAGACTCTATGTGAATCTACACTGAAGACCTTCTAGCAAAGATAATGGAAATTTTCTTTCAGAAACTAGATGGAGTCAGTAGCACTTCATGGTTTTTCAGTTCCTCAGCAGCTGGTCAGAAGGTCTCAAAAAACTTAAATATGAAAGAAGCACTCCAATTCTGTCATTTCAGAGGGCTTGGCTTGCCATTTCAGCAAGGTTCCAGCACAGCCTGTGAACACCACAGAGTCTGCCATGAGACCTCCATGCCCACTGGATACTTTATAAGTATGCAAAACCCCCCCCCAAAGTTTGTTAGAGAGTCACAAATTCAAAAATCATTGATCATATGAAAATCACATGAAAATCACTTGAAGTCTAGACGTAACTGAAATGGATGGGTTAATGTACTCTCTGATTTCTGAATAATCCTATTTCTTCAGATACCCTTCTCAGAAACTAAGTAAAAGCTGAAATACTCAGTGTCTTCTTTCTACTTTGACTTTAAGGAAAAATGATGAATACATAACATTGATGAAAAAAAATTGTTATATTTTGTGTCACTAATAATCAGAATGGATTTAAAGTCATGAAGCAGGCATTTGGATGGAATTTAGGTTCCTAAATCCAAAGCTGCAGTTTTGAATACTTTTGCTTTATTAAAATATTTATGTGATGTTTGTAAAAGCATTAGATCTGTGAGATACCAAGGTTTTAAGTGACTTGCCAAAATGATATGTGAAGAATCAGTGGCTGAAGAAGATGTGGATGTGGAGTTGTATTTTATGAAATAAGACAATGAAAAAAATACAGAAACAGCATTGGACCAATAATCTTCATTTACATGGTAATTTTTAAGGCTTAGAACTTCAAACACATTCATATGGATTTGTATGAATGAGCCATGCCAAATTCATCCTCTACAGGTATTGTTCTGGGGCACCTTTTCTGATGCAGTGGGCAGGAACAAGGGCAACATTACTTCTTGTTGAGAAGATGAAAGGAAAATGGCTGATCCTTTGAAATACACTTTGCTAGAGAAGAAATGATTAGTGAGACAGATTTTGAATAAATTCTATGTGTCTGTAGGTGGAATACTCTTCTGATGGAAAATACACATACCCAGAGAAAACTTGCTATGTATGTGCAGCCAAAGGAGTTAGAGGGAGGCAGAGGAAGGGGGAAATTACTTGTAAAAAGATAAAAGAAGTAAGATTATATTGAACATAAGAATTAGACCTGCACAGGGCTTTTGTTAGTATTTCCCAGGATATGTCGTGTGTTTTTCATTTTATTGGCTTAAGGGAAATGGATTTAGCTTTTATTTGATATTACATATTATGCTGGAATTTGTTCACCCAGTTCAGCAAAACCCACCTCTTTGTCTTTCAGAGGTGTAGTACAAGGCTTTTTTCAGAGCCATGGTGAATGACATGAGGATGCATGGTGGAAGAAGGTCACCTTCATTGGCTTGATTTGTTCGTAATCCTTTAAACAATCAGTAGTGATGTCTATTGATTGTGACACTAAGTTGAAAATAGATTTATTACAGATGTAATTAAAAAGATGACTTTAAAGAGAATTTGTTTATAGGATTCCTCAGCAAATAAAGGTTGTGATTAATAGTTAAAGGTAGACCAAAGGAAATATTGCAAAGCCCTGAGGTCTTTGTACTGCTAACAGAAACAAAGGTTTCTCACAGCTTTCCCACCAGCTTCAAGGCACTCAGAGTGGTGTAATGGCTTTAAAGGCCCATCCTCCGTCTAATGTAGTCTGGTGGTTCTTTCTACAAGTTCCTCAAAAGGAAGCATTCTGTTCTCCATTGACTCCCTGTAGAGTGTCCCTGGCATTATATTGTTTTTGAGCTGTCACATTTGGCACAGAAATTGTGTCAGTAGGTGGAAGAAGACCAAGAAAAAATTAAGCATACCTTTTATGCTATTCAAATATATACCAATCCTTTGAGTTTGCTGACACACAGCTCTGGGCAGCACAAAGATTACATGTTTTTCTGCTACCATTCAGAAATACTTAAAAGTACTTCTGTAGACTCTTGATTTTCTTCTTAATATTAGGTATATATAAGATTCATGTTTGGTACCTCTGAAAACTTTCTGTAGTGATGATTGTGACCATGGGATGAAACAAAAAGTGGTTTCAGTATCCAAATCCTCAAATTATGTTTTGAGTGTTGTAAAATCACTGTCAAGTTGACAGCTTTGCCTCTCTGGTCTCATTTATTTTATCAAACCACAACATCTATGAAGAAAAATCGAATTAAAACATATCCAAAGTGTTTGTTGTCTTTCTGAGTAACAGATATAACTTTAATATATTAAATACAAAATAGTAATAAATTACAATTGCACAATTTCTTACAGAGTTTTTATTAAGATCAAAACTTACTTGTTTATACTAGATTTATATAAATAAATCACGGTACATTTTTACACGTGTTTAGAAGATTGTAATACATATTATAAAATTAAGATTTTTTTGTCCCTCAAACCATCACTGCAAAAGGAATCATGCATTATTTCTACTAAATGAACAAAATGCCCACCTAATTGAGAAAGCCTTGATAACAGGTATGGCTCTACTCTTCAAAATAAGACATGAAACAGAGACATCAGGACTTTTATTGAACAAGAAATAATATAGTACAATGTTCATGTGTTATTATAAACAAAAGTATACCAAAAACAACACACCTCTCTTCACGTACCTTTGAATGGGTATTAAAAATGACAACTGGCCAGCATGCAACTGAGTAAAACATTCCAGTTTTACAATGTCTACATTTGAGCAAAAGAAGGAACTAAAAAACCCAGACAAACAAACAAACAGCCCAGAACCTTACAAGTCCTCAGGTCATCTTCCCCACTATGCTGTCTGTGTTGGGTAAGCAGTTGAGGTATGTCCTGGTGATACTTTTCTGGAATAGTATCCATCACTGCCATCTAGATCAGTGCACTTTATGGATCTTTGAGATGGAGGTCCTTTCAGAGAACTGCAGGACCCTGGAGAACTTCCATCTGTAGTTCCTTGCCCAACCCACAGTATTAGAAATTAACTGTAAATACATGTTTTCAAACTACTCATTCTTGAATGTGTAGTGCCCTCACAAAATAATTCAGACCTTGCACACGTTGGTTCCCATAATATATTCAGAACAGAATTATGGTTCCAAACAAGGCCTTGTGCTAATTACAGCAATATTCAAGGTGATGTTGTTACAAAATCTGTCCTGCTGCCATTTTTCCCAGCACAGATTGCTTCTGTTAAATTCTACAGAATTCTGGATTACTTTCTCTACATGCTTTTTTCCTTCTAGACAAGAAAGCCCTTGTCTTCCCACTTGATAGTCAAATGTAACCATTTAACAATGCACAGTTCTGAAGGGAAGAAAGCATTTAACTGATGACACTTCATATTGAGTCACCTACTTTATATTTTTCTCTTTCTATTCAAACAAAATGCATTAGCAGTAATTTCAGATAGGTTTCGGACTGGGTTAAACAGATTTTTCAACTCAACTTCCAGTTCTCTTCTTTCCTATTTATTTTTTGTTACTTTTAAACTAACAGAGTTTGCAACTGTTTTTGTTCAATGGCAAATTAGTCCCCTCACTGCTCAAATGTTGCTAAGTGATAAAAATATGTCTCTTGTACCTCTGACTTGGGGTACTTGTGTTAATATTACTACATATCATGGTTGGTGTTTAAAAGCACACAAATCAAACCAAACCAAAAAAAACCCCAAAGAACAAAAAACAACCAGAAAAACCCTCCAACTGCTATCCCCTCAAACCAAGAAGGGTAGAGTAAAATATCCTCTTCTTTTTCATTATTTTGCATTGCCCTTTGCTGTTGTCTCACTTTGGATTGGACTAACAGTTCTAATACTGGCACTTAAGTTGAACCTCTATATAACAAGTTTCTCATATGTATGGCATTGGTGTTTTATGGATATGCTGGCAGGGAAAGTTGAAGTGTGCACTGACTGATAGAAACAGTTTGAGCACTGGGTCTTTTATACTACATGTTTGCTTTCTGTTCTGGTATTCCCTGCTTCCCTACATTGAAGTGAATTTGTGTTTGTCCATTACCAGGACAATTTACAGGGGAAAATGAAATAAAAGAGAACACTTTGAATTTCTTGTGGTTTCAGTGAAAACTGATAAATTCTTTAAGAGCTCAACTGCAGAAGGGTTGTGCTGTGAGTATTTTGGCATGGGAATATCACACAACAGCCTCAGACTCTGCCTCAGAGTCACTAGTTTGGAAGGCTTTCCCATTGACACCCAGTGCTTTTTCATAGAACATCATCTGAAATGGTGGCTTGGTATAGACAACTAAAATTAACGCATTAATAGCACACTGTTAATGAGCAAAGTGGGAATAAAATCTTTCCGAGATGCATTTCTCAGGGATTTCCTTTCCTATTTTAGAATTACTATACTTGTCACACTATGTAATTATGTATTCACAGGAAGTAAGAAAACAAATGAGGGCTGCAGCTTTGAAATTTTTCTTGTAAGCCTCCTACTCTTATAACTCTGAGAAACACAGTTCAGGAAAAAAAAAAAAAAAGAAAAGAAAAGAAAAAAAGACTTGGGATTATAGTTTTTTCTGAGTTTCCAGGTGATTTTGTAGCAAAATATACTCTGTTCCTTCCAGGGTGCTTTTGTATTATTGTACTACAGTTCAAAGACAGCACCACTCTACTGGGCCACCAAAACCATAACATGAAAATATTTCAGGTCAAGGGAATGTCATTGGTTAAGTGGAGAATAAAGGTGAAGAGTCAAGTATCCAAATATAGAAAATAGCTATCATTCCACATATGCAATTGTATGATAAGGCAGATATTTGTAAAAAGCACATAGTAATACTACAGCCTGAGTAACAGTTTGCAAGTCATGTGTCAGCATTAATTAGAAGAATTTAATAATAATTTAGAATTTCTTCCTCATTCCTAAGCCTTTGAGGTGTGCTGGATTCCAATTTAAATGCTCACTGAAAAGAGATTTCTTCTTTTTATTTTTATTTTATATGTACAAGGTATCATATCACTGGCCTGCTGATATAAAGCTTCAGATGAAAGTGTAGCAAAACAGTTTTGCCAGGGCAACTTTATATTTTTTGTTCTTCAGGAAACGAAACCACAATTTTACTTGGGCAGGTTTTGAAGAGTTGTTTAGTTTGCCAGTGCTATCCTTATATATGGTAGTTGTATTCTCCACAGCATGGCATGAAGTTTTTGAAAACCAGTGTACTTAGAGGACTTCTGCTTTATAGCTGCAGCACATATTTACAACAGATCCAAGATTTCCTGCAAGTGCCAAGCTAGTGTTACCCACTAGCAATTCTGACTTTCTGGAAGATCATCACTGGCAGTTTATAAAACTAATTTTTCAGATTTTGGATTCAATTTTCAAATATTTTCTGCAGTCTGCTTCCATATTTATGTCCTTGAAATTGTAAAACCAAAATGCTTGGTAAGCATTCAACACATACAAGACATGAAGTAATGTGTGTGCATAAACTTGCCTGAATTTTACATTTACAACTTCAGGGCTTCCTATCTTAAGTACTTAGCAGGCATCTAGATTGTATAAAAGCCCCATACTTTCCATTTCCATTTCTAAAATAAAAATCGCCATGTGAAAATGTGAATCAAATTCTCTTTAGGAAAGTTTGAAGGAAGAGAGAACTCCATGCATGGCTAAATAATTGGCAAAAATTTATCCCAGCAGATCTTGTTTTGGGGCATGGATTTCATCATGTGAAAGAGTTCAATGCTTGGATTTTTTTCTTAATGGTTAGAATTTCTCAGCATTTACAATATACCATAATGAAAGATAACATGTTACTTCTACTACAAATAACAAAAGTCTTCACAGGCACTATATATTTGGAACAGCATTTTAAAATGACATTATGTGTGTGTGTGCACATGCATGCACATGTGTGTGCTTGTGTATATGACAGAGCATAGCTGCCTGTGATATGATTCCAAATTTTTGCAGCATCATGGACACAACTAAGAAACATTGACTGGAAAATCACCTACAAAGGCTGACGACTTATACCCTCCATGTTATATAGATGGTTATTGTCTTTCTAAAAGAACACACATTACAAATGTTGTATGTATCTTGTTCTTACCCAACAGAACTTTTTTCCAGTTTTTGAGGTTTGAAGGATTTCTTCAAAGAACCAGATTGATATGTTTTCATGTAAGGTGAAAGTAGGCACCAACTGAGACTGAGGATGCAACTTGTCATCAAAAAATACATGTCTGGTAGCAATCATTCTTGGGGAAAAAAAAAAAAAAGATTTAGAAAGCTATCTATTCACAATACTGAACCCTTTTTATTCAAATACAAGAACCATATTTGTTGCTGGTTCCAATATTTGTTGTTTTTCACTGCTATCATTTTGTTTGAAAAATCTGGATTATTCTAATAAACAGAAATCATTTCTTGAATTTGGATAATGCTTACAACCACAAATAATCTATCAGTAGCAATGTCAGCTGGAGAATGAATGCTACGAGTGGGTAATATTACACTACTTGAAACCAATAGCTCTTCACACAGTAGAAGACTGAGGGTCCTATTCAGCAAATATTCAAGGTCCTATGGCTGTGGCCACAGAGATTCCAGAAGCTCTCACTGAGTCTAATCCTGATTCAGGAACCAAAATGATATGCTGTGTATATATTTGTCTGCACAGCCTGGATGCGCTGGACACCCTTCTCCACTTGGTTCCTGGGAAGGAAAAAATATATGTCTCTGTTTAGCTCGGTGACATGAAAAGCAATCCACAGTAGTGAAATCTAAAGAAGTTAGCCAGGCATGTATGAAAAGAACAGGATGCCTGTAAAAAGGGAAGAGCTGTCAAAACCTACTTGCGGGCTCTGGCTGCAATAAAATTTATCAAAGAGGGAAGACAGGTTGGATATAAAGATGTAGACAAATTCTGCTAAGAGACACTTCTTGTTTTCTGGGAAATAGTAACCATTACACTACACCTCATGTGCTTTGTCAAGCCATTCTTATCAATGCTTGGTACAGAGGAGAGCTTGATGATGCATGTTCTAAACCCAGCTCCCAAGTCCCCAGGTAGGCATTTCAAGTGTGGCACTTCAGCCAGTAGCTAGCTTGTCATTGAGGGTACAAACATACAGGCAGAACTCCCCCACTTTGCTTGGTCTTCTGTCACAGCACGCTTACACGTTGGAACCACCCTTGCTCTAAAAAGGCATGGTACACACCCCTGCCACAGAACTTGTGACCCCTCAAAGGTCTCCCTGCTGAAACTGTGCTGCTGTGGTCCCCAGGCACCAGTAAATGTAACAGATGACGGACACAAGGCAAGACTGTGATATCTTTGCCACTTAGTAGCATCTTCCGTTTGCCCAGCAATTACTTATGGAAGTGCCTAGGCTTAGTCCTTACAACCTGAGGTAAAGTCCTCGATTTCTTTCTAGTAACATGGCTGTACTCTGACGCATAAAGTGCAGTCATCAAGGGTGCGAACTGCCTTCTTTTGTGCATTACGTGCTTATGGCATCATTCATGGCTTGATATGAATCCTGTGGTCTTTTCTGTATTTCAGCATTGAGGGGTAACATTGTGGCTGTTCACAAACACAGTAATTTCTTTTGACTGGCATTACTGCCTGAACTAGTAAGTGACAGCAACAATAAAAGTAAGTCACAGTAACTCTTAAGAAGCAATTTAGTTAGATCTTTGATTAATTTCTCATGAATCTGTATTAGTATTCCCTGTGTTAAGGAGAGGATTAGACAGAGGGATTAAAAGGACGTCTTTACCCCACTGGACTCTGTGGAATAGCCCCTGAGGATATGGCTAAGTAAGAGTTCAACAGGAATGCCAAATTTCTGCTGAATAGGTTAAAAGGGTGAGGAAGCCTCTTCGGCAGCCATCCAAGCGCAGAAGACCTGCATAACATTTCTGCTGAATAGGGCCCTAAAGACAAAAAACAAAACAAAACAAAACAAAAAAAAACATAGGAACCTTTGAAAAGCTTTTCTGATTGTGTCGCTTAACAGCGCCTCAGATCTCCAGAGACACTTATACATTTTGTTCAGTGCAGTTAGGCCTCCCTTGAGATGTGCTAGTGGCATGGATGATATATTGTTACAAGAGAAGTCAAATTAGATTGTTATAAATAAAAAGAATAGGTCCTGGCTGTTCTGTAGACAAGGTCCAGTTCTTTATACCAATTATCAGTGAAAGTTGCCCAAGACCTTATTTAAAAAATAAACCCAAACCCTTAATCCAGTGTATAATGTTTGGTGCTTTCAGATATATATTAAAGACATTAATTACTGTCTCCCTAAAATTGAAAGTAGCAGATGTAACTTGCATGTTATATTTGACTTTTAATATCAGAGTTTCTGAGCCCTTTTCTAGGATTGAGTGCATGCAAGTGGATCTTGGTTTTGCTCATACAATTTAATCCAACTTCTAATGCCAAATAGAAGAATATTCACTTTTGTAGTAGTGGGGAAGCAAGAAATAAAAGTCTTACCTCTACAAGAGGATGCCAGTGAGCAATGGGTTTCCGAGGGTACGACAGCATTTCGTTCCAGTGGTCGCGACCTAGACTTTCTGCATCGTTGCCTACTTGACATACTCCTATGACCTCATTGTGACCTACACTGTGAAAATGTTCCATAATATTTTTTTCTTAAAATTTTACCTTTAGAACCGTGCCATTTAAGTATTTCATTAGCAAGATTAATCATAGATTTTTAGAATTAATTCTTGCCTAAAAAATATAACAAACTATAAAGTACATAGATTTGCTCTTTGCATTTCCCATGAATCAGAATAATTTGATATCTTCCCCATTATAGCACACTGTGTGTCTGTGTGCATTTCTTTTTTATTTTTTGCATGAAGAATGTAAGAAGTCCTTTGCCTGTGTTCTGTAATTAGTTGCAAATACAAGTAAAAGCTAAGACATAGTTTTAGAAAAGGAGGCATGTGTCTAATGACTTAACATAATTGTGCACAAACAGAGCATCAGTTTGTGAACTATCCAATTATATGTTCAGTTATTTCAGTTCTAGAAAACATATATACAGCTTAATTATGTCAGTTATGGATGCAAATCTATATTGTAAAATTTAGAAAGGAAATTCTTCTTGAATATACAAGAAATTTTAGTCTTCTACCATCTTAATGGGACATTAATTTCCTATTTATTGGCAAAAAAAATTAACTTCCTTTCTGGATGCAAATCAACTGTGCAAGATTTTATAAGGCAATAGATGATGCTATTTTACAGCTACAGGTATCTCACCGGTCATAATCCATGACAGCTATCGACAAGTTAATTTGGTCAATGTTTTCTGGAGGGACGTCAAAGACTATGGCTTCATTGTAAACAGGATTGAGGGTATTCCTCTTGGTGGAAGTTTTTCTTTTCTTTAGTCTCCTTCCTTCACACATTAAGGAAACCTTCACGTAGGGATCTGTGTGAATGATAAGAACAGTGTTGGTTTTCTTTTGTTGTTTTAAAGAAAACATAAATGGAAAGTGAAGGGAGAAACCTTCTTGTATGCCCATGCTTGCTTGCAGAATTTGTCACCTGGACCTGACTGGAGTTTGATCTTCTTTATTACCATTGAATGCTTCAGAGGCAGTGGAGCTTTGAAAGCTTTGCCTGGTTGACTGTTTATAATGAACAATCTATGTTCAAGAAGCTCTTTGTTGTCTACTGACTTTACAAAGGGCATTAAAAGATCCACTGAACCGTGTTATATGTGACTGTTTTATACAACAGTCTATGTATCAGCCTATTTATAACAGCCTAATTACTTGTACAGAATTGTAGGACAGACAGAAGATGACAATATTTTACACAGTGGGATTTACTGATGTATGGTTATACATAATTCAAAGTGCAACAATTAGTGGCTTATATTTCTCAAGAGAATTATGATTATTTTTAACTCCTGAATGTGGTAAAAAAGGCCATTTCTTTGTAACTCCTTTCTGTGAGCTATACAACTCCCTGCTAAAATTCATCTATGGACTCTTATTTAAATTAGTTCCTTGTTTACATCACCAAATTTTGAAAGAGTTGCTGAAAGGATTCTGGGAGAATCACTGTTTTGTCCATATGCCAACGATATAAAACAGGATCAATGGCTTTTGGAGACTGCCAGAGAAGGTCAGTTTTGCCATAGCTGTAACAAATATCACAGCATCTTTAGAAATAATAATCTTGCAGACTTTTTAAGATCAAATTTTAAACAGTAGGTTGCAAAAGAGCAAACTGAAATATTTATTTCTCAGAAATCTAACTAATTCACAGTATAAACTTTCTTCTCAAAAATCATTCTGTTATTTAACTGTGCTGAATTATGTGTCTCAGGAGAGAAATGGGATGGAAATCCACCTTGAGCATTAAATTCATTCCTACCTGATGCTCCTGTGATATCCATTGCCTTTAAATTTCTTGCCTTTATTATTGTAATAGTTAGTCTACCAGCTGTTGGAAGGTAGCAGAGTGAAAACATCAGGTCACCAAGATCCACATTATCCTGTTCCAAGGAAAGAGAGATAATGTGAGGCAATAATAATAATTTTACCTACCCATAACAGGAGTTAAACATAAAACTATACCTTTAGGGACCTGCAGTTATGCAAGCAAAAACTGAATCCTTATTCTGAAATGGATCTGAAAAAAACATCCATCCATTTGCACACATGGTTCAAGTGGCTACATTTGTTGCTAGACCACTGAATTTCTGAAGTGTAAATGTGATTATAGTTTCTAGCACTCAGTCATTGGAAATGAAACACATTTAAGTGATGAATTACAGCATGAGGCACTGAAATACCTTCGTTCTCTTTTATGTTTTGTAGTAGCTTACATGTATCATCGACAAGTTGCAACATAACTCTGTGCCTTTCCTTCTGCTCTGCAGACAAATACCCACAGAGATGTTCACAGGAAAAAAAAGCCCATTGGTTCTGCAGTGCAGAGTTGTATGCAGCTCTCAAGCTTGCATGAACTCAGATGTGATAGGTGTGAAGTCACTATGGTAATGGGGCAGTCTCCACCAGAAGTAGAATAAGGATATTTATTCCTGTGCCTTGCATAGAAGCTTCCTCAAGTGAACTTATAGACCTTTTTCATTGATAGAATGACTTTCAGACCTTTCCTGTGTCAATGGCATCAGTTTCAAAAAGGCAGTAGAAAATGAGCAAACACTGTTTACTGTTGCAAAGTGTCTGTCTTTTTTAAAAAAGGAAAGCCAGCTCTTTTATTAAAAAAACAAATAGTGAAAAAAGGATTGTATTAAATTATTTCTGGGATTTGATTTGCATTTTCTTGACTGAGCAGTGAACTGGTACTTTCATAGTCCTATCTTCTGTATCTAATATTTCATTCTTGATTAAAAAAGTTATCCTGTCCAGCAAATTCAAAGCTACTTTCTAGTTTTTATAGGGAAAGGAAATAAATACAGCTGTTGTGGAATCTATGACTACTTAGCTTTGTGCAGTAGCTTCCCTCCTTACCTAGGCTGGATCCTCCTGTGTCAGTCACCAAAAAATGTAGGGTGGTGGATTACATAGAATATAAGTGAAAATACCTTGAAACAGTACCTAACAGTACAGGTTAGCATTTGAGCTAGCTGCTGCATAAAGCAATGCTCAGAGCCTATGCAGTCACTTTATGCAACTAAGTTATCAGGGAACACATGCAGGACAGAAAGTATTGCTTTCACAGAGCTGTAGAAATGTGTTGTGTTGGAAGGGGTTTCTAGAGGTCACTTGATTGAACTCTTTGCACATACAAGGAAAAGAATCATTGTGTATGTTCATTCAGAAATATGTCCCTTCCTCGTGCTTCTAGTGGAAAGAAATGCTGTCAAAGAAGAAAAAACCTTTGTCAGTAATAACTAGCTTTTAACCCTGACTTTACTTCATCAACTATCATCTTTTCATTCTGAATATCTGTGTTTCATGGTAGCGGTAAAGCTAATAAAGGTTGTGACAACATCAAGAGAGCTAATTTGACTCACCCTGTTTAGTGTCTTAATGGCTCATACTTGGAAACAGACCTGCTGCAACAAACTGTCACTGACTCACTTTACTGTGGGAGGATCAAAGTGCTGTTTGAGAAAGTAATGCTGTAAGAAGTCCAACAGGCTAAAGTGATGTCAGCACATCCAGGATAAATTTCTTTTGGCTAACACCTGCACTTAACATTACAATAACCTTTCAACAGGCTATAACTGAATTGGGCTAGACCTCATTTTTTTTTGTGAAATATTGAGATTGAAAGAAACCAAAGAAAACCAGAGGTTAATTGCATAGTAGTGTACAGTATCTGACCCTATGAGCTAATCTGGGTGGGCCAAACTTGCTGACCGGAAAGAAAACTTTTGATGAGCATTACACAGATGGAAGGAGATAAGAAAGTAAACCTTCATGGTTCCAAGGCTAAATGCTAGCTTGTTTTGAGAAGGGGAGTCTAAATGACATGTTAAATGTTCACTATCTCTAGGAGAACATGGGCTTGAAGAAAATGAAGCAGCAAATTCATTCTAATACATAAAGTTATTTCTACCATTAATTATTTGCTGGTTATCTCTTGCTTCCATTCCGACATAAGTTCAAAGTAATGGTTAATTATGTCAATATCCCACTAAAAATGAAAATCTTAAATACATCCAAGCAAAACTGCAAGGGAGAAAGCTGATTGAAAAAATAAGTTAACTAATAAAAATATTTTAATCCAAAATGCCTTGACTGTTAATATTTTTTCCTAGTGTGATAAAACAAAAAAGTCAATTTAAACTAAATCTGTATACGAATTAATGGATTGGCCTTTCACTCTACCTTCAGTTACAATGGCTGCATGTGAACTTAATCTCCACTAAAATAAGAATAGTGTTGCTGAAATGAGATATTAAAGCTTTGGGACCTACTAACAGTTCCTCGTGTTTCATTAGCATGGATTGTCATTCTCCGCACGGGCATTTTGTGTTGTGTAAAGCAGTCCCCTTTTATATCACACATTCTGAGTGCATTGTTCTGAAATGTAGAGAAACTAAGTATCTGGGTAGTACTGAAAAAAGATGGAGAGAGTCACAATGTCAGGGGAAAAATTCTTTTCACTTTGTGTAGTGTTTTGTGCATGCGTTCATTACACTTAACATGAGGTAAGTATAAGGTACTGACTTCCTTGCTACTCAGGCTTAACAGGTTGTACCCAAAATGGGCAATAAAGAAAAGCAATTTTCATAAGTTTGAATCTACTTTTAGTCTAAGTAAAAGTTTGCTCTACAATTTTGTTTTGAAGAAGTTGATATGAAGAAGAGAACAGTCCAAATAATAGAACGTGCTTGAAAAATAGAAAGCTGATGTCAAACTCTGCTGCAGTAGCATGTCTTTCTTCCTATTCCAGAGCTTTTCTCTGGGATCTATTTATCTATTTATTTATTTATTTATAAATCAGATATCTCTTGTTGGGTTTTGTCATCTGCTGTGTAATGCCACCCCAGGTCTAATTTCAATAGAGAAGATACGGTGGTCTGATATATATGTATCTGTATATGTGCCCTGGGAAGGTCAGGAGGGGATCAGGGCTCTAATGTAATGAATGCAGAAATGCATAAGCTGGAGAAGCACATGTGCATTTTTCATTTGAAACAGGCAGCGAATAAGCACTTTTCCTCTAGATTTTGACCACTTGACTATAATGAGCTCCTTTCACAGACAGTCACAATAACTATTAGTGAAGAGTGTATTACCATTAATCCCAACTCTAATAATTTAAAAATGTTTGTGGTATCTGGAAATCAAAACCATGTTCTATGAAATCTCCAGTACTCCTTTCTCTCTCTCTCTCTCTCTCTCTCTCTCTTTTTTTTTATTCTTTTTGGCTTCTCATCCCACTAAAGAGTAATAGAAGAATTATTACCTCTGTTAGTAAGGCATACCTAAAGCAGACATTTCAAAAGTAGTATTTTCTATGTTTAGCTCCTTTTAAGTTTGGTTCTCATTTAGCAGGTGGGGAAAGAAGCATGGCTTTATGAATCTATGTCTCCTATTTTTTTCTGTGAGTTACACAGACATTTTCTTCATCATGATTTATAGTTACCTTTTTCATTCAAATAGGTACCTTTTCTGACTTCCTTGTAATTTGAAGGATCAAGTATCTTTCTTTTGAAGTTTCTCCATGTGTTTTGTTTCTCTAGAGACAACTCTGTCGTTACATTGTCATACACCCCCTCAGGTCAGGGGGAGAATATTGAGGATCATTAATATTCCAGAGCTTTTCTAGATTTTTTTTACCCCTAGAGCTCCCTGATGTTCAAATACTGTTACCTCTGAATTGGACTTGGTTACTATTAAGAGTTACATCCAAATACCTGTTACCTGTGTAAACAGTAGCACTGTGCCCTGCCAGACCCAAATGCACCATCTGCAGAAAATATCAATATAAGAGAAATGTTGAAAAGGGATCATTATGGCTGAATAAAATGTCTGAGAGCATTCCACATAACCTTCCATCAGACTGAAAGCATAACTAAATTTTACAACATGTATTTTACAAGTAACACTTCTCTACAAAATTACACACTTTTAACAACAGAAAAGCAATTTCCATAGAAGTTTCATTTACTTCTTAGTAATTTATTTAAATGGATCATATAGAAAAGAAAATCACTGCAAATTTCTAAGTGAAGCAGCCAAGGTAAAGAGACCACTGCTAGAAATATTCTGTTAGTGGATTGGGTGAAAAGATGTGCAGTTAGACAGCTTTGATTGTCCTTGCCCAGCAACTCCATTTTAGTTGCAAGTTAAATGGAAGAACACAATCATGGACATTAAGGTTAATTCTACAAAGCATATGTATTAAATATGTCAAAACAGACAAAACCCCTAAATCTTCAATACTGCAAAATTGACTCATTTTATAACAAATGGGGGGTTTTATACCATGCGGTTTTCAAATACAAAAGGAATTTAACTAATAAAAGGAGGAAGGAAGAATGAGAATTTCAATAAAATGAATGTTAACAGGACAAGTCTTTCCACAAGTGTGAAATAGAGGACTGATTCTATCCTTTAGGGTTTTGGTAGCACTTTTTCCAGTGTGTGTGTGTGTGAAACATAAGAGAGAAGGTAGGCTCTTCTGTTTCCTCCCAGAGTTGCTACCGACAATTTCATAACAGATTGCTATGTAAAATTTGCTGACTGCAGAACATGCCATTATCTTGTTGGTATCTAACCCTCTCAGGGCAAACCTCGTTGACTCACTTTCTGGGTCAATGCCATGGAATCTGTGGTGATGTAGCAACAAGAGGTTATTTTTACTGCTTCTCTTAGACAATGCCAGGAACATTTCAGTGTTTCTCAGTATCTTAACTGCTGATGATGCCCAAAAGCCCATCTAAATCCAGCTACCCTCTTCTATTTAGAGACAGTTCTGGACTATTGCCACTAGGACACTTAGGCTATGTAGATCTGGCCAAGGAGAATTCATGTTGTTGTTGTGTATCATTCACCTACTTTGCAAATAAATAGAATATTTTAATCTCAAAGCTGCTAGGCAGTTTATAAATCCAGTTCTACATATACTTAGGAGCTGTGCAGAAAAAAACAGCTTTAAATTTTTAAAAACTAAAGACTGTGAGGAGGCTGAAGGGAAGGAATAAGTCAGAAATCCTTTTTAGAAAGTGCAGACTCTGAAATCAAGTGTATCATGCAGGTGTCTAGAGCATAAGCAGAGGAAGATGTGTTTCTGTAGTGTGATAACAGTTCTTTTTCTGTAATACTTGTTCTCTATCAGATATGCTCGTGCCTCCTTATATTTAGATGTGTACTGCAGGCAATTTTAGGACCAGTTTAGTGAGCATGTTTTCTCTCTTAAAAGAATGCACAGAGGGTAGTGTAAGATGTGAGATAAAGAGAGCACAAAATATAGAAGTGCTTTAAGTCCAAAAAGTGAGTCAAGAGAACTTCCTTCTCTTAGAAGACTTTTCTTCTGACTTGTTTTACTTCACGCATGCCATGTGTGAAATGTACCTGGAGAGGAAAATGATTTTTTTCTGTGGCTTGTTTTACTCTCTTCCTTATGGCATCGTGTATTTGAGTGAGGTAGCTCTGATGAACTGCCCAGACTTTTGCCTGGTTATGTTAATATTCAGAACTACCACTATTATTAAGTACATACTAGCCTATAGGTAGGAAAAATTAGCATCTTTAGAAAGTCTATGAGTGGTTTTGTAAATAGCATCTTACAGTCACCCAGATGCCTTCTCAAAGTTTCAGTTTAGTAGCTTTTAATTTGAATAATTTATAGGTTTGAAATGAAATTAAAGTTGTGAGTTGACTTGTCCTAAATGATGAGTTCACTTTAGAAATTTGTTACTTTGAGAATGATTAATGATTCAGGGTACTCAGTATGACACCTTAAAAGGGCCCAACTTCAACTTTTTTGGAAGGAAGTATGATTTTGAAAGAACTTCATGCAATTATCTCTGACCATCCTGACTCATAACTTTTGGAAATAGACAGTCTAAAATGAACGATATTATCCTTTTCTTTTTTTCCTGTGGTGTTTTAGCACTCAAAGGTTTCCTGAGATAAATGATTTTTTGAGATGAACAAGAGTGGCTTGATATGGGTGAAGAAAGTGAGCATCTACAGCTATATGTTCTGTTTTATTTCTAAACGTGTCTGTATTTTATTGAAAACAGTACTACAAATATAGGTAGGAGGAAAAGATTTTTATATGTTGTTTTATAATAAAAGCTTTGTGTTGAATAAAGTGTTTCTTGTGGCTTTCCCAAGATTGCTGACACTCTATGTACTGAGGAAAGTGAAGAATTTGGAAAAGGAGCTGGCAAAAGAGAAATGTTGCTGAGCTACTCAAAAATGGGTGAGGGGTGCTCACTGAAGAAACCTTGACAGAAAATAAAGTATTCTGTTTTCATTCTACTAGGACTGCTGCAGCCAGTCAAAAATTGAAGATATGGATATAGAACTCAAGTAATTTCTGGTGGAGAGATTTTTATCTGTATCTCCAGGACCAAATTTGATAGCTCACTCATAATTTAGACATTAAATTAAATTTGTTGAGCAGGTCAATGTCACACATTAATTTTGCAGAAAGGAATAAAGGAATGGTAATTTGCTTGTTCTACTGTTCCAGTGAGTTTTCTAATGTACATCTCAAGTTGTTTACATTATTTCTCATAGGCTTTTTTGTTCTGTTTACAAGATACTATTTCCAAACTATAGCAAGAGGGCCAGGAAAAGTCGGGGAAAGAAATCTGAGCCTTGGTGGGAATTTTTTCCCTGACTTCACAGTAGAGTCAAAATCTCACCCTGACTACTACTCATTTTTACCTGCATAAAATGTTATGATCCCAATAGAGTGAAATTTATTGTTAGATGAGCATTTGTGGTAAGATTCTGTGCTCAGAGGAGTGCAGACATTGAAAGGTTTTCATTATTTTGAAGTGATTCCTTTCTTTCTGAAGATTATAAATAACTCTCAAGGGAGCTCAAAACCAGTCTGCTGTTTTCTTCCTATCTTTTTTGTACACACTTTTGTTTTTCTTTGCTGTATACATATTAATTTTATTGTTGGGGTTGTTCAGAAGTGTTGTTATAATGTAGATCAGATGCTTGATGAAACCACAGCTGGCTTTTAAAAATACTTATAAACCCCTAGCATGCTTTTAAAAGGAAAACATGCAAGAAGTTCTATGAATTCTGAAAATAAATATACAAAATACAGTATGGGGAATTGTTGTTTTGTTCTTGTAAACTTTCACAGTGTTTGGGTAGCAGTTTCTGTATGAACAGAAAATATTAGATACTGCATGGTATTGCTAATCTCCTATTCACTGCTCCTTTTAGAATAATTTTACTGCAGAAAATTAAGAGGGAATGTTAGGTAGAAGGAGTGGTAGATTTCAGCCACTAGTACTGTGCCTTCTAGCAATTGGCTGTCTGTCTGTTTAGGTTTTCTGATGTTGTGGTAAAGTGCTATTTTTAAGATGCCATATTTGGCCCAAGAATCAGAGTGTGAAATTTTATCCCAATAGTTCATATAATCAACTGCAAAACTGTCCAGCTGTCAGTTGTTTTCTGCTTCCCTCCCCATCACAAGCAAGATGCCATCCCTAGTCAGAAATCTTCTTCCAGATGGTGTATGTGGCTTTAATTTTGAGTTTGTCTGATAAAAGGATTAGTGAATGATTAAGCAATCACTAAGGTTAGCTGTAATTTGTGACTACTCTTTTCTTGAGTAAATAGAGTGAAGCATTTAATGAAGTGATAGAAACATACAATCTCAAATGTCATGATATATATGACATTTATATGCAATCTCAAATGTTATGATATCACAGACCACTGCTAATGCAGTCTCATCATTTGAGCCTGTCACTTCACCAAAGCACATGCTGTGAAACACTCTTTCTAATTCTCTGCTAGGGAGCCATTGAAGGCTCAGACTCTACAAATGACTATATGCTTCATTTACCCCAGTGACTACTTCCAGTGACTTCAGTGAGACTAATTACAGAACTTACTACATTCTTAATTCCAGAATTTGAGTGTGCACTGCAAATTGCCTCTCACTGTTTGTGAGGACCAGTGAAGAATTCAGTTTGCATGTATTTGTCATTTAACCCTACCCAGGCAAGCACAAAGTGGAGTTCTCATGACCTGTTGGATTTTTTCAGGAAACACTATACTTTGTTCCTGATACACATATTTCTTTCTGAATGTTTAGAGAAATGTGTATGCATGAGGAAAAATTAAATAAAATAGCAATATAAAATGAAGATCTCTGCTGTATAAAGGTAGTGAACTTGGGACCGATACCTCTTGATGAAAACGCTTGTAGTCAGATCCTGAGTTTTGCCATTGCTTCTTTAGTTTCACTCTCAGAAAAATAGCTCACTTACCATGAAAGAGCAGTGCCTTTCTGTCCCTCTTCCCTTGGATAGTTTGGCTGCCACGTAAGCTATTTTTATGAAGTGAAAGAATGGAAGAGCATAGCTGTGTATCTTTCTGCAATAAGGAGCAAGGTTCTCTACAGAGAAGTGGCCCTTATGCTCTGAAGGGCTGGGGGTTGAAGAGAAAAAAGCTCTCACGTGTGTCTCTGAGGCCTCCCAGGGACAATAAGGGCCTGTACAGTATCTGGAATTATACTTGTTGACCACATAGACAAATCTTAGCAAAATGTAATGTGTGTCTTTCAAAGTTTCAACTCTCATGTATGTCAGTTGAGTTGTTTCATGTTTTATTTCTTTCAAACTGCATGATTAGCTGCTAAAAGTCTCCCAGACTAGGAATTAAGATGCCAGCCTCTCAGATATGATGCCATTTCCCAACCAACTAGGGTATCCTCTGCACAAATATCCAGTATGTCTTGGTAAGAGTTCAGAGCAGAGTTAATCCCTAAGTAAATAATGCACAATAACAAAAGAAGTTCACTTACTCCTTAAATATGGGAAAAATAACATGAGAACTGGGTAAATAGACTGCAGAAAAAAGGAGGAAAAAGGAGAAAAACTGTAAACTCTGAAATACTCTGGTGGAGAAAGATGCCTGTTGGCTGTGATATCTTGTGGGGATTAAAGAATAAAAATGGCTAGAAGCTTTTCACATAAGCACAGAATGTTCAGAGGGAAGCATACTTTCAAGTTTGACTCCAAATATTGAAACTAAATTTGAAGAGTAGGATCTTTCAGAAATTCTCATGAATCTATAAGCTATTGCAATGCTTCCTGTGACCTCTGCTAGAAAAAAGACTAAGTATGCATTCCCCAGACTGCTAAATAATTAAATGCGTGTTTGAAGTGGTTTTTTTTCTCTGTCTGGCTAAATACATGTTTAAATTGGAAGTTATATAACCCTGTAGAACAAAGGCTATGGCACAGTCCAATCTTGAATCATGTGGAGAATGGTTACAGCCAAGATCACCTTAATACATCTATTTTAGCTTTAACATTGTGGTAGTGCTCTTTTCTCATCTTGAAAAAATGCCTTCTGTGTATTGTAAAATACTGGAGCAATTTATTGTTGTGTTTGTACCTCCCACTACCCATTTTGGCTGATATAATTGAAGGACAGGCTTGGCTGACCAGGATCATGTTTTGGCTCTGCTTTATGTGCATTTGTGTATGTTACTATTGCTGTTTCACTGAAGGCTATCTCTGAGAGAATTGTTTAGAGAGATTTCTGGAAAAAAAGAATTGGCAGAGGAAGATGAGAAGAAAGAAGGGGGATGTGTAGAACAGGGACAGTTACAGGCTCTTCCACTAATCTAGAGGAACAGGAATTTAGGATTGGGTATAATCTTTTTCGGTATGTGGCTAACGTGGAGAAAAATGATCTTCATACACTATTGTTCTTGGGCTGTTGAACCACGGAAACCTACTATACAAAGACAAAAGAAACAGCTCAAGAATATGCAGCTGTTCTCTACTATATGTTATCGACTATACCTGTTGTGCTCATGTTGAAGCTTAATTATTGTTTTAAACCTTATTGCAATGATCCTTAGAGGTCTGAACAGTTAAAGATCTATGACTTTTCAGTATCTTTTGGCTATGAAATGATTCAGTGCACATGGATTTTTGTACTTTCTGTACATTCGATTAAATAAAACTAGTCAGAAAAAACCACGAAACAGAAAGTGATCTTTGTGACTTAGGAGAAGATGAAATCCACTGATGTGCCTCTGGAAGTCAGTTATGCTTTCTGTATATTTTTGAATACTTCTGGTTTCAGTTGTGGTGGTTTTTTTCTTTTTTAAATAAATCTAAAATTTCAGTGAGGTGAATCTTGTCTCTTCAAGAGAGACTTACCATATCAACAACTTGATTTACCCCCAATGCCAAACCCTACTCATTTTCTACAAATGGGACAGCAGCATAATGTTGGATACGTTTTCCATATTACAAAAAAATTAACTAGTGTTTCCCATTTACTTCTACAGTCCTAAAAAGTAGATATGGCACTGGTTTGTATTTGAATTCATACACAGAGCCAGGGATTTGGTCTGTTTCTGTTCCTTCTCAAACTGTTGGCTCAAAAATTTTTGTTAACCACTGCAAACATTTTAAATGCCTTTCTGAGATCTTGCTCAGTGCTAGTGCTTTTCTAAACCCAGCAACTTGCCAGAACAGAAATTTTAGAAATACTAGCTAAAACATCTTGACAAGTAAAAGATTTCTTAAAAGCAAAGTAGGTGGACTTAGCTGACTTAATTGCCAGCTACAGTATCTGTACACTGTCGAAGAAGATAAGCAGTGCTACACAAAGTGGATTAAAGCTGGTGCCAGGAACCTGCAGATTCCGGACCCTGTCTCACTTCTGCTATTAAGCAGTGTCATGTCTTGAGCAAGTCACATCCTTTTTTGTCTGAGTGTGTTCTGCTATCCTTGAATTACTGATAATATTTATCTACTTCTTTCAAAGGAAGTTGATTTTCCTCAGGTTTTCAGGGCATAAGCCCTAAGGATTATGATCTGCACCTATGTGTGTGCATTTGGCATACATTAAATTGCTCACAGCCTCTTAGCAGGAATGGTCTTGACAAATATAATCTTTCAGGAAGTTTTTTTTTTTCAGTTTGAGGACAGAATAGTTTTGAACTGCAAAAAACCTGTTAGGTTTGGTCAAGTTTCTTTTCATAAACAACTGATTGAAATAATTTAGTCTTTTTTTGTCTCTCTTCCACACATACTGTTCTTGCCATTAACATCCCTGAAACAGGGAACTTGAAACTTCCTCCTGGTGATGTTTTGATTCTGGTTGCATCTCAGTTATATGACATAAATGCCTAAAAATACAAATTCTCAAATCTTTCTTTCCTAGGCAAACTTAAGAACAACAGCAGTGAACAATTAGCATTTCTAGAATGCAGAATTTCAAAAACTTACAACCATCCAACTTTTAAACTTTCTCTTTGTCAAAACACTAACATGTATACAAACATGCATCTTAAATTCATTATTTTTAATACAATTTTGTTCAGTGCTTCCATGCAAAAAGAATTCAGCATTTTCTGACACATTGCTGAATTCTTGACTACTACCTGTACTAATAAAGGCCTTTGGGATTGTTGGTTATGCAGTGTAATAAGCTGCACAAAAAATTAAAATGAATGCAGTCTTCAGAAATATGTCAAACTTGTCATGTGTAGTTGTGTGGACCTTCTCCTTTTCTAGTACCTCTCCTTTGTTTAACCCTCCTATGCTGCACTCGTTGACATACATCAAGTATATATGCAATATATACACATATACATCTGTTTTGTGATTATTGTTGTTTGAAACAACAAGAAATTCAAAGATCAACCTACTACAGTGGAGATAGTTTCTGTTTGTAACCATAAACTGGCCAGTGGTGCTCAAAACTTTGCTAAAATTTATTTCAGAGATTCACCAGTAATGCCTGCTGGCCTGGTCTGGAGTCCGGCCATAGCAATACTCACTTGAGTAGCTTCACCAAGTAGCTTGTAGGATTCAGCTTCTGCTGTCAGTCTGTGAGATATCAAAGCTACACAGACAATAAAAGATTCTGAAACTTTGTTTCTGAAATGATGCTCCGAGGGTTTCTCATAACTTCATGGAGTAAGTTCTAACCTTTGGAAATGTTAATTAGTAAGCTGAGTACTCCACACTTCCATTTATCTGATACTCTTATCTCAGAACTCACGTTAGCCAAAATTAGATTGTGTCTTCTATATACTATGACTCACTTGCTTTGGAAAGGTCTCTGTTAGCTGAAAAGCCAGTGACAAGTCTAGATGGCAGGTCATGTGTTCTGTGACGATAAACAAGGGTACACTTCACACCGGAATTAATATCAGTGGAAGTTAATAAATGACTCATGTTTCAGTTCTGAATTTAATTTCAGAGATTACAAAAAACCTGAATACTATCTGTATGCCACAGTGCTTTTGAAATTTGTAAAGGAAAGTGATTAAAAAGAAAATATCAGAGCCAACCATTCACATAAGTTAAAGCATGGAAAAAATACTAGTACATATCAAAGCAACTCCAGAGTGCATGTGCATTCAACTTCCAGTTGATTGTACAACTGGAAAGTTGAGCTTGGGACACTTAATGCCCTATGAAGGTAAGCTTTCACTTGGAATGATTGTCATCTGCTCTGTCAGATTCTTACTTTTCCCTTGAGGTTGAAGAGCAGTAACTTTTCATAGAAAAGCCAAGTTCAGCCTTCTCTGACACTGTGAGTGTTCATGCCCCTGCCTGTACCTTCAGTGAGGGAACTGCCACTGCTGCTGCTGCTGTTCCATCCTAGAGTAGAAGAGGATCGTGCAATGGGTGTGCAGTACATTCCCCACATAAATGTGTAACATTGACTAAGTACATTAAGAAATCACCTTAAAACAAGGACAATATCAATTTTCAAAAAGAAATTCCAAACAAAAAAATTGATTTAATCCATCTAGTCTGTAATACTGGCATGCTACTAGAGCACAAATGTATAAGGTGAAGGTCTGAATTCAGAGAAGTATTGGTCTGAGAACATCCTTTATTTTTCAACGGCTTCTTACACTCAGCTAAACATATACTTAAATGCTTTCCTGAACTGAGATCTAACAAATTTACACTTTGCTCTTACTGTTAATGACGTTTGGTTTATTTGATTCTTACGGTGTACACTCCATTTGAGTACTGGTTGATATCACAAACAAAATGTGTGCTGACTCTTGGCACTAGTACTTTCACCTCTGTGGATTTCTGTAACGTATCATTCTCATTAAAGGTCTGTTCTCCATAGGATGCGTCTGATTAATTTCTAATAGCATTACAGTGAGGTTGGCTCATGCTTTGAGAAGAAAGCTCTTTCTTTTCCAGAAGTGATTTCTGTGGATTTGTACCTAATCACTAATTGGATTCCTGCATAGAATTTGATACCAGAGACTTTGGGATAACAGAAATATAGACTTTACAAGTTTTTCATTTTCCTTTGTAATGAAGTGATGCCAAACAAAGGTTAACCAATTCAGAGTGTTTCCTGGTTTTCATGGAGCAGCATTATCTGAACTCTGCTTGGATTATAGATGTGGTCTTGCATTACTTCATGAGAAAATACTCTTTTGAAGGACTGAAGATCACAACAAACGTTGAATCTGCAGTTCTGACTGATTAGTACACTTTAATGTATGTGGCAAATCATGCAAAACACAGATGAAATAAGAAAATATCCATTTCCTTAAGTGAATTTTAGATTAAATAAGATTAAGAGAAAAACATTCTCCATCCTTTCTACCCTATCAGCAGGACAGTGACTAAATCCACTACCTCCTACATAAGATATTCTTTGGTATATCCAAAGAACAAGAAGTAAGCACTCAAAAAGTACTGTCAATGTCCTTGGGTTAAGGTCAAAGCTTGAGAAACAGAGAAAATAGAATATTGTCCTTCACAAATTTATCAGATAATTTCAGTTATAATCAGATTAAGGAAATAAATTCAGAAACAAACAAAAAAAAATAAAGAAAAAATATAATACTTACATTGGTGACATATTCAATATCCTTCCAAATATTACATTCCCTGGGAAAATCTGCCAAATCTAAAAAATTATCCACTATCACTTGGCCAATCAAGTCATGCCTGGAGAATCTGTCAAAGTCATACACAGAGAAATGGAGTTTCCTTGTGTTCAGGTCATTGTATGGGACAGCAAATAAAAAAACTTCATCAAATACTGGATTTAGGGTCTTTCTGTGCACTTTAGTCTGGTGTTTTGTTTTCCTATCAGGAAGCAAATATATCTTCACATATGGATCTGAAGTTCCAGAGAAATCCTTTGCTGGCAGGTTGATGGCCTTATGTATCTTCACTATCAGCTGTTCTAAATCACAATCATATTTCAGAATAAAGTTCAGTTTTCCACATGCCTTAACATTACTCCTCCGGCCATCATCTGTGTCCACTGATCTTTGTTTATATAGCTCTGGCTTAATACGGCCAATCCCAGTCAGTTGCTCCTGCTTCTGAACTTGCTGGATGTTGAAGTCAGGGTTGGAAAGATTGAACTGTCTTCGGATTGAATTATGCCTTAAGTGAAAATGAAAGAATTGAAACAGGTTGTGTTGGAGATGGGAAGAATTCGTGCACACACACTAAAGATCCCATTCTCATCTGACATATTTTTTTAATGTACAATGAGGTTATATTTTTACTTGTATAAAGTGATGAAGCATGGTACCCAGCAGCTGTGAGAACCCACCTTCAGCATTAGACTGCTAATATCATCTAATTTTCTGTTCCTATGTCTCAAGCTAGTGCTATGCACTCTCCAAACCTGGCTGAATCAGAAAATGACAAATGCAAATTCATGGCCATTGCAAATCCAAACGATCTACTTTATTGGCAAGTCTGATGTGCTATGACAAAAAGCGAAGCTGCTCTTATCAGTTACCATTTTCAACTGAATCCTTTGGAATAATGCTTATGAAATGAGTTATGTTAAATGGCAGCAGGACTGGGCCTGTTACACCAGCTGAGCTCGCTGATTTCTGGTTCTAAGGCAAAGCTGGACAAAGAAGGATACTTTCTGTCATCTCTGCATTTCAATTACTAGTTGATCTCTACAACTACCTCATTTACAAGTGAGCTGTTGTGGTCTGAAATGGCTTGTTGACCATCTCAATTGTTTGGTTGTTTTTCTTTTCTCTCATACTTGATGTTACAGGCTCTGTGGCATTTTGGCTGAAAAGACCCTTTAGTTTCATTGTACCATGGAGATAAATCTGGTTTTAGTTTTGGTCCAGTGAAATTTATTATCTGGAGTCACCCAGTTATTGTGATTGAAATTTCCACTTCATAAGATAGTAATAGAAATTAAATTTTCAGCTCTGTCGCAGGGTAGTAGGATGTGAAAGTTGGATAAGGGAAAATCCTAACCTTGTATGAGTAAAATCCTAATCTTATAATCTCATATTCCATTTTTATGTCCTGTCCATATGCAGCATTCATTGTATTGAACTGTATGAACTGTGAACATAGAAAGAACATGTCAAAAATGCTAGCACAGGATTAGTCCAAAGCTATTTAAATTGAATGTAATCAGCAATCGTGAATGTAATCAGCAGCAGTTCCTCTGCTGTCATTGTGTATTTATTCCTTGTAAATATGTGTTTATGTATGCTTGAAACAGGAACAGTATTATATACTATCTTATTTTTTTTCTCCTGTTGCATAATAAATGAAAAAAAATATAGCAACACATTAGTCATTTCCATGATAAAATATTATCATGTCACAGGAAAATGTATTTATTTTTCAACCCTTAAGCTCCCCATCTCAGTGGGAGGTGCAGAATATACTCGGGACGAAGAAAAAGGAGGACACTGGAGAGACAGCTTAGCAAGGATTGTAGCAGGGGCAGGTGCTTGGCCTCTGTGGTCACACAAGAAAGCCACAGCTGGCTACCCAGTTATGCCAGAAAGCAGCACAGATAAAGATGAACACATGGAGGATACAGTATGAGGAAGATGGGTCCTTCCTGCTTAGTGGAAAAGTCTTTTAGAGAAGACCTGGGCATAAGTAAGGGGCAATGAAAGAGAGCGGTAAAAATCAAAGCCTGCATCAGCAAATGGCATAGGGTAGGGGTGGGATCTGGACAAGTAGTGCCCTTGTGGACAGAAAGCCAATGTATCCGCTGCTGGGAGGAGCCAGACTTGGAACAGTTACCAAAATCTGCAGATTAACAGGAGTGAAAATGTCGTTGATGCACTCAGGATGCTGAGGCAATTCTTTTACAGATTGGGATTGGTACTTCTTGTGAGATGACTATGCTGTGGGGATACCATGCCTTTGTCATTTAAGTACCAGAACTGCTACCCTGTTGTAGCAAAGAAAGCCTGTATCTGACTCAAGACATTCACAATATTGTAGATACACCAGAGCTCTTGGTGTCAGATGTCAGATACTAATCTTCTGTTAATGAATCTCATGACATGCTTATTTCCCAGAAGTCTGAAAACACAGCAGCACCAGCCCTGTACTGTATTTTTGGGCTATTAGTCCTTAGTTGGAATTCAACCTTGTGTGTGGCAGAGTGCAAGCTTAGCTAACCATAATTATGGCTCTGCCCTCTCCATAGATTACCACAGTATAAGCCCAAGCCATTCTTATGCTAATCTAAGAAGGAAGGGCATCTGGAGCTTCTGCTGCATAGCATTAACACTGTCCCAGATTCTTTCTGAGACACATTTTGGACAACTGGCAATGACTGAAATGGTTACTAGCTGCTGTCGTCTTACCCATGTTCAGACGTGCCTGTGCCAAGAGTCTTGGCTAACCTTGCTCTCCCAGATGACCAGAAAGAAGGCTAGCAAAGAGCAATTGGGCTAGTACTGTAGCTTCTCCAGTTGAATCGTATCTGTTTTGACTCAGAAACTTACTGGCTCTTCACATCTTGATCCCTTCTCTTATTGTGTGAAATGCAATCCCTTTATTACTTGCCCCAGTACACATTCTCACCCTCCCTCTTTCCTCTTCCCTCCCGTATTGGTTCTTCAATTTCCCTGGAGACCTCACTGACTCTTGTTCAGTCATAACTGTGGCTAAAATTAAGATTTTTAATCCTACTTCTAATTCTTGCAAGTGTTTTATCAGCTTGCCCTACTTTCCTTCTCTGGCTGTTTTAAAAATCTTCGAGGAGATATTGCTGAGTGTTCAGCATCAATGCTAAGTGCAAAGCACAATGCTTTAGAAGCTGAATCTAGGCTGTTTTGGTTCTTTAAGGGACACTCAGTGCTCTGTGTTGTCCAGCTTTTGAGGGAGAGGTACAAATGAGACAGTAGTTGACAGAAGAGTGGAGTAGCATTGAGATCCTGTCCTTTAAACCTCAGAGGTTTGTGCACCTCAAAAAGTAACTTCTGCGTATTGGTTTTTTTAAATATGGCAAGTAAAATGACATGTTTATTAGATCAGTGCACTGGGTATCAAGCTGTGCTCTTTTGACTGTAGCTGTATTCATTAACATTAGAGAGAAATTTGAGTTACTGACCGAGCAGAAGAAGTTGGTTCAGTGATCTGACGATGCATTCGCACATTGTGTACACAGTTCTCTTTCGTTCCTGCCTGAGCATCTAATGGAATATCAGGGGACGTGTGGCTGATTTTCATGGAGGTCTCCTGATAGGTTGTAGGCCGACCCAGATAATCCTCACTGTAGTCATGGTCATTGGTCTCTGTATCTGTGTAGTTCAGTGATTCTTGTTTGTTGTCTTTGTTGCCAAATGGGAGACCACGCTCTCGCCAAGGGATCCAACAAAGCTTCCAGGATACGAAGAGAGAGACACCAAACAGAGCAAGACCACAAGCTGTGACAACTAAGGAGAGCAAGCTTATTGAGATATCTGCAAATGAGAAAAAACAGGCATGTCACAACTTTGTGCTCTTTGGAGCTCTGCATCTCCAAGTTACAATGTAGGAAATAAGTATCTCTGGATTATAGATCTACAAAAATTGAATTCTGGTCTTTGCAACAGTCTTATAATAGAAACATATTAAATGTGGGGTTTTTTGTTTTCCTCCAAGAGAAAAATGTAACCTTTTTTAGAATTCAGCATAAAGCTTATCTTGATAGAACTTAGTTTACATTTGCCTTCCAAAAACTGTGTGGAATGAGGAGTCATTCAAAATATAAAAAGAGCTGTTCAATTGTTCACTCAACTTCCTACCCATGAAAACGCATTTCCTGCAGTACATTTTGTCTTTTCTTTATTTTCCTTTCATGTAATGCAGTTTCCTCCACCTCCTTTACCAGGTCTTACTATTTCTTCTTGCAAAGACTGTATCATACTTAAACGCAATGGAATTATTCGCACGTGCACATATGTGACGTGAGGTTTCTTTTCAGGTATTCAGGTGAAGTATCTGGTTTCATTTTTTAAATTCCTTCTAATCTTAGACTCATTTTTATCTTTGTGAATTACTTAGGACTATCAATACATGGATGGCTAGTCATAATTTTTTTTCCATACCGACATATCTCCAAAACTGAGATTTTTTTTTGTTGTTTTATTTTTAACTCCAAAGTCTCCTTTTTCTGTTTCCAAACTTCTGTTATAAAAAGGAATGTGGAGATAAGTTTTCTGTTGTTTTTCCCCACATTCCTAGCATTTTCCTAACTCCATAACCATATCAACACAAACAAGCTACAACTTATTGTAGAGAGAGGCTTTTTGTGTTTTGCTTCGTTTAGAGTTGCACATTGGGAAAATGATTCAGTGGAACAGCTGTTTTTATGGTTGCAGTCTTTTTGAAATGAGTTTCTCTGTGGATTATACAATACATCATGCCTTAAACACAATTAGTAAGAATTCTATTTTACTGCTTCTTACTATAAACACAACCCGATCAAAGCAATTTGTCACACTGCATGTAGTTCAGAATGTCAAGCTGCATCTCTAGCTAACAACTAAGTTTTCAAAGGATAGCATGAGGCTGAAATATACTGCTCCTACTAGGACAATTATTTAGGAATGACAATAAAGATGAAACAATCTCAGTCAATTTGGGAAAAAAGAAAAGAAAAGAATATTTTTCAAAAAAGTGGGAATGTCAATCCTTTCTGCCCCTGCTGTGAGTCTCATTCTCACTAGCCAGACAGATTAAATTTCTGCAGAGGGGGCAGTGACACAATGACCACTTGCACACAGCAGCTGCCTGGTTTATTTTGCATGCTGAAAACCAATTTTAAACAAGTTTAGCCAGTATGGCCCTTTCTGTCCTTCTGCCAGTCACATGAAGACAAAGCTCATTAACAGTGGGGACATCACAGCAGCTGCTTGAAATTATAGCAATAGTTTCAGAGCTGAAATTAATTAAAGAAATTCCTCTGGTGCATAAAAAACAATTCAGGAGAAAGTACAATGGTGGCTCTTGACGTTTTTGGAAACTTTACTGGTAAATAAGTCTGGCAGTGGAGGCAGAGCATAACCTCTCCCTCTGATTAAAAAGCAGGGAAACTGGGATGTGGTAGTGAAAGAAGACCTTCAGAATGAAGCAATTTGTCTTGGATTCCCTGGAGGAGAAGGAAGAAATATATCAGAGGTCTGCAAAAAGGTCACTTTTCAAAGCACTGATTCAAGTAAATGATCCAGCATTGAAAGATATGAGAAATAGGGAGTTGTCAGAACCAGCCAGAAGATTACAAGGTGAGAAGTGGAAACTGCCCAGTGCCAAGGGTGTGTGAAGGTGAGGAACGATTTGAAAGGTAGACCAACAGTCCCCTGCTTTGAGAATGACTTCAGCAAAGGACACAGTCATATAGAAAACTGAAGTCATCAGAAAAAATACACAACAGCAACATGAACTACTTTTTAGTTGGAGGGTTTGAAGGGCTTTAATAATATATCTCTGTATTTAATAACATAACAAAACTCATCTCACAGCTTACTTTCATAGAAGCTGGGTAATAAACAATTCAGGTAAGTTGCCAAGTCACAGTATAATAAGGGATTATTTTTCATCAACTTGGTTTGACTTCTTTCTGACTCTTTAGGAACAATTTTTGTTGGAAATTTTTGCTTCTGTGGGTGGAAAAGGGACGCTTACTTCTATGAAAGATAATGGACCTATCTTAAGGGCAGTTAAGCTGCTCCCTATCACAGGGCAATCATTTTTAGATTCTGCGCACCTGGCTGGCAATTCTCAGCAATTGAGCAGATACAGTGCATTCCCAAATGAAGACTTTTTGCTGCATCCTGGACTGCTTTTACATTAGCTGTTTGAACTGTTACATACTGTACTGTCTGTGTAATTTTTACTCCATCTTTCCAGCTGTCTGTTTTCTAATCCTGTGTACCTGTATTCCCATGTGGTACCAGTACACGTCTGATGCCAATGATTTCCTCTGCTTTGTAACAAAAGCAGAATGCCCTATATGTCCTTACAAAAATTAGAGACCTGCAGCACAGAAAGTGTTCCTCAGAAATCCAGCTGCTTCTCCGTTGAGTCTGCTTTCACAAGAACCAGAGCAATGTGTCTTTCAGAGCAGCACCTCATTTAAATTTAAACTGCAACTGCCAATCAAAGTGCGAGCAAACACTATAGGCAAGGCTGAGCAGTTTGCAGGAGGCATGGACTTTGGGAGCAGTGAGGAAAGGTGCTGTTTCAGAATGAAAAGGTTTTTCAGTAGCATTACAAGATATAAATTCAGCGTGCGTGTTTTGCCATGTTTTTGTTGATCATCTGTGCTCACTTTTAACATTTGTCCAGTTCCATTAGTGGATAACTAATGTATCTACTCTCTGTACCTACTCTGTACTGCAATGAGCTCTTGAAGCTGTGCAATGGAGAATCCCATGAACACAAGGAAGGTCCCTGTGCCACAGGTACTTGCGTTGATCTCTTCCCTGGGGCAACAGCAATGCCACACAAGTTTCTTGAGGTGTTGATATGAATCCAAGCCAAGACTTTATAACACTAGCTTCTTGATCATGAATGAAGCATGACCTGAGCTTCCAAATTCTAGCATGTCAGAATACTTGGACAGTATTATGACGTGTTGATAAAGGGCAATGTGTTCCATAGAAAGTAAATCCAAATTTTTTGTTAAAATCATGCCCTTTTAAAATGTTTTAAAGGAACCAATCTGTGTAATTGCATACACATACATTTAATTTTTATAAGCACACCCTCTGCAATGTGCTTCTATACACCAGTAAAGGAGAACTTTTGATAGATAGAAAATAAGAATACAGATCTTCAGGGTGGCCCCAGATTAAAGACTCTAGAGATGAGGGAGTCTCACGTAATTTTTCATCTATTAAGACTGTAACTTCATTGTTAGAGGACTTGGAAGACACTGTCGCTATTTCCATGCAGTTGTAACTAAGCTATGGTTTGTGGTTAAGGCCACAGACATATAGGTTCTCTGATTATCTTGTTCATGGCATGTTTTACAGATACTCTGATGTACTAGTCAATTTTTGACCTGGTTTTCGAGCTTGAATCCTTTTTATTCTACTGACTTTCAATTAATTTCTTATTAATCCTGTATGCTTATCAGCAAAACTAGTGCATTTCTTAATTTTTGGTAGCAATCACAAGGTTAAAAACAATGCAGAAATGGCAAGTGAAATAGATTTTCCTAACTACGGATCATATCATCAGTTATTATCACAAATTGGAGAAATGAGCATGGCCTTTCTCTCTGTGACATTTTATTGCAATCAGTTCTACAACAGCTTTATCAAGAATACTCAGTTTAGTTATGGAGTCATTGCTGGACCTTTTTTAAATCTTTTACTTACATTTGAAAGTAGATTTGTTATACAAAAAAGAAAATTCCCACTCTCTATGTCAAAAGAATGTATGACAGCAATATAAATTATCTTCTCTTCAGATTACCCTATTAAACAGAACTACAGAATCACTGGGAAATGGACTCTCCAAATCATCTAGTTCAACACCCTGTTCAAGCAAGGTCACCCAGAGTAAACTGAATGGGATCATGCTCATGTAAAATTTCTTCAGGTGAAGACTCCACAGTCTCCATGGGCAACATATTTCAATACTTGACCACCCTCAAAAAGGCTAATAACATAATTTTATTTTGGTAGGGATAAGACACAAGTGGGTAACATTTTTTTAGATCACAATGCAAAATTATTAATAAAGCTCTAAGATATAACTGCACTCTGTAGATTATCTAGTAAAAAAAGAAATAAAACTATGCCTCTATTTATATTGCACTGATTTTTAGTAAAGACCTATGAAACATAAATGTATATCGAGTTTGAATGAAATCACAGATGGTTTCAGAAGAGTTTGACTTAGTGTTGAATTTATACATACATAGTGCATGTTTCCTGTTCAGTATTGGAGATTATAAGACCAAAGGTAAATGTATAATGATTCCATTCAAATTCCAACAGTACAAAATTGTAGGCTTGTGACCTGCTTTTTCTGGCAGAAATGGTCATGCCTTACCCCTTATGGCATTATGGCCTAGTTTCCCCGGTGAAAGAAATGCAGGCTGATTGAGTGTGTTTAACAGGGTCCCACCTGCTAATGTGACAACTCTACAAATCTGATCTTGAAAAATGTTAGCAAAAAATTTGACGTGAAATATAGAAATAATAGTAGCAGTTTTGGCTGTTCGTATATGAAACAAAGAATGAAATACTTTTTTTCCTTCTTATGTTTATTAAGAAACCACTAGTATTGCTAAATATTACACAAAATCAAATCTCTAAATTAGCTGAGAATGTGAGAGGTCATAGCTAATGCAGACAGGTGTGGCTGTCCAGATATCCAACTGGAGTTACAAAGTCAAAAGGCACAAAACAAGTTATTTGGATTCATCTGACTCCACAAATAAGAATAAATATATGAAGAAGAAAAAACAACTGGGAACTTCTGATCAACAAGGCATAGATAGGACATGTGATCAAAGGAACTGCTGACCAATAGCATAATTATTTGGATAAGGAAGTTGTTGGTTACCTGGATGTGACTGCTGTTATAAAATTAACTCTTTTTTCAGCAAACTGGGTGTAATCTGATTTAACTTGCAGCTGTCAGAGTTTTATCAGTATTTTAGAAATTCTAAGTGGGAGAGATCTTTTAGCAAGTTCATTAAAATGAGTATCCAAATTTTCCAGCATTACTGTAATACACACATGGATCGATTAGGTGAAGTTTGGCTAGCAGGAAGTGAAATAACTCCCAGCAATTTAAAATCTTGCAGTACAGATCTTTTTAGTCCAATACAAGCAATTTTTCTGATTTTAAACCCAACAAATTTCAAAAGGCATTTAATAAAAATGATAAAATTAACTTGTCTAATCCAGTGACAACTTTAGGATATACTGCTACGGATCAATCTTTGTGAATGTGATCACAGCTTTTCAGGAATATGAAGTGGTTAGACATCTAAATTCTTGAAAAACAATGGAAACAGCAGGGCCTATTTCTTAAATTCTAGCTGTGCTTTTGAAAATCTAGATTTTCTTTCTTTCATGGAAATACATTTATGAAGGGTTAGCCATAGTCCACCTCAGTAATTATACTGTAAAAGCAACTTTTTTATTCTTTTTTTGAACTTGCAAGTCTAAGCCCCTAACTTTTCCAGAGAAGTGTTGTGAGAATGAAGTACCTGAAGTACTTACTAAAGTAGTTTTAACCTAATATTGCTCTGTAGTATCATTTGTGCTTCACAAGTTTTTCTCAATTAACATAGCTGGCACTTGTTGAGGATGAAAAGTGCCTCTTTGCAAAGACTCCTGAGACAAAGGAGTAACTCTCAGATAATATATTCTTCTCTGAAATATTCCTGAACACAGTTAATTATCCTCAACACTGTGTTTAGAAACTTCCTGGGAAATTCTTTAAAGTAAGGCAGCTGAAAACCAAGGGAGTGATTCTCAGATTTTATTGATTTTATTACTCACATACTCCAAGTCTCATGTTTGACCCTGAAATTTATAAATTTATGAAATGTGGAACAACAAAACAGGCCTATTTGAGATCAGTCTCAGAGTTTCATATAATAAATGATATTTTCCATGATCTTAAAGTGTATTTGTAACTGGGCTTTACTGATATTTGAGGCTTTCAGTGACTGTTTTTTCCTGCCAAGTTGTGTGTTCTACACCTTATAGGTACCTAAGGCCTTAGGGTATGTAAAGCTCTTGTGGTGGTTAAGATACTTTTCTGGTCCTCTGAGTGATTTGCATGTATTTTTATTTCTAATTAGTGTTACAAATTTGAGTTTATCAGTGTGTTCTTTCTCTTCATATGCTTTATTTGGGTTACAAATTTGTGTAATGCTTTTTCCAGGTATTGCTTAAAGTTAAGTTTCATAAATGAACTAGATCAACGAACTATAATCCTAGGATTTCATCAAGGTAATTATGAGTTAGTTTAAATATACATAAATTCCAAAGCACAATTTTAATATGAAATCAGAATTATTAATGACCATACAAAATGCAACAAAAAATACATGAGCAATAGAGATTTTTTTGCTCAGAATACTCCTCCAGCAGCAACTGCTATGGTAGGATTCAAAACTGACAGAAGATTGATGTAATAGTTTATTGGTAAGATCAAAAAATTCTGCAGTAGTTCTTTTATAATCTTTTATTATCAAAACATTTTACATATTATATAAGAACTCTAATCTGACAATTAATTGGAGAACAGCAAAATAATTAACTGGATTAAAAGTAAGCTCTAAAATAGTTTGAATGTGCTGAGTCTGGAGCTTAGGCTGTTTAAATAGAAAATACTGAAAGGGTAAACTGGCAGACGAATTAATGTGAGACGTTCAGTACTTTGTCCATCTTTTAACCTAGGATATGTGGAGGAAATGTGTTCCTTTCAAGAATTACTGTACATTAAGAAAACAACTGCTCTTTCTGCAGACAGCATGTTAATTTGTTTCAGCAGCTTCAGCCAGAGTCTTCCTAAATAACATAGGAAGTGTCCACATTAGTGATTTAGCATTGGCAGAGGGAGAAGGAAGGATTCTTTTTGCTGCAGCTTTGCCTTGTATCTATACTTGAAGCCTGGAAGTACTGCCCTGAACGAGACACACCATTGTTGGGTGTGTTTGGGGTAGTTTTCCTCCTGGTGAACCCAAGGTTGAAGCTAGACTAGACTCCAGAGTTTGATTCTCCTGCTGTTAGTGCTCTGGGCTTGCCTGATGCAAGTTTTGCTACTGATAGCAGCACAATGGGGACATCTGGTCCTACAACCAGAATAGTGTGCAGTAAATCAAACTCCTCTTGTTGTGTCACACAAGTTGCTAATGTAGATTTACCTGTTGTGTCTTCATCCACAAGTTACTCTCCCTGAATTTAGTGAGATTTTGAGTACAGGAGGACCATTAGTTTGAAACATGAACTATGTTAAAATCTTTGTATTTTTCTACTCTGAAAAAAAATTTCCTCACGACAAAGATCTCCCTATTTTGAATTGTATTTTTATAAGCAATTAACTCCCTAATTTTGAGATCCAAACAACAAAATAGTAACATATTTGCACTTCAGAATAAACATAGTATGGCAATTACAGTTAATTGCATATGAGATTCTCAATGAGACCTACTATGAAACAAAGGTGCCAAGCAATTTACTAGACTGCACTTTCAGTGCCAAAATCAATTAGGACATTCCAAAACCTGTAAACATTAATCGTAATTAGGAAGCTATGTGTCACTGCATGTCTTTGTCTGATGTCCAACAAGTACTGTCTTGTTATGTTTAGCTCCAGGTAAGACTTACTAACACATCTTTCAGAAGAGAAAAAGAATTGTTAGTGGGAGAAGGAAGTATCCAAAAAAATAATGCTGCTGCCAGCAGCTTGAGCATATTTAGGCCAGCCTTTGGATGTCATTGATAGCATAAAACCATAATAATAATTAATTATTCTAACTAAAACAGAATGAGGATAAATACGAAGCTGTGTTGATAGCACTGAGCTTATTATTCAATTTGGCTCACTACTAGATAGTGTTAGTACCAGGGGATTACAAATTCCTTCAGGGGTTATTCTGCAGTGAAATACCACCAGTTGCACAGTTTCTTCTAAAACATAATTTCAAATGGATTAGGTTCACTCAAGCAATAAATAAGAAAAAGAAAATAAACAACCTTACCAGAGAGAGAAACTATAATCACAGTACATAGCATATAATTTTATTTTTTTAAGAGTACTTCAATTATAATCAGTGATATACCCTCTATGTCATACACTAGTCTCTCCAGGTGGTTGTACATAAACAAATGGGATGTGGAGAAGGAATTCAGATTAAGCCCAGTACAGAAACATAGGTTTTGAAATCCTCCTCATGCTTTTATGTATATCCATTTGAAAGTGTACTCCATCAAATCTCTGCCTCTCTGTTATGGCTTCCTTGCTGATAACGGAGGCACATTTCTATTTGCTACCCTACACAGGAGGAAAATACATTCTGTTTATTATTTATAAGAGTAAAGTGCTGAGAGGCCCCAACAAAGCACAGGCTGTTGTCTTTTCACTGTGAAAATAGAGCACGCCACATTCAGGAAGACTACTTTCCACCTAAGTCCTTGGGCCTGCTGTTCTCCCTTGGCTGCTTTTTAGGCAGTTTTCTGCTGAGTGCTTTTCTGCCATCACACTTGAGAGATGCCCTGCTTTCTCTGCTGATTACAGACAGGGGATTAGCTGGAATTTTAACTGCGTATCAATACTGAAAGGGCAACTGAGAGGGCAGGGGGAAAGCAGCACCGAGATCTCTCCAAGATCACATCTCAAGTGACTGGCACAATTAAGATCCTTAGTTTTCACAGTTCCCAGCTAATAATCTGTTCTAGTCAACTAAACTGTACTACTTCTCTGAACAACATCCCCAAATCAAACAAGTTCATATTAACATACTGTAAGTTTGTGTTAACATATTGCAGAGTAACATTTGATTCACAGGATTTGCAGCCAGACATCTCCTGTGCTGTTCTGCATGTTCACAGCCCTCCTTAGCTGGGGCTAAATCCTCCCATTACCTTGAACCAAGTGTGTCAGCATCGTTCCTTTCATTCAACTACTGACTCAGGAAATGCTGTGTAAAAGCTTGATTTTGGGGCTTGTTTTCTTTTCTTGTTTTTTTCCAAAGACTATCAGGTGAAAGAATAAGCAACATTTGGGTTTTTAAACTCAACAATATTGATATTTATCTCAGAAATACTTAAATACTTGGCAACTATTTGGAGTCATTTACTGGGAACAGTACTGCTTGAAGCATTGTAAAAGGGGTCCTGCCTCATTAATTAAAGGCTAGCTGTGTAATATTTTCATATCTAACTTTTTTCTGCTCTTGTCCTAGAAAAATTAACAACATTTTCAGATTCAATAACCCTGGCACATGTTATACTATTTACAATGAATCCAAGATCTTACATGAATACTTTGAATTGATGTTTCTTTTAACATCAATGATGTTCTGATTGCAATAAATACACTGGAATGGCTGCCAACCATGTTTCAAACTCCTGGGACTGCTACAGAAAATTAAGAATTGCTCCTCCGTTACAGCTTTGGAGTTTTGTACTGTTGGAGTCTAAGGACTTGTGTATTTCCCAGATGCAGCTGACTTTTCTTGCTGTCATGCATTCCTCTACACCCTGTTACTGATTGCTTTATCACATCTAGTTTGCTTATATATCTTTGAGATAGCATTTTAAGGCACAAGTTTTACAGCTTTCTGATCTGTTGCTTATGGAGAAAATAAAGTTTTTTACATGGTAAATATGCTAGATCTTGATGCAGCAGCGATGATTAGATAAAGGAAAATAGCAGAGGATGGAAGGACTGCACAGCTTTGCTCCTCCATCTCCTATACAGTGTAGATCATCCAAGATACTGTTAACAAGGCTGGGGAGAAGGAATGGAGAACAGAGAGAGAAAAGCAAAGGGAAGAGCACTGAACTCCTCTCTGTACCCTGTTAAATCTACCCTTGGTAAAACCATCTCACAAAGTCAGCAAGACCACCCTGAGAGGAAATCCAGTGCAGGAAACAATTACAGACGCTGCTCAAGAGAAAAGGGCCTGGTGAAATAAAAGACGGTACTGATTTGGGGTTTTGAATTCCCTAATTCCCCTTCTCTCTGGCTTTCATAATTTTGAATGAAACATTAATACTGCTTCAGATGCTTCTTCCCTCCAAGGCCAATCAGCTGCTCGGCAGGGCGTGAAGCCGTTGTCCATTTGAACAGCTAACGAGGGAGTGGAAGAACAGACCTAATTCTAAGGCTTTTCCAGCACTGCCAAAACTCACATGTGCCTTGACACACAGGGAATGACCTGAAGAACCTCTCTCCAGTTTGGAATAAGAGAAGTGGTACTGTATTAATTCTGCATAAACAAGCCTGACTTGTCAGAAGCTACAATTTTTCATGGTACAACCAAAAGATTTTTTTAGACTTTTAGTTTTAAGATTGGAGTAGACACCTTGTCCTGCTTAGTACCATGGCAACAACTACCACTGGAAATTTTCCTCACGAAGAGAGGTACAGAAAAAAGGAGGTAGAACAGGCAGACCACCACAAACGTCAGATCCCAAGCCTTCCACGTTAGCTAAATCTCTGTTCCTTCTTGTCTTGGTGCACAGAGCCTTTAGAATGACAAGTGAACCTGAGACTGGATTTTAAATGCTCCAGAAAGGTGAAAAATTGCTTCCCTCCAATTCTGAAAGGAAAAAAGTTGAGGCGGCTGGAGATGTTGCTGGTTCTGTTGCTATTAAGGTCTGTTCTGGTTTCCAGCTTCCAAGAAAAAGAGAAAAGAAGGAAGAAAAATACATCAAAGGAAGAAAGAGCAGGTTTTGTTCACAGTGCTGGGTCTCACTTGTAACACCACACTACAGAAGGACAGATACAGTAATTACTTTCAAATCTCTCTGGCAAACCTATACCTGTGCACTGCTATTTTGGGTGTTGCTTTTGGCTGTTTTATTGTCACTGACTCATAGCAGCAGTGTGAAAGAAATCACCTTGACTAGTCAAATCACTCTTTAAATGTAACAACAGCAGAAAAAGATACAGGTAGGGAATAAATACAGTAGGCAGGAACAAGTCATTTACTTGAGAATGAGAGCAGGTATAAAAATTTTTCACCTTCTGCAGTTAACAGAAGCTGTCAGGAGTAGTGATGTTGCTGCATAGGGAAGAGTCAACGTGATAGGTTTTCCTTATTAGGTGAAACCATGGTGGCTAAGCTTTCTTTTCCATGCTAGCCACGGCCCTAATGGCAGTGTCAGGTCATGCTTTCTCAGGCAGGCTTACCAAACCATGAACCCTCAAAAAAATCCTACAACAAACAAACTAAAAAGCAATGAGCATCTGATGGGATCCCAAGAGACTCAAAGCTCTTGGACAGATGTGATTTTATCTTTTTCTACAACAAACTGCCCAAAGAACCTCAAAAAGCTTTTAAATTCAGAAGAAAAAAGGCAAATTTCACTGTAACATAAACCAGAAATACAACAGAAGCATAACAAGGTATTTCCACAACTTTTCTTGTCTATTATGTCCCTGTAGGCAGATCCTCAAAATCCTAGGCTCCAACTCGGTTAACTCTGATTTCCAAGTGACAGAAAATCTGCTTGGTACTCTTTGGTCCCTTAGGAACATGAGTGATGTCTCCCTCTTCAGAGGCTTGGCCACCTGTTCTGCTCCTCACATCCTTCCTGAGCTGCACAAGTGGCAGGTTTCATGCTTGTGCCTGCTGCACCATCAGGTTTCACCCCTCTTACTTTGTGAAACAGCTTTAAAATCAAAACAAACAAATCAAACAAACAACAGCAACAACAAAATAGGTTAATCCCTCACCTTTCTGTTTACCAGCTAAGCCTAAATTCTGGTCTCCATTATTTTTGGACTTATTAATCATCATTAATATTTGTCAATTAAAGAAAAAAACCAAACCCAAAACAATAACAACCCCCCCAATAAACATAATAGGAAACAACTAACCAAAAAACACTAGGAAAGTTAGACTTTGGTTACCATGGATGCTTTAGTGGCATCTGCAGATATAGGAGCCTTTCCTGACAGCATGATCTACTGCAGAAGAGAGGACATTCATAGCATTAAACAAAATTGAAGCTACTAGTTTAGATTTGTGTCTTATATTACACCAAACAAATTGGTAAAGCTTAAAAAGTACTAGTACTTATAAGAGAATTTTCTGTTCAGAGCTTTCTGTATTTTCTTAAGCAATATCATATCTGCTTTGTCTTATATTTGTTTGCTAATGGACCTAAAAGCTCTTTTCAGCAGATAAGAATTGCTGTAATGCCACTGCTACATATCCTACATCAGCCCTACTATGGGGAATAGAATAGCACTCAGCAAGAACAAACTTAATACCTGTTTTATTTCCCTGTAGCCAACCTCAGGAAAAACTCTCTTCCTTTATGCTACACAGAGAGGTCTTAACATAATGAATACTTGAGATTACTGTATTTATGGTAGGCTTCCCAAAAAAAGACAGAATAACCAGGCATTAATTTTATCCACTAAACTTATCTAGGAAAAAATATCAAAAAATTAGAGGAACTTCTCTGTTAGACGGGTAAAACATTTGCTACAAATGGAAACTGATGATCGGAAGACTGTTGTTTTATTGATCATTTTCTAACTAGCATTGTACATTCCTTATAATTCTTACAACTTGTAATGACAAGTTGTAATTACTTATATAACTTGATAGATGTGAGAAACACCTTTTGTTATATCTTTATAGGTATTAGTGAAACCATTAACTCCACAGGCATCAGCCTCTTGCAAATTACAAAATGAGTAGAAAATTTTGAAGGAGAACATTAAAGACAACTTCATATAGCTGTGGCCAGATGCCAAATGAGATAATCTGTGTTTCAGATGGGTCAAAAAATTGATGGATAAAGAAATTACACTAAATGTAAGGAGAAAACAAACCATACTGGTGAGGTCAGAGAATTAAAACACAACTGAATTAAAGATATATCAGAAATATAGGCAGAAAATAAAATGAGATGCTATTTTAGAAATGGAGTGGGGAACACTTAGATGAAGAAACACCTGAAACACAGGTATATACACACACAGTCTAGAAAACAGAGAAAACAGACACAAAGTGGGAATGGGAATAATGAAGACTGGTTTACAAGAAGGAATTTAAAAGATAAATATTTAGTGTTTTGTATACCCAGAAAAAGGTTTGATCCCATGGGGAAAGGAAATATTTGGGCATTTTCACAGACAGCAAGATAGAATTAAGAAATTTTTCATAAACTTCCTGATGGAAATATAGCAAACCAAAGAAACATATTTCCAAGTGAAGTCAGTAAGGTTTCCTTTTGTTGTGTGTGCTAAACTAAAGTGGGGGGAAAATATGTGAGGAAATACACTGGAAGGAAATCTCAAATCCTCATTCTTATCAATTTATATGCCCTTTGAAAGTTTTAACTCACAAATCATTAGTGCCTGACTTCTTTTGTTAGCATGTTGGATTTATATCAATAAATCTACAAGCTTTTTCTGACACATTATGTATTCTTGGACTCTTCCAACATTTCTCTTTGGTAGACACACATGAAGTGTAAATTGGCTCAAGACATACAGATGCATATGTCAGTTTTGACTGCATTTCTGAATTCCAACTAACCATAGGAAATATACAAGAAAAAATCCTGTAGCATACATGTCTGCCAAAGGAAGCCAAACTGATTTCATTTGGCTAATGAATGTCTACATTCCAAAAAAAAAAAATGAAGCTGAACATATTGAGCAACTTAAAACACACAAAATTTAGTAATTACAATAGCTAATGTAACAAATGTGCAAACCACCAGCTGTTATACATAACATTTTCTTTATGTGACAGAATTTTTTCTGTACTTTCCAAATAAATGGGCTACTTCACAGTATGACAGAACATGCAGAAAATATTTAGCTTGCAAGATGATGAACTTTAGGAATTAGGAATTTAGGATTCTGTAAGTTGCAACTGACAGCATTTTTATGAAAAATCCTTCCATCTGTAATTAATTATTCTAAATTCTTATCCCTTGAAATAAAATTTTGTTAGCAATTTGAAAGGAATGTAAAGCTTTAGCTCAAAATAATCTCTCTTTATCTCTTTGGTCTAAATAAAGCCACAGAAGAGCTTAAATGAAGGACAAAATATAGCAAAAGTTGCACAATACAATGTTCTTAAGTACAGCTTTGCATTAACAATGATCATCATTTTCTAAAACCTAGAAATGTAGTTTTAAGCATAAATACCTAACTTGCAGCTTACGTTCAACCTCTGTTTATTACACATCAATGATAGGATAGTGCTGCACAGCCTGAAGACTGAATTTAACTGGATCTGCTATTATGACAGCAGTAATTTTGGAGTTACATTTCTAGGTCTCTGAATTGTCAGTGTAATTAAACTCTCACAAATTAGTTTGGAAAGGAAATTTCCAGAAAGCTATCTGGGGGGACATGTGGCCAAACTTTTGTACTTGGGGCACTAAATGCGTACGTCATACAAAAATTTAACAATTCAAAATTCTACCAGTACTGAAAAAAGGTATTATTTTAATGCAGGTTCATGTTTTTTTGAGGAATTAAGGATCCATAAATCCATTATGGTAACACCTCTACTTAAGTGTCTCCAAATGTAAACTGTTGCCTGCAGAGAGCTCACAGATATTTCTTAGTAAACTATAACTAGCAAATTCTCTCCCTTCTCCCTCCTATCTAGGAGGAATGTGCAAATCCCATTGAAATAAGAGTTATGGCAAATGGAGTGACAAAGTTTTAGAGGCAAGTAGAGTCATATGTACAAGGACTAAATTTAGCCTACTGTTTTTCATCAGCAAAACTGGCATTTAGGATGAGAATTCAGGTCTAAGACTATGTAGCCATCCTAATTTTTAAAGGGTTGATGTTTTTGTCATTACTCTTTAGGTTATATTCAAATATATGCATTATTATTGCTCACAGTTCCAAATAACAGTTTTCTTTAATGTTCACCACACAAGTGGAAGAGACTGGCATAAACGACAGGACGAAGTTTAAGAAGCACTTGGATAATGCTCTTAGACACATAGTGTGACTTTGGGGTTGTCCTGTGCCTAAAGAGGAGTTGGGCTTGATCCTTGTAGGTCCCTTCTGTGATTCTGTGACTGTAGTGATAAGTGATTTTTGATCCAGTTGGCATGTTATTCTAACTTTTAGGATCACTTCACAAATCTGCTTGCAAGGACTTCAGTAAATAAATAACATTTTTATGCATACAGTGAATATAGTATACAAGTAAACACTCTTTTCTTCATTAAATCGTCTACTCAACACAGGCATAGCACAACATTATGCTATAGTTTCAGTGAATAAGTGCATACTGTAAACAACAGACATTTGGTATAATTCTCATATAAGTGAGAAGTAAAACCAAACTTGAAGTGGAATCCCCAGAAAGCTCTTGCTTTCCACTTCTATACTGAATGTATATATATACACCATACAAAGGCCAAGAAGGGGTAGAAGCCACCTTCCTCATGTCTTTTTCTCATACAGTTAAACTTGATTTCTTCCCCACAATGTCCAAGAGCAGGCACAGGACAGCAGTGGCGTGGGTTATGGTCTGAAAAACTCCAGAAAACCTATTCCTGTTTGTGTTCTCAAGTTAGAGGAAAGTAGCACTACGCTGAAGTTGCTTTGCACCACTGAAAAAATGTCAGGTGATTTCAGTAGTGCAAGGATCTGTCCTTCCATGTTTGAACAGTATTTAATATGACTGTATGCTCCAATCAGATCGAAGCTCAAGGTCAGTTTTATTGTAGGAATGATCTTCGTAGTCTTCCTTTTCTCTGGATCTGTAGTGTAAATCTATGTGTATCGAGTTCACTAGTGTAATCTTAAACAGCTATATATCTTTAGGTTATCTGTAAAAAGAACAAAAATCTATTCTAAGAAAAAGGTACATGCAGTTAAAGTAAAATCTCTGTATTATTTAAATTGATGTAATTTAATTACAGCTTCAAATTGTTATTAAGCATACAGGTAATCCCTTTTCTTTGAACATAATTTGCTCTTTTCTACAGTTTGCTTCAAAGTTTTGTTATCTGTTTAAAACAAATTTCCAGGGGAAAAAATGACAGAAATATCTGTGACAGCCTATTTATTTAAAGGGAATAAAGTAGCAGTGCATCTTATAATACAAGCAGCAGGAAGTATTTGTTCATTTTTACCTTCTGCAGACTTGTTTCTGACTTTTCAAGAGAGAAAAAGATACATATTTTTCATCTATAATACGTAACATTACTGTGTTTTCTTAAACTCCTGAAACAGCACTTTGGTTCTTGAAACCCGAAAGAACTTGGGTCTCACACTTCTTCATTCATTTGACATCATGTCAGTGAATACAATTCCTGCTTGTCCTCAACCTTGCAAAGAGTTTTGTACTGGAGTGACAGAATGTTATCGATTTGTAGTGGTAGCATCTTACATTCCTTTTGAAGGAGGAAAACAGAATTAAAAATATGAAAAGTAATGGCTCATAATGAGTATAATAGAAATTAAAAAAAAACATACTGGAAGTTATTTCATCCACTCAAGTATTCTTCATGTCTTTACAACTCATAAAATGCTTTTTGCATTTACCTAGATAAATCTAGATGTATTTAGCATCTGCAGCTTGATATGTTCCTGGAAATTTGGGAGGGGATAAGTCATTTGAGTTACAAAACTGAGTCCTGAGGAAGTCACTGGAATGTATGCAGGCAGTACACGTTACTGCAAAGTTGGCAAAACACTATAACCAAAGGCAGTGCAGAAATTCAGTGGGTCTACAATGAGAAATAGCAGCCTACCACTGCCGCCTCTGGGAAGCTGTTTTTTTAAAAACAAAGACTCTCTACAGTACAGTAATAAAACAAAACAAACCACAAAAAAAAAATAAAAGGAAAACCCAAAACACCCAAACTTTGCAACAAGTGGCAAAAGCTTTAAGGTTGATTTCTGACACGTCTGAAATGTAACTGTAAAGCAGTCAAATTGGCTACAACAGAAGTGTTAATTCACAGTCATGCACCACGTAGACTGAGAACAGGGCACCAGCTCCAGCCACCAAAAGATTTTCTTCGTCTCTCCTATGCTAAACTCCAAACTATCTTAAATCAAAACCATGTAACTCTTCCTCTTGATTTTACTTTCCCCCAGAAAGTGTCCATCTTTTAAGAAGTCCGAAGTCACATGTACAAAAACATATACACCCTTTCTGTCAGGCTTGATTCATGCCACACAAAATTTTTTAGTTAAGAAGTTGCAAGGTAAATCTACTAGAGAAATGGTCCACAAGGAAATGCAACTCTTTCTGGTCTTAATTCCTCTTTTAACTGTCTCCATTAAGATTTTCTGCCTTCACGTTGGTTTGGTTTTAGGATTGATTTATGGTTTTATGGGTTTTTGTTTGGTTTGGTTTTGGGTTGGTTTCTTTTTACACACTAGTATAATTCTTCTAGTCAAGCAACTTCCATTCCTCATCTACAATATCTGCTTTATCTGGTGTTGTGGGGTGATACTACATGATCTTGAGTGATTGTTTTCAAATGCCTGTATGACTAACAGTTTTCATTTGAGTATCTCTAAGAGGGCCATATGACTCTCCCATATGAATGTATTACATACTCGGTGTACTCCAACTTAGCGATTTATCTTCATAAAACCCTTCTGTGATGTAGAAATATTACCAGCATTTTGCAAATAGGGAATGGAGGAATGGAATAGAAAAAGATTCAGCTTATGAAGATATCTAAATGCTTCAGGATGTCTATCAAGATTTTCAGGGGTGCTCTGGCATATAACACTTACTGAACTCATTGAAGATTTTTCACTAAAATCCTGATTTGCACTTTCAGTTTTCTTAAAACCTTTAAAATCTGACTCACCCACATCACATCCAGTGGACCAGTGCAGTAAAACTGGAACTCACTAGCCCTTAAACTTATGCTCTAGCACTGTGCAGTGCTTCCCATAATAGGGAAAATTAAAGGAAAAATAAAGATGCTTTGCATACTACAAGCATCCTGACCTCTCCTGTTCCCCTCCCTCCTGCCCTCCCTGTCTAAGTCCCACACCAAATACTCAGACAGCAGGAAGCCTGACAGCAAGCCGCAGCAGATGTCAGGAAGAAACCAGTGGATCTCCAGAGATCTGGCTGCTCAATGCTGGACTGAGGGGTGCTGAGAGGTTAAGCTTGTAGACAAACCCTGATACCAGGCTCAGCAACCCCTCAGTTGAATTTTCCAATAACTACTGCACCTGAACAGCTCTCTAGCACTCACATAACAGAGCCAACACACTCAAATGGCTCAAACCAAATGTGCTGTAAAATCATCTGAATCCATCCTATGGTCGGGTTTAGACAAGTAGCCACTTAATTGCAGAAAATCTTTTATAAGCAAGGGGAAATGCTTTAATTCTTGTACAGAAGCTAATCCTGTTATGTTTCTTAGCTGCATTTTTCTCAACTCTTAGGAAGAAGTTGTACACATTTTTATATAGCTATTTTGGCTGGCCTAAGAGGAAGTTACTCAGTTTGGCTAATGCTTATAACCTTCACACAGGGTGGAGGGACAAGTTAGAACAAGGATAGCTTCATCTTTTGCCTAATTCTGCCAAGAAGATGCTGTCTTTCAGTGCAGGGTTTCTTCACACCCCTATGTTTAGATGACTCCTGGCTGGAAAGTGAATGTATCAGCTGTCAGGGCTACTTAATGCCATTTTGCCATGGTTAAGTCAATGAAACTGACTAGTAAATCAAGCTAGATTTGGTCAATGCACTACCCTTTAAACTATATTACTTCTTTTTGGGAGTCATGTACACTCTCTTTTTACAGCCCATACCATAACACTTACGGACCAGCTGAACTAATCACATGGGCCCTAAAATACATTTACAGACGTATTTTAATCAAATAGATTTATAAGACAAGGTAAACTAATAGATTCCCAACATCACTATCCTACAGATACTTGGTTTCCAAGTCTGGGCTTATGGATAACGTTGTTGCTCACCAGACCCTCTGAGACTGGCTGCAGCTGCAAAAAATAAAAATGTTAAAATTAATGCCAATAGAAAGCTGCTGTCTGCAGCCTAATTGCTCACTGCTGCTGCGGACTGGCTGGAAGAGGTTAGGGACCACTGCTCTGTGTAATTGAGCAGGTTTGCAACAATACCGGAAGGCTGTTGCATAACAATGGTTTAAGCAAAACAGGTGGAAATAGATACAGGTTTTATTTTGTTTTCTCTTCAGGTAGAGGTGATAAATTTCCACTGAGTGCACCATGTTTTAAAAGTGCTTCTAAACAGATGCCAGGTACTCGTTTTTGCCTGAGGCTGATGGAAAAAAAAGCAGAAGCTTCTGAAAGAAATCTGAAAAGCTGTTAACCAAGTAGCTGAGGTTAAAGTCTCTACATGCATTTCAAATAACTTAGTATTCCACGTGAGTACTGATTTAAGTAGGCATTTTTGGAATCGCCACCTGATATACCAATATGTGATTGATCTTGTGGTAAATGAAAAGTAGAGAAAATCACAGGAGTCTCACACAAATGACTGTCTATCTGAACAAGGCAGTTGAATCTGCCTATACAAACAAAACAATTACATTTGCATCATTTGAAAGAATCCTTATCAAACATTTCACGAGTCATTTCAATTTGAATATTTTTAAATGAGTGAAAAGCCAGAATGGTTGCAAATAACTTTGGATATAAATGAACTGAATGTTGCAAAGTTCCTTATTCATTTACTGTGATAGGAGACCTTTTTCTTCCCTCAAATTTTTGTTTCCTCAGGCCTTTTATCATTTGCCAGTGAGTTGCACTCTGAGTGAGACTTCAGACTCACCAAATTACAGAAAAATATTTAAGAGCACAGTGTCATTAGACTGCCCTATAGTAAATGAGCTAATTTATTTCAGAATATATCGAATACATTAATACCATGCTATGATGATGAGCTGATCTAATAGCAAGGCTTCCCAGAACTGCAAACATTTATCAACTCTTTTAACTCTAAATCTCTCCTGATACTGAGCACTCTCAGCTTGATGGTGTAAAAATAAATACATTGAACTCCTACTTCAAACTGCAACACGTCTTTCCCTTACAGAGATGTACAGAAAAGCATCAATATTTCAACAATTTTGCACTGCAGGAGCTCAGCTTCCTGATTAAAAAGCTTCCTTAAGTTAAAGTTTTTAAGTCAGAGTGTTATGCCAAGATAGAAAAGGTAATCATAATCCAGACACACACACATACAAAACCACTCAGCGTACATCTTGTCAGACCTACAACCTGCACATCTGTGACAGAAATACAAGAAATAGTCTTCTTAGCTGGTGAAATACAGAACTGGAAAGTTAGGTTAAATAGTGTTGCATCTAAACTGAACGGCGACCCTCCTCAGCTTTACAACTTAACCCAGAGTAATGGGGAGAGCCGCCGGAGCACCAGACCATCCCCCTCGGCTTGTCACACTGCAGAAAGCTCCGGAGGAGGCAGCGCCGGGTAGAGATGCTCTGACCCGCCCTGGGGCCGGGCTGAGCCGAGGCAAGCGGCGGGGGCTAGTTGCCCAGGCGAGGAAGGAGCCTCCAGCCTCCCTGCCCGCCCAAGTGATACCGGCACTCGGGCTGTCAGCACCCGACTCCAGCGGGGACAGCAGTCCAAAGAGGGCTCCCATCTCCGACCAACAGCTGGGCGCCGGGCGTCTGGAATAGAGACTCCGCAGCAGCGGCGCAGCGGAGCGCAGCCTAACCCGGGCGAACGTCCTTTCCCAGACAGACCGGAGCGAATCCTCCCCCAAGCCGGGGAGCACACACTACCCTCCCTGGCAGCTCGCATCCCGGGGCCGCTCCCGCCGTTCCGGCAGGCCTCATCCCGCGGCACCTAGACCCCTAGAGATGCTCGGGGATGTTCACCCTCCTCCTGTGGCGGGCGGACGGAGGGAGGCCGCCGGTAGCTGTGCCCAGCCCGCAGCTATAACGAGGGCGGCCGTACCTGAGTCGGTGAGGCGGGGCCGGGCTCTGTCCCGCAGGTAGTAGATGAAATCCCGGCAGTTCTCGTTCTCCACCGCCCCGACGGAGCACAGCTCGGCCAGCAGCTGCAGCGCTTTCTGGCAAATCTCGTCCTCCCTGTCGCCGGGCATCGCCCCCCAGCATCCTCGGGAGAGGAGCGGAGCCCTGCGGTCAGGCGCCGCGCCGCTGCCCGCCGCCCGCCTGCAGCCTGCCGCGCCGTGGGGCCGCCGCCCGCATCGNGGCAACAAGACCGCCCAGCAGCGCTGGCGCAGCCCTCCCCCGCGGCGGGAGCGGGCGGGGGACCGGCCGTGCCTCCGCCCGAGCGGGCTGGCCGCCGCGCCCCTCCACGCTCCCCGGACCGCGGCCGGCCCCTCGCTCGGCGGCAGGCTCCGGTCGCGGCATCCACTGAGCCCAGATCCTCGGTGATCCTCTGCCGTGTCTGAAACAGACGCGGGTGGAAACTACAGAAGCGGCGACGGAAGGATGGTCCGGAGCGCGGGTCCTGATGGGCAGCTCCTCGTCCTCCTCCTCTCCATCACTGGACAGGCCCAAACCTCCTCTTTGCTTGTCCGCGGTTAGAGTTGGAGCTTGTGAAATGCCGAATGCTTTTCGTGTCTCATTGTCCACCCTATTCAGAAGTTATTCCGTTCACTCTGCTAATTGTCTTGCAATTACTCTCATTCAGTAACGCGTGTCCTCCCCGTCGGGACTCTGGCCCCGAGGAAGGTGTTTGACATTCACTCTGGATCGAGTGGTGTTCTGCAGACGGTTCCTATTTTGCCCTGTGCAATGTGTCAAAAAGAGTTTAAAGCATCGGTGACAAATGTTGAGCTGAGAAGCGGCCGTAGCTGCAGGGGAAAGCAGGAGACCCCCTCTGGAGGAGGTGGAGGCTGAGAAGCTGTCTGCCGTTAAGCATGTTTATCCTGACAAGCAGATTTGTAAGGTGCTGCTTTGCTTTCTGGATTTGTGGGCAGGGAAGCTAGTGGGTGTCACGGGGGGAAAAGCTGAGAACTGGCTGCTCCATTTAACTTAATTTTTCTTCTCTCTCTCACTTTTATAAAGTTTAAGTAAATATCAGAGGCCATGATGAGCTTGGAAAGTTCAGACTGGTGTGGTTGTTCAGCCTACTGCTGACAACGGATCTAGAAATAGCGTAGGCAGCAACTTCTTCCAGTAGAAAGGATTTTTTTTTTCTCATTTAAAAAAGTATGTTATTGAAACAAGATGTATTCTGTGAATGGATTGGATGTTAACAACAAAACTGTTTACTAGTGTAATTTATTTTATTCTAATGCTTTGGCAGCTTTGCTTATTTCTCTATTTAACAAAGAGATTAGTAGTAATAACTTTACTTTTTCTTGCCAGACATGCTAAGTATCAAGGGTATGGAAATTTGATCTTATTTTTGATAGCAACTAGACATTTTTAAGATATTCATCAAAAAGATCTTTGAACTTTTTCTTCTGTCCAACAACTTGACACTCATAAAACAAAGAAAAAGTCTGATAAAATGTGAGCACCATGTTTTTTTCCAAGTGTACATCTGTCTGTAATAGGAGTTCTTTAACGTTTGATCAAAGTATTTAAAGCTATACAGTAAAGACCTCTTAACAAGTCAGGATTTGCATACAGCTATGCCTCACAACATAGTGTGTGAATGTAGAAACAGAGTTTTCTGACTTGATTTTCTGCATCTCGCATTGAGAACTATCACTGATTAATAAATGTTAATTAACTTACTGTATGTAGTCTTACATAATTGGGGTGTAAATTCTTAAGCTGACAGTTTCTGACCTTAACATATTTCTAATTTGTGTCTGAGTCCAAACATTCCTCCTGTTCATTATGGTGCAGCCTGAGCTGGATGAGAAATATCTTATTATTTAAAACAAAAATAGAGGAGTTTCGTCATAACTTCTGTACCACTGTGGGAAGAAAACTTTCTTTTTTTGACAATGTTTTGGGTTTTTTCTTTGCTTTTCCTAATTAAAAAGGGACTATCATCATTTAGCCAAAGACTTTCGTGGTCAGAATACACCCTGGGAAGACAGGAACCAGAATCAAATATCTGATACCTCCTCCTACAGGAGTTTGTGAGTTTCCTCACAGCTAGTTGTACTGTTTCCAGATGAGAGAAAAGACATTCCTTTTACATTTTTTTAGTTCTCTGCTCTCTCAGAAAGTTTACTTTTCTTACTAAGATTCCTAAACAAACAGATTGGCATTTCTTTACAGAGACTTGTTCAGGTAAAGCATTCCTGGCAGTCTGTGTTGCAGTCTCTCAAAGGCATTGGCAGAATGAGGGGTGAGCAGGGCTTCTCTATTCTAGTCCCAGCTGCTGAATTTGCTTTGACTAGCAAGATTCTTCTTCCTCCCTTGAGCCCTAAGATGACTTCTTATTTCTCTTTTTCATTGCTGCTGGGGGGAAAGGGGAAGGTTGATGATGTTTTTTTTTCACTAGTGCAGCTCATACAATCTTTACTTAAAGCCATGAAAAGTTGATTATCTGCCTTCCCCAGCAGACTGAACTCTTCCTTGAGTACTTGTTGCCAATAGGTCAGCAGGGCTGATACAAAGTTGTTTGCTGCAGACTGGCTTCACCTAGTGCATCCAGCTATTTTTCCCTCAAACCATGTGGAAAAGGTGAAATGATCCATAGCCAGCTATAGTCTTTGTTTTTTCCCTGTTGTTATGTTTCTGTTCATACACAGGCTTTTCAATTTCACAAAGCCAGCTTTACATGACAGCTGAAATGTAATTGCATCCTCCTGAGTAAAATGGACAATTTTGTGCCAACTGTGTTTTTAAAGGAAAAGATTACAGCATTCACTCTGCTGCCTGCTTTCTGTGCCTATGAATCCCTTTGCTAATGTAAAGGGATTAACCATTCGAAAACACCAGCCAGACCAATTTGTTATAGTTCCATAAGTGCACAGAATAATATCTTCATTTTCTTTGTCAGGTGAAGGAGTTAAACATAGCAATACAACTTGTTTAGTACATGCTAGTAAGGATTCCCTTCAGTTTACATCATGCTTGCTGTTCCTCTCATATCTGATGTTGCAGTCTTATCTGGAAGAATACTTGATAGCAAGATTATGCAATCTAAAAAACTAAAAATTAGTTTTTCCATCTCAAGTCTTCACAGTTTTTCCTTTTACATTGGAATTTATTTTCGGATATTCCCCACAGTGGCCAAAACCAGCTTAATGAACAGAGGCTAGGAAAGATTGTACTCTAGCTGTTTTGAGAAAAATTGTATTTGCAAAAGAGGTTCCTAAACTCAGGACAGCCTGAAGTCTGGGGTACAATAATTTACTTTGGGCACAGCTAAGATAACTGGAAGTACAGCTAAACTGTAAGATTTATAGTCTCCTTTGGGAGGTGCATTAATGTCCAGTTCAGATTCAGCAGATGTTCCGTATCACAGGATGAAGGGAGTGACAAGCTGCTTCTCTTTCAGTTATTGTCCCAGCTACATCTGTCCTAGCTACTGATCAGAGCATCATTGACTTTTTGAGCACTGTATGTTCATCTCAACCAAGGAGTAGAGCAGTAACCAGGCAAGCTCTAAGGAAGTAAGTCTATAAAATAAGATTATGTTCTGAAAGATGCTGAGCATAAACTGAATAAAATCACTAAGAACAGGATGTATACAGAGAAACACAAGCAATGCAGAGGAAGTACTGTAAGTCTAAGAGCACTGGAAGTATGAAAGAAGCTGTTAGGAAATTAAAAACAGTGAGATGTCTATAACTACACTTCAGTAGATGGGATTATAAACCAATGTGAGCACTGGTACTTAGAGGCTTGGGGGAAGAGACAGCGGGTGCATCATCAGAAGAACTGCAAATGCCAAGGGAAAACACTAAACCATCATAATACTGTAATATCCTCATGTGGGGTCAGATAAAGTAGTGAAACTTGTGAATTATCATCTGTGTATCTGCTTCCGTATGTGGAAATCTAATGGATTCTGAAAGACTTCTTAATGTGCACTTTTAAGGAGATTCTTAAGCTCATATTTTTCCCTGCTAATAATATAATTTTTCCTGCTGAGATGTCAGGGGCTACAAATGCTGGGATTATTTTTTTTTTCTCATTAGGAAAATGAGAAGGCCAAAAAAAATCTTTAGTGTATTTTCAGACAACAGCTGGTTTATTTTATAGTGTGGGTTTTTATTATTCACTAAATCATGAGCTGTCCATTCCTGACTTTAAACCCACCTAACCTCTCATCTGGAGTTTTGCCAGAGCCTCTGTACCTGCTTTAGCAGGAGTAGTGACTCCTTTATGGTTTTTTTCCATGCATCTTCTTTTTAAATTCTTCATAATCCACAACTTCACCTCTGGAGTTTCTCTTTCCCTGACCAGTCGCAGCCTGAGCTGTACCCATGGGTCTCATACATGCTTCAGAAGGACTGACATTACACTTCTTCATGTTTCTTCAAGCTCTCATTTTAGCCACAGGAGCAAGTCAAGATCTATCCCTCTTGCTGCATATACTCTCCTTTTTCAAACTCTATCCTTCACATAAATCCCCTCTTTCAGCAATGCAGTGGGACTTGTTATACCTTACAGCCAGTGGCAGCATATTTATACCTCTGTCCCACAGTCCTCACATCATCCTGAAGGCTCTCAACCTACAGAATTTGTCTCACCCCTGCTTCTCTACTTTCCTGAAAGCTAACTCAGTGTAGTCATAGGGGTAGTCAGAACTTGCCTTAAGTAGAGTGATAGCTCATTTGGCCGCATTTCCTCCAACTCTCATTTTTCAAAGCATCTACAGAGTTGAAGGTAGTGTTGAACCTTGAAGGGCTTGTAGGGCTGAAGTGAGTGCTATGGACAGAAGAGGAAGATACAGTCCACTTTGCAGGATATGGGGAAGGTCGAAATGAGTGCTGGAGTTGTGAAGACCTACAGGGCTAAAATGGGGCAGGTATGAGTCATATGTCTGGTATTGTTTCTACCCTTATTAACACATTTTTATCATCCTTGTAGCTGCTGTCTTGCTTGTGATCCACTGCCCACTTTACCTTCATAGGCTCTCCTTTCTGGAACAGTCCCTACCTACAGTCTAAGCCAGAACCGTTGGGGCTGTTATTTGTCTTCCCATGCTAGATCTTTTATCTGGTGCTAAATACTTTTTTCCCCCTCATCTCTGACTATATCCCTGGCCATACGACTTGCACTTCCCATTTAAATTATAGATCATTAACTTGTGCTTTCATCATAAATGTATTAGATGGAAAAATATTTTCTCTCTTACTCAGGTTGGAACAGGAATTAGCGTTACATTTTGAAATATTGTTCTCTGGAAACTGTTCAGCTGCAGCAATGAGTCTCAATTAAACATACTCCAAATTCCTATACAAAGATAGCTTTTTCTCATTTGTCATTGCTACCATCAATCATCCTGACCCCTGTTCATATTAAAAGCCTCACAGAGTGATAGCAAGCTGATTCTCTGAGTAGCCAGCCAAGTAATTTTTGTCCAAAATAGAGGACTAATCCAATAATAATTCTAGGTATACAGCCTCTTCTAAACTGATCAATAACCTTATTACTAATAAGCCCAGCTTCTCCTGTCCTCTTCCTAACATTGAGGCAGTTGTGTATGGAGTTTTGGATTTAGTTCTTTATTATGGTTTCTGGAACTCACACCTTCCCCTTGACTATCAAGCCTGGAAGTATATAACAATCAATTTTTTTATTATATTTTTTTATGAGATGGAAAGGATTGATAACCTTGCTCAGCCTTGTTCCATGCTATGTGGTTTACCTTAAAGAAATACCATTTGCCTTGGGCTTTCTGCTGACTGTACTGTAAGACTTCTACCCCAAAATGGGTTTGTTAGTATGTGTCACATCTATTCTAGCATGGTCTCTCTGCCGATTTATGTAACCTTCTGTATTGTGAAATGCTTACCAGCACAGGAATCCTGGCAAATGCCCTGTCACAGAGATGTCAGTGAAAGAATCCTGTTTCTCATCTTGTTTCTGTTATGATGCACACACCTGTGACAGGTTGTACAATCCCGCTGGGAGTGCTGAGGCTCTTGTAATTGGGTGAGGTTGTGCTTCCAAGGAGAATTAAGATTGAGCACAGGACTGTGAGCAAACATTTGATTTCTGATTTGCTTCGTTCTTCTTTCTATCCCTATAATGAGAGAGCTCACAGTAGCAGGGAGGTGACCCTCAGAGAGCCCTGAGGTTAAGGGAACACAAGAGTGGTAACTTCAGTACTTTTTCTCTAAAAATAAATTTCTGCGAGTAGTGACTCTATTTGTCTGTCCTGCATAAAATAGAAGACTGTCCTTTAGGCAAACAGTTGAAAAGGAGAGAATTACAAACCAAGTAAGAGTGTAAGACGTGCTTGACTGGTCAAGAGGAAGAAAGGGTGTAAAAATGTAAAATACTGTAGTAGAAAGAAGTCTGATTACAGCTGTCCAGCTGTCTGTCGGTAAAACTCATCACAAACAGCAGGGGGTATATGATCCAAGCTGGTGGTGACAAAGAACTCAAGTGACAATCCTGCCGTTGAGCCGGTAGTGGATCAAAGCCCTGCTCAAAGGCAGAGACTCTAGGCCACTTCGGGGTTGGGGGGTTCTATTACTTCCTCCTGTGTATACTTTGACAGCTGTGGGATCTAGAGGAATAGAATACCTAGATACCTTTTTTCTGAAAGATAACTTTATGATTGTGTATGTTGGGGTTTTGTGTGGTGTTGGAGTTTTTGATTGTAATGACTTTTCTAAAACTATCTTTTTTATTCTGTTTTCTCTTATTGCCAGTTGTGCTTAATATCTGAACTCTTAGTCTTTTTTGAAGATTAAGCAAAATAGCTATTGAATTTATGTGGGTTTTTTGCATTTGTTGTTTGCCTTACTGGGGAAGGCCTGCACTTGCATTTTTCTAGGTCTTGCTTTTTATGTTTGCTATTGCTGTTTATATCTTCTCACTAATCCATTTTGCACTGCCACTCCCGATTCTGGCATTAAATGCTGATGTTTTTCTCCTGTGTTTGTTAGCATTGCACTTCATTTAATGCATCTGTGAGTTTGACCTATAGCTCTCTTGTTGCTATTCAGCTTCTCTCACTTGTTATTTTCCTCAGAATCGCAAGCTCTGTCTCTCATGATCTCACTCAAAACACCTTCACACATTTATATTCTGAAATGTTTTACTAGTCAGGTCCAAAATAACTGTCTCTTCCAGATTTTTTTCCCTGTCTTCTGAAACAAAACTTTTTCTTAGCACTTTTAATGAGTTTTTTGCTTAGCCTATTCCCAGATCCACATTTCAGGTATAGGCATTTACCATCAACAGTGGTGAATCTCTTAAAGCTGCTTTCCCAGTTTTACCACACAAGTAGTACAGAGCTCTAAAGTTGATCTTGAAAGCACCAAAAAGAACTTCTTCATCTACTACTAGATGAAGGGTAGCTAGAGCTTTCATGTGTAGTGGTGATCTCTTAGTTTCCTTTTATTAGTGTCAGCTTGGGATTGATTAGGTCAGGCTGAAATGAGTCCTAACTTACTTCAGGTGTGTTGTTGGCATGCTGTTTGTTCACAGCAGCACACTGGTGTCGTGCAGCTCACCATCTCCATACTGCTATAGCACTCTGTCTGAAATAAATATGTGGAAGAAAGACAGCAGGAAAGTGAGGGTAAGTGATATGAAAACGTCAAAATGTGAGATGTCTGGGAATGAGATGGTAAACTTTAACTGGAGAAACTGGAACCAGTTTCTCCAAGAAAAAGCTACCTCAATTTTCATCTAGTATGTTCTAAATGTGTGAGTGGTACTTGAGAGGGAAGTAGGGGAAGACATATAATCTCTTTTACGGTATGCTTTGCTATAGCAAATCTGTTTTTTGTAGATTAGGAGGGCATTGCAAATACAATTATAAGTACTGTGGGCTCCAGGAGGTTTCCTGAGCTTGGCTGAGGAAGAAAGCAGAATCCTCCTGAGATTCTGGAAAACTGAAGTAGAAAATTGCTGATACAACATAAAGTTTGCTTCAAAGAATTGCTGATGGAGTGTGAAAGGATGGATTTCAGATTTACCCCATGTGTGCTAAAGTTAGATTACTTCGCTGATTGTTGTTGTATTCTACCTGTGCTTTCATGATGGAGCCTTTCTTGCCTGTGTTTGTCCTGCTTTAAGATAGATTGGCAGTATCTATTACAGTGAATGCTCTGTTAAAAGGAAGCTTGTGAACTGACATCAGTAGTGAAGCTGTATTGGTAAACAAACTACCCAATTGTTATGCTTCAGACTAACTTCAGTTTTGAGGACCCTATTGTCTCTGTAACATTGGGCTATTTTCTTAGGATTTTAATGGCTTTACTTGCTATATGACTTTGAAACAGTTGTGAGGAGAAGCATATACAGGTCACTTGTCTCCTTGGAAACCAGAGTATAAAATTACTCAAGTTGTATCTGTTGCATGTATTTTTATATAAATAATTTTTTGTTTCTTAGACATTGAGGCATTAGCCATTTTTAAGTGATTTTCTGTCTTATGCTAAGGCAAAAGGGTCTCATAGAGGAGGAGCAATAGCAGCACTCTTAATTGACTAGCTTAGATATGCTATTTGCCACAAGTGTCTTGTATTCTAATTAGAAATCGAAGCACTACAAGGTGTTCCCTTTGCCTCTTACTTCTGACAGTGTGTGGAATTTCTCTTTTATCCAGACTTCCCTTCAGTGCAAGGTTGTTTCTATGCAAATATTTTAAATAAAAGCCTTGAAGAATATGTTCTCTCTGTAGAACTTAGACTGCTAATGGTAAAGAGTTCATTTATAATATATGTCACTGAGGTAGTTGTTATTCCTGTGGAAATACTAATGCTGCAGTGCAAGGAGAATTTAATATTTTTGGTCTATCTTTGATTCCTTCCCAGATGACACCTATGATTTGTTATGTAGGTAACAGCAAAGACCTGAGCTTCTGAACTCCTCATGTCCCTTACAACATCCTCTGGCTATAGAGGGAAACCACAAGGTTTGCTTTAGTGCTACACTTGTAAGAGAACTAGAACAAAACCACTTCCAAGACTGAACAGAGCAATGTGTTTCTATGGGTTTTGACTTGTGAAAATTCCAGGTGAACAAAAATCTAATATCAGTTTAAGTTGATCAGAAGAATCAAATGCTAACAAATTTTGAAAGTCTTCTAGATGAGAAGACTAACACTGAATGTACCTATCTCTGTGAGGGAGGATGTATTTTGCTTTTTCTTCAAATTGCTAAATCTTTTTTTATAGAGAAAAGCTGTGCATTTTATTGTGGGCTCGGGCTGCCCAGCTGACAGATCGTTTCTCCAGTACTATTAACTTTGTAATTAGTGTACCATGACAATCCCCATTGTCTCTTGTGGAAAAAACAGTCTACATGGCTGCTTTATTCTGTTATATTTCTGAGATACTCTGTTCTGCAGTATTTTTCTGTGGTTACCCATTAGTAAATTTGAAAGTGACAGGAATATGCATGATAACTAAATTGTGCACAGTGTGCTCTTTTATGGCTGAGAAATTTGCTACTGTTTCTTTTTCCAAACTGATAATTTTTTAAGAAAACTCCACTAAAACTTTGACATAGAGCACAAGACTCTAAAAAGAAAATGAAGCTATCTAGAAATAGAAAAATAGGACATATATTTAAAAGATAAATTGCTTTCCAAAAGATGCCTGAAATCCTAAGGGAAAAGATATTGTCATGTCTTTGGATGAAAACTAACAAAATATGAGAAGCTTAATTTTATTACCTAAATGATTTATCAGTAAACAGAAAACATTAGGAGCAAGTGCCATAGTTGGCTGAGATGCTCAGTTTTGTATCCTTGTAGCCAGTGCAGTATGAAGGGTCTATATAGCTTGATGAATGATGCTGGGGATTAACTTCTGGGGTTTTTGCTGGTCATGTAAACTAGCCTTTGACTGTGATCAAATGACTCAGCAGGCAAATATGCCCATAGTACTTACAGACTTGACAAATCAGAAGAGTCTCTTGATGCTTATTTTATTCCCAGAAGAGTAATAGAATGGAAGCCTTTAATTTGGATATGTAGTGTGAGTGGCAATGACACTGAAACCTAGCTGAACTGGATTGTAGCAGAGACTGCTTAGTTTGTACCTTTTGGCTCTTGGGAAGCCTTTAGTATTTGTGAAACAATAGATCATGTTTTGATGCTCATCTGAAGAAATGTCATGGAGATATTTGTGAAAGTAACAAACCCAAAGGCAGGCACTTGCACAGCTGAACAAAAACGTTGTGGAATCTTATGAAGGCAATTCAATAATGATCAAAAGCCTGCATGTAAATAGTGCACGGTCCAAATAAAGCTGAAATTGCAACAGAGGAAGTCTTATGTGCAGAATTTACAGAGCCCAAGATAGTCTTATCTTTCTAGGCCTATCTGGAAAGGAAGATCAAAAGCCCAAAACAATTTAAAAAAAAAAAATTTGGCAAGTATTTTGTGAAAAATAGAGGTTTCTCTGCAAACTCCTATAAAGGCACTTACATGCTTATTTTATTTAGATTTTTCTCTGTGGAGATTGAAGAAGACTTTTGTAGGAAGTGGAGATAAGAGGTTGGGGTTTTTTTCTTTAAATAGCACACAGCATTGACTTGTTGCCCTTTCTGAATCAGAGGTATAACTCCATGTAATTTAATTTAGCTTCCACAGAAATCAATTGTGAATTGTCTTGCCCTTTTCCAGTTACTATTAAAGCATTTTAATGGTTCAGGATTGATCTAACAAACCCTGCACGAAACAGTAACCTGCATGAAACAACTAATAACAAATTTTATTTTTCTGACTAATACTGTCAGTTTTTTAGACCTACTGTGGATAATCATCCAGGTGAGATAGGTGTACTAAGGGAGGGCTGAAGTTTTTTAATTGGGATGCTTCAGATATCTTATTAGATTAGCTTAACACTTAGGTTTTCAGAGCTTTTACAAATCCTGTCTCAAAAAACTTTTCTGAGAGACTGCAGGTGAGCTCACCTTTCAAAATGCTCAGGGCAAAAAATTTGAAGTTGATTAAAATACAAAATTTGATGCAGAAATCCCTGTACTTCCTGTGTGATTAATACTAGTGTGTAGAACAGGCAGACTGGGAAGCCCTTATTCTGTGCAAAGGCTTTTACTCTATATAAAGCTTGGTGAGTTTAATAAACTATTCATGGATTAAACAGATCCTGAGCATGTGAGTGTTTTTAATCTGATCCTAAGGGATATACATGGAGTTTTAATAGTGTCTGAAAGAGATACGTTTGGATTATTTCAGCCATCACCTGTTGTTTAGTTTGCATCACTTGATGCTGTATTCTTTTAAATTCTAAACTGACCAGTTCTGTAGCTTTTATTTTTTTAAGCAATGTGTTTAAACAAATAATGTATTGTTAGGTCACCAGGAAAGCAGAACTCTATTGGGGTGCTTTATCAGAGACAGTGACTAAGCATAATTCTTACAATTTCTTCGCTGCTGCTGCTATAGTGCCAAGGGAAGATAATCTACCAACTGTTACATACCCTATTGATCTGTCTTGGGTTTACAGAAATCGAAGCAGAGACAGTTTGTCCAGCCTACTCAGTGCACTGCACTAAGGCTAGAGAGGAATGCTGAAGTTTTGCAGTTTCCTAGAAACGTTAGGTTGGCCTTTCTTGCCGATTGGTTTAAAAAGGAAAGTAAGATGGTATGTTTGTTGTGTTAGGTATTGAGGCTGTTGCTAGAATCCACTTTTGGACAATAACAAAAGTGCTACATTAAGTTACAATGTAAGAAGGAATGGAAGAGCTGATTTTACATGTAGAAGTTTGGGGGTTTTTTGTGAAAGAGATACAACAGATGTGTTCAAGAGGTTATTGGGAAACAGCCAGTGCGCTAACATATCGTCCAGCTGCTGCTTTTGCCTTGCCACATGGAAATTGGTAACAATTGCTGTTATTTTTGCCATGTAACTCCAATCCCCTGGAGTAAGTATGCTTGTGACTTCCTATAATTTAACTTGACTAGTCAGAAATCATTAGATAAGAGATGTTATCTGGATTTTTGCATAGATGCAATCTAAGTAGTGCATTTCTGGAACATGATAAAAGACATTTGGCTATGCTCTTTTATGCATATAAACTAACATACAATAAACATGTCTGTCAAAAGTAGTCAAACATTAGGTCTTTTGCTGAAGAGTGAGGGAAAATATCAGACTTGGATAATTTCCCGTAATTATATTTTTATGAAAAAAAAGCACCTCCATTACTTTAAGGTATGCTGTATACCAAAATGAAACCTTCCTATGCAGGCAGTTGGATACAATATGCAGTAAATTGGTAGTAAAAGCTGAGACTCATCAGATTAAAGTGCTGCTCTCCATTACAAGGAAATTAGTCTCTCTTTTTTTTTTTTATTTAAGGCAATTTCTGAGCCAAATAGAAATGGCTGCACTCAGACCTTCAGAAAGCAGGTTTCAAGTAGTGTGTGATAGCTATGTTGGCTTCAAAGTACAGGAAGTCCTTGGAAAAACGTCCTCATACCTAATTCCCTTTGGAGTTGTTGGCAGCAACAGTGTGGGATACGAGTTGTAAAACTCTACTGGAGATGAATACTTAGCTGCAAGAGTTTTTTCTAACTGAATTTTCTGTTTCTTTGTATTGCTGTCAATTCTATCCTTTGAAATCAGTACTGTAACACTGAATTACAGAGAAGAAAGACAGAATCCTTAGCAGTTAATTTCTAAGTGTGTTAGGTTTTTTTAATAAAGCAGTGCTGTGCTGGACATTACGTATTTTAAGGGCATCTGTAACTGGAGTACATGTGAGCAAGAAATTGTATTGACATTAAAATTAGAAAAGAGCAGAACTTTTGGGCCCTACCTACCTTTTTGGGCCCACCCCTCTGGCCCAAGATGTTGGAGAGTAACAGATGAAAATATCTACACCTCCGTGCTGAGGTATTTGTTCTTATATCCAGTCTCAGCTGGGCTGCCAGGATAGATCTGAATATCTTCTTTTCAGCAGCAAAACTTGAGACCCAAATCTCCTGGATTTGGATGTGGAAATTTTACAAAGAAAAGGATGGTGGTGGTAGGAGGAAATAATGATCATTGGTATCCCTTATGCCACGCCTTCCAAAGCTGTCCTCTCTAGATGAAGCCATCTATCTGGCAGGCTCTAGACATTCTGCATCCTGCCATCTGCCACAACTGGTAAAGTTAAAACAGTTTGTCTATTGATATGTCTTATTTTGAAACATGCTGATGTGTTTATAAGATAATTTGCATAAAATGACATCCATGTACAAAACTTGGTAACTCTGAGCCAGATGCCTTTCAAAATTATTTCAATAATATATATTGACTACTTTTGGCAAGGGAAATTCTGTATGACCCACTTGTAAATAACTCATGACAGTACTTCTCATTGAAAACTTGAAATATTTGAGTTAGAAAGAATTAAAATCATTAATTTTTCCTCCTTGATAGGATAACGTATAACTATTAACAACTGCAAATATGAGGTACTGGTTGCTGCCATTTTGAGACTGTTCCCTGCAGGTATGCACAGCATTTCTGTATTGTCAGTGGTTAACTGATGATTCCACACCCTCTGCCTTCAAAAATGCAGTAATACTACTGTTAATAATTCATCATATGAAATCACACTGAAATAGCTATGGAAACACTTCCTGCAATGTGTACTACCTTTAATTCTATTATCAACCTGAATATAAATACCTATATTGTACCTGAGCAAATACACTAAAGTATGTATTGGAGCATGGATATGAAAAAACCCTGCTGCTTTTCTTCTATTCTACATTGTCAGCTGCCTTTCCTACTCCATGCTTCTGAACCTACTTTCTCTTCCTATGCTAAATGTACAAGAAGCATTTAGGAAATCTTTGCATTTGAGGCTGACTTGCATAAGGAATCTTCAATGTCTGCTTTCAGAGTTCAGAGGTGACTGCTTGTTGGACCTTCAAAACTGTCAAAATGCAATTATGGTTCTGCAATACTATGGCATCTGGCTAGGAATAAATTAGTAGTCCATACTTTCTGTACATCTTTCCTTGACTTGTATGCAGCCTACTTTTAGCACTGGAACTAATGAAGACACTGGGCTCAAGTGACTCTAAAATGTCAGCTTGCAGGGAAAAAAAAATATTATAGTCAACAAATATACTAAGTGGTGATAAATTGTGTTCCAAGTTGATTCTTTCTTAAGACAGTAAAACATCCTCTGAGGAATGTGTGAATTCCCACTTAGGCTTGATAACTACTGTGAGAACTATAATTGTGTTTCAAACTACTTTGAATCAGTGATGCTGGTAAGAACACAGAGGCTGGTGCCAACAGTAGGACAGGCAGGAATTTCAACAGGGGACATGAGAGAGTAATGCACAGACCATCTTGTTCTAGTTCTCTCAAAACTTACAAAGGCATCTGTTAAATGCTAGATAGAGAGAGGAATGCTTCAGAAATAGTCTTCTTTGTTTTTAAGACAATATCATCCTACATTTCTGGGAACATTCTGTTTGTCCTGGTGGCAGATTTCAGAGAATGATTGACTGAATCTGTTACTGAAGACTAAGCCCAAGGGGAAAATGCTGCTGTCTTTTGTCTGTTGGATCTTACTTATTTCCTTCCAGATACTTTTGCTAATATTAATGACTAATAGTAATTACAACATGTAGCTATATTTCAGATAATGTATTTTGAAGGTTTTTGCAACAATTTGTCCATTTGTAATGTAGTACAACCGTAGGATCCTGAATATATGTCCTAGTTTTTCCGTTGTGCGGCTACATCCCGGGCTGTATGAATAGGAGTGAAACTGGCAGTCTTCCCGCCTTTCCGATCTCTTCAGTGCTTGTGCAACATGTGGAGCGCTGTGTCCAGTTTGGGGCTGAGGAGGGGCTGGAGGCCAGGCACACGAGGGGAGGTGGGGGGCAGCTCTTGTGCCCAAGGGACAGCAGAAGGACACAGGTGAGCAATCCAGAGGAAAGGGTTGTAAACTCAACACCTTTGACTTTAATCAGCTGAGCTCAGTAAGACAAGGCCTCATGGCTGATCCAAATCATTTGGAAGAAATCACAACCTCATTGTGGTGGTGAGTTTGTGGTTTTTACACTTCTCTTCCATTTCCCCAATTCACTGAGGTAACTGCTTTGAAAGCAGACTTGTGTTATTAGAATGAATCAATAATACAGTTGCTTGTTGCTATGTTTAAAGGAATCTGATTTATGGTAACAGAAGGATCATCTGATTCCAAGCCTGGATAGCTTAAAAACAGATGTGGATGACTGATTCTATTGTAGCAGTACAACATCAAAACACACTAGCTGAAGGACAAATAACCCAAAATGTTGACTGCATTTCGTAAAACTGTCTTGGAGAAGATCTGATGGCTTTTTTTCAGTGCAAGCTGTTTAGCTTCATGTTCTGTGCTCTAAAAGGCAAAGATGTTGAAGATGACAAACTTATTTATTTATTGTTGTGCTAGCTCTTCCAGGGAAGAGGCACATGTGGCAAAAATGTTCACCAGCAGTCTTGCAAACAAAGTTGTATCAACTAGATGGATAGTGAAGATCTAAAGTCTTCCAGAAAGATAATCCACTGTAAAACTAATCTCACTATATTACTAGCAGCTACTGCTGGAAGATAGGCTCTGGGATTTTGAAGAGGTTGCATTGTATTTTGATAGGTGGCTTGAAAATGCAACCAAAAGAAATCAGAATAAAACTGAAATTCCATATCAAAGGTTCATAAAGGATATAAAGGCAGCTTTTGAAATATCACAATTCTTCCAAATGTTCATGGAAGTGCTTGGTGGCTTTGAAAATTCTGGTGTTAGCGAAGGAGACATAGCCATTAAGCTAAGAACAAAGCTGTGTTATTTCAGTTTGTGTTTCTATAAATAGCATACCCATGCTACAGTATACTGAAAGGGTCAGTACTTATCAAATATTAGTAAATATACCTTGTTCTACTTTTTCACGACTGATATGGTATTAATTATGCAGATGCAATAGTAATGGTTTATAAGGCAATACGTTTGCTGATTAGGTACTGAAAGAAATACCCAACAGTTTTGGGAAAGACACTGTCAAATAATGAGCCAGAACTTTTAGAACACAAACACTCGTTTCTTACTGTTATGTTTTTGGGTTTTTTTTAAAACTCAAGACTGTCTACTAAATGTTTGGTACCTGTAGAGTCCGAAAGGACATTTTCAAGGCTGTGGAAAACTAACCACTTGATAACAGGTAAATTAAAACAGCTTTTTGGAAATTGGATTGTGTTTGGTGGAGAGAGAACTGACCTGGGAGAGAATGGAAATAAGTTTAAAATTTCCTGCACATAGCATCTGCTTAAGCACAACATTTTTCCTTTGATTCAGTTTGCAAGAATTTCTTTAGCTCCTCCATTTCCTGACTTTAATGGCCAGCAGTGTGGTGTTATCAGAGATCAGGCCTGTTACACTAATATCCTGTGACAGTATGTATATTTAAAAGATGGAGCACATTGTTAACTGGAAATGTTGCTTAGCAGTTTCTCTCAAAGGACAGATTTTACTTCAAGTTATTGCACAGTTCTAAGAAAGTTAACTGAAAATTAAGAACTAGCAAGGAAAGTAAATTTTCTACCTGCAGTCTAGAGGCTTTCATGCTCTTTTTATTATTTATACCCCATGAATATTCCAATGCAAGTAAAGCCTGCTTATGAGCATACTTATGGGGAAGAGAAGTTGGAGGAAAGATGATTTTATACACTGTCTCATGATTATAATTATTCAAAGGACAATGTTTTCACATAGAATTCACAAAAAAGTCTTTAAAACTAAGCCAAATAATAAGCAAAAAATTAACATGGAGGTAATAATCAGGTGGCAAAAAAATGCTGTTAGCCTCTTTTTTTGGGAAAACTAATATAAAGAATTTTGAAAATGTTATCAGGATGATTGACCTGACATTTTTCAACAGAACTTTTAACACAGTGTCCATCAAGAGTGTTTGTTTGCTACAGATATCCTTTACAAGAACTAAATAATAAATAAAGCCAAATAATGTTTTTGCTGGATATACTACAAGTTCACTGTAGCTGTCTTGGTATTTAACTTGGGACAGATACAGTTTATCTAATCAGCCACTTCTTTCTTTCTGGGTCAGAGCCCATTATCTGTGCACAGCCATGCAATTCCTGTAGCACAGGACGTGTGCTCACCAAGGGAGAATAAACTGCAGGAAATGTCACCCCTCTAGGGTGTCTGAGGAAAAGGGAAGCCTGAGGGAGCTGAACCCTTGCTGCCATAAGGTACTGTTGAGGCATTTCAAATTATAGTGGTATTTTAGAACACTCCAATGATATATTCTGGGCGAGGAAAATCACAGTTGTTTTCTGTATCCTGTTTTCTGATGGTGGTAAAGGGCTAGAACTGCTGTGGCTAATGCTGTATAAAATTAACCCATTTTTTGGCTTTAAAAATCTTATGACTTTCAAGTCACATTTGAGATGTGACTTATGCACATCATTTTTTTCAGTCCTGCAAAAGGTAGAGCTGGGCTGAAAATACTGTTGTCTGGTGCTAGGGTCCTGACTGACAAATCTTTGAATCCCTTTGTTTTAGCTATGTGGTATAAATTGCATCACAGAGGTCTAAAAGCAAGGATGTTTCAAGCTGCTGGGTTTTGGGTTACTTTTTTCTGTAGTATGAAACCCTATTTCAGTGTCTCTGCAAGCTCCGCTTAGTTTTGCATCTCTACAGAACTGAGTTCTCTGTTCCACGTGGGCCTGTGGAGCATGGTGCCTTCTGCAGAGGGTGGTTAGCGCTTCCATGAGAGAGTTAAGCCACTGGCTTGGACAAAAATGAGTCATGTGCATTAAGTAATTTTTCCAAGATGTAAAAAAAATGCATTAAATTCCAATAAAGTTTGTGGCTGTAAAAATTTACTTTTGTCTGCTAAGTACTTCAGCCCCTGATAGGCACCTGTGCACTTGTACCACCACAGGTCAATACACTGAATATTTTCATGTTGTTCACTGAGTTAAGAAACAGAAGAAACTCTGTGAAAATTAGCCTTGCTTAAAGTAAGGGGTCAGATGAACTCCAAAGGTCCCTTTCAAGCTTAAAATTATTCCGTGATTTTTGCTGTTGGTTGGATACATTGGGGAATGGATATAAGCTGAAGAAGGGGAAATTTAGGCTAGAGATTAGAAGGGGGTTCTTTACCCAAAGGGTGGTGAGGCACTGGAACAGGTTGCCCAGAGAGGTTGTGGAGGCCCCATCCCTGGCAGTGTTTAAGGCCAGGCTGGATGTGGCCCTGGGCAATCTGGTCTAGTGCATGTGGCATCCCTGCCCCCGGCAGGGGGGCTGGAACTAGATGATCTTTAAGGTCCTTTCCAACCTGAGCCATTCTATGATTCTGTGATTCTATGTTACATTAACCAGAAGAAATGCTGGCTGTAATAATCTGTGTCCATAGGCTTGCCATAGCATTTCAGGGGCTTTCTGCATGCTCTCTGAGAAGCACCTCGCATCTACCAGCAAGCAAATATTACTTACCAGGGCCTTTTATCCACTAATGCAAAAGACTTCCTTGAGAATTCCAAAGCCAGTTTGAAATAAAATCAAACCAGTTCTGCCACAGATCATCTTCTCAGGTCATTGTCAGACCCCAAGTGAGGATATTTAAAGCCATCAGGTCTCTGTTTAACTATCTTTTGTTGTTGTGTTGTTTTGTTGTTGTTGTGATTAACAGCTGAGTTATTGAAATTATGGCAAGGATTAATGGTGTTGATAAATAACGTCTCTGCAGGACTGCAGCACTACTGTGATGGATAATAAATGTATTTTCTGAAAATATTCATTGACATCCCACATTTTTAATTTAATGTGTATATTAAGTCATCAGAGAAGAGTCTCTGTACTCTGGCTATAGCTGTAACTCACTGCAGTCTAAAATATATGCTATATGTAAAGATACTTCTGAGGCTTTTTTATTGAACTTTGGCTTAATTATTGTTGGGGACCAATTTTACATGACCGTACACTGAAATTCTATCCTCTGGTTAATTTGTAAGTATCTTCATACCCAGCTGACTGGCAGGCTTTCATATGTCCATACACTCTAGTTTTTGAAGACTGGGAGACAAGCATAATTTCTTTCAGTTTTTTCTCATTCTTCCAGCTTCCTGTGATTCTCTCTTGTGCTGTGAGAGACTAATAATTCACCTCTCATCAATCAGTTGCTCAGATTTTCAAGTTAGCAAAGAATTTTTGAAGTCCTGAGATTCCCTGAAAGAATATCAAATGCAACTAGAACTCTACAGAGTACTCTAGTGGTACTGTAAAATTTCTGGTTCTGTGAAAATGAAGAGCCTTGAAATAGATTCTTTTTAGATGTCAAGAACTGCAATTTCTGTCCTCCAGACACAAATGATCTTCAGGGGATTTCTGCTTCATCTCTGCAGTTCTGCAGAGTCTCTTAGGAGTCATTTAGAGAGAGAAGAAAGACACAGAAGTGGTGAGAGATCTGTTAAAAAGGTCAGTTACATCACAGAAAGCAAAAAGGAATTGGAGAGTAAATCAGTAGATTTAAGGATGAAAAGATAAATTTCATAATAAGGCAGATAATGTAGGCATCTGGGAGAACAGTAAACAGAAAGATGTGGTATTAAGGTGAAAGTGAAGAGACTATAAAGCAAAAATGAAATGAAATCAAACCAAATTAAGTGAAAGATGTTTGAAGAATTCATCTGAAAACTGGGAGAAGCAAACTGAAGGAAAGTAGCAGCATGTTAGAAATCAGATTGAACTGTAGGAATATGGATGAATATTTTTTTCCTTAAGAATAAAGGAAGTAAAACTATTAAAGCTGATTGTGTTTTGTGTAACATTCTGAAAAGTGAAAAGTTGATAGCTTACTCTTCAGTCTGCATGTTTTCTTGAACTAGTGACCTCTCTGCTTGTATTTTCCTGTAAGCTCTTTGCTTAATGTTATCATGTTTACAATTAATTCCAACAAGAATGACCTCTTTTCTTATCTATTACATATGTTCTTATCAGTTCTTTGTAGACAGTTTTCCCCCTTGTCAGTTTGTTCTTTTTGTCTTCTAAATACAGCTTTTATTCCCCTGAACATACATTAGTGGCCTGGCATACTGTCAGTAATAAGAAACATATTGGTACATGAGGAAACCATCAAGACTTAAAAAGCCACTAATGTTTCCCAGGTTAATTGTGTGAAAGAGAGTGAGCAAAATATTGATGTATTGATGTTTTCTATAAATATTGATGAGGTATTGATGTTTTCTATAAACAAATAAAATACATGTGGATATGATTGAATAGCCAATGGAAACCATTATGGCAAGTAAAAAGCACCATTTCATAACCATCTTTTCAGCATAACATATGTATATATTGTCCTATAACCATGCTTTGGTTTTTGTGAGTTAACAGTAATTAAATAATCATGGGCTTCTGTTACTAGAAGGAAGAATTGAGGACAGATATTAGTATTGTTAAATAGAAGTATGTACTTAAAGGAGCATCACATTTTTATATCAGAAAAAACCCCCACTCTGATATTTTCATAAGTGCATTGCAAAGCTCTAAAGAATAATAAAGCATTTCAAAGTTCATCAATATTTGGTAAACTATATTCATAATTCATAAAGGTAAAATGAATGAGTAATATTGAATGGCACAGGTAGTTGTAGTTTCCTTGTAGAAGACTATGTTAATGGGGACTGCTCTTAATATACATCATTAAAACAAGCCTGCTTACTTGAGATATGAATTAAAAATTAGGCAAAAATGTTCTGAACTAAAGGCAACTCAAGTCTTTCAGAGGAGGAGACTTTTCTACTTTTGGGGGGGAGGTTTCTGTAGACTTGTCGTGAGTGCAACTGGGTTAATAGATCAAAGATTATGACTTCTGTCTGATACGTGATATCTATTTCCTTCTATTTCCTTATTTCTGCCTCTGGAATACACTTTGCTGTACAGGAAGGATCCCCTAATCTTTCCTTTTCCAGTATTTTATTTTGTATCTAGTGCAGAATCCCAGAGAACGATACAGCAAACACTCTGGAAGAGCCATTTGGCTCTATCAAAGGATCTACGTGTACTCCTCTTACATCATTTTTAACTTTATTTGAGAGCTGTCTAAGCAACTTTTTAGAAAGTGAAATTTCTTTGAACACTGAAGAAATTCCTTTGAATTGAGAATGCTTTAAATGAGTTCATTATTGACATAATTCTAGACAATATCCATCCAGTAGAGTCAGGAAGGGAATGATTGCCAGGTCTCCAGCTACCAGCCTTGCTGGAGAGGAACCCATAGATTCCCAGCCATGTCTTCTAAGCCCCTGAGATATCTAAAGTGGAAACAAGGGTCATTGGTAGCATTTATGTTTGAAAACATAACCTAAATCAATTTCTAGTAAACTCCCCTGTGCTGTGGAACTAAGAAAATGGAGGGAAAGGTACTATTGTGCCCAGACTCAGCATAATTTAATGCTTTAGATATCTGGACCATCAACTATAATAATTTGTGTTTGACAGGACTAAAACTTACATAGGAAAATTGCTGTTACTGGTATTCACAAGCTCTGAACTTCAAAACACAGCAAAATAAATATATACCGTAGGGTAAAAATAACAAAGCCACAAAGGTATTTATGGTGACTCCAAAATCAGCAGCAAGTCTTGCCAACCCTAGCTCATCCATTTGATGTGGATGTCACAGGGACTTTTCTATGAAGATATAAGCTATGAATAACTGGTTAATTTTGTCTGTTAATTTTGAAGCAAGCAGGCTATGGAATTGAAATATTCAGTTCCTTAGGTATGAGGAATCTGTAGCTGGCCATTTGCCACTTGTCACAGAGGAGTTTTAAAATTTTGAAACATGGGAATGAAAAAGGTTTCAGATAATAGTTGATATTTACTGAATTAGTTATACTCTTTTGCTAACTTCTTCCCACTGATATTGTGATTCTTCCCCAACTTTGTGCTTCTCTGGCTTAGTTGATTTCAGGGGCACTACATCAATCTTATGTCAATGCAACTGCTTACAAATTCTAAAAGACATTTTCAAAGACATTCTCAATTGCCTTTTATAATTGCCTTACAACTGGAAGATAGCAAAATTTGAAATGTTTGTACTCAATTTATTATTAGGCAGGCCTCTTTCGAAGTTTGTGTCTATACTATCATAGTTGAAGGCTTGGAATTGTAAAAGAAACTGCTGTTGGGCTTTTTTTGTAGTGTTTTCCTTGATTGTTGTAGGAAAGGGACTAAATGAGGAGATAATACAATTTTAATCTGTTCATTTGATAGTTGCCCTCTGGTATTTGAGCTGCATAAGCAGGAGACAGCAGTTACAAGCAAATCACTGGGAACATGTTTTTTAGTTATATGCTTATATGTATCCAAGACTAAAGATGAGATTTTAATACCTATTTAATTTGTTCAGGGTATCTGACCCTATGAAATATGTAGTGGAAATTAATTCATTGTGACTTCAATGCTTAATCCAATATGAATATCCTATATCACCTGCTATTCTAAGAAAATAGTATTTTCCATGTCACAATGTGTTGAAGTGCAGAAGAACCTAAGGCACAAAGTCCCACAGTTATTTAGATATCTGTGCAGAGCAGGGTATCTCCTGAATTGTACAGATCATGTTGGATCAGGTAGGTTTGAGCCATGACCACCAACCAGGAAGCCTATAAATATTTTTCTTACTTTGTTCAAGTTAATACTGGAGCCTCACTGGTGCACATCTGCAGCTCAGTAACTGCCTTTATGACACTCAGTTCTTATGTATTCACCTACTGGCAGTTTATTTCTAAAATCCATATCCTATATTGTTTTCTACACCTCAGTAACCACAAATTGATAAGAAAAAAATTGTCTTGACTGAAACTATTCTTTCAAACTTGACTGTTAGATACTATCTCATTTAAGCCCTAGTTACTGTCTTGAGTGATCGCTGACAGTCTGTTTCAGTGCAGTACCAAATAGATCAATATAAATCCCTGCCAAAGGTGCCTCAGCCTAGCCTATCTCAGCACAGAAATGGACTAGGGGCATTCATGAAATCAGTTCTGGTTAATGCAGTTATAGAAACTGTTCTTATTGCCTCTCAGCCATGAATTTCTGCAGGTCTTTCTCTTGCTCTATTTGGTTTCCAAAGATGGAAGTGAGAGGGAGCTAGAGTGCATAAAAGGCTGGATTCCCTCTGTCCTGGGCTCCTGACAGCTCCCAGGCATGGTCAGAGGGGCACCCTATTGATTGCTAATGGAGATGGATGCCAAATTCGTTGGCAAACTTGGCTGTAATGAAGAGCTATACAATTAAACCTTCATTTGACTAAGTATGAATGGTGATAAGTGCTCAAGCCAGAGGTCATGAGTGACAGAAGTATTCACCTATGCTAACCATGGGTATAAATGATGCATTTTCAAATTAATATTTAATAAATGCAACTATTTAATATTAATTTCAAAACTGTAGCTAAGAAAATCATAATTTTGTCATCTTCAGGGTCATTTGAAAGGAGTACTTTATGAATGGTTGCTATGCACTGAAATTAAAACAAAAAAAATTTTTCTGTAACCATAGCCTTAGTAATCAGTTTAAGTAGACCTAAATATCTCAGGAAGCAGGCCTCCTGTCCAGAGTAATTCAGAATTCTGAACTTCCGTACTTGGAAATGAGATGATTTGTTTTAATTGCATACAGATAACTAAATAATCCTCTATTTATTTTTTATTTCATCTGTTTCAAATCTATCCAGCTTCTAATCCAATGTGTTTACCTTCTTTCCACTAGCTTCTCCTTCCACACTGCTGCAGAGTCCTTGTCAAGGTATGCCCATGCTGCTGCAAGTGACCTGCCCTCTCCTTGGGCCGCCCTGTCTTCTCTTCACATGAAACTCTACCAATCTCTTAATTTTCCTTAGCAATTTATCCCACCTGCTCTCTCAGCTCCAGTCTCAGCTTGGTCTTATCCACTGCCTTTACATGTCAGTTGGGCTGCTTCTGTCCCTTCCTCCTGTTGCCTCTTTGCGCAGTGGTCTCCACTCCAGTGCTGGGCAGGCATGAAAGAAGGTTTTGGGAAGGCTTTGCATCCACTGCAGGAATATCCTTCTTGTGGGGAAAGTAGGGAAAAGGTAGTGCTAACCAAATCTCCTGTAAACTCCACAATCACTATATAACCCCTAATTGCAACTTCTCTGAGAGAACAGTTGGGATCCTAGAGGGTTATGATTTAATTGTATGATCAAAAATGAGAAACTGAGCATGCAGTTCTGATATTTGCAATGACATCTGATGCTTTCATTTATTTTGCTTGACTTTTGTAATGGGAGGAGAGTGATTGTAAATGTCTTGAACTGCCACAGAAGTACCATCTTATGCTCTTAAGTCTAACCTCTCCTACTGCCTGTAAGGACCAAAAGGGAGAATGGAGTCCAAACCATCTCTTCTCATTTTTGTAATTTTGAAACTCTGCTTTACCTGAAAATCACCAGCAGAGAAAACAGTGCACTGCTGAAAGGAAAGTTACAGAGAAACTGCCTTGACATTTGGAAAGTAGGTCCCAAACCTTTTTAAGACATAAGCGAGGAGGTAACTTCTAAAGACTGATCAATGGCCATAAAGGAGATCTTTGGTTTATTTTGAACTTAAATATTAATCTTCAGATAATGTTTGTTTCATTCTTCCCTCATCAAAACCTTGTATGTCTCAAAACGGCTCAAATCCTCTGTGCCATTCCTCTATAGCTTAATGGTAATGGGTGCTATCTTCCTTTGCATTCCTTGGAAATTCAGTCTGCCTAGTGGCCTAGAGAAACAAGGAGAAAACCTGTAGGGAAACAGCTGTGCCAAATCACAAACTAGGTGTTCTGACCCTAGGAAAAGCAGGTTGTGCTTTGTTGGAGCTTTTTACAATCATACGAGGAAAGGATGAAACAGGAAGCTACTTGCTACCTCAAACAGAATTCTAAGCCTAATAAAAAGCCTCCAGGAGCAGAGTACAAACTGCCTTTTGCAAGGAGGACAGAAAGGATTTGGTGATGTAATTGGAGTTGCAAAAACCAACTTGCTTTTCTTCAGATGCATTCTTCTTTTCCACAGCCACGTTTGCCTGTCTTGCATATATCCTGTAATCACTGTTGTAGTCTTGCAAACAGCAGATCAAGCCATCATCCACTAAGCATTAATGTCAAAGCGATGTTATTGTGTGCTGCCCATCACCAGGCAATCCCACTCCTCTAACCATGCTACATGATTACAGGAGTCCTTGCTGTCCAGCTGTTCTCTGAGGTTAGGAACATTTTGCAGTTTTCCAGAAAAGCTTGAGATTTCCTGTCAGTGGAGAGGGAGTGCTATTAGTAACAGCATTCACAGTTGTGAAAGGGTAGCGTTAAGAACTGTTACTAAATATTCATACCAGGGATGTTACTATCATCTGGGCTTTCAGGGTACAGCCTGAATGGATGAAATTAATTCTTTTTCCATTTAACCCAGTGGCCAAATTTACTTGCTTCAGTGGGAATAGGATTAAACTCTTTGATAACAGAATTTCCTGAGGAAGGAAAGTATAGCGTGGTCATGGACAAATCTAATAATTTTTCTGCTCTAATCTTCTTATGCCTCAGAGAGGCACTTACATGCCAGGGGGGGCTAATATTTACATAATTGTAATTTTTTGGGTAAAGATTTTCCTAATGCAAAAAAACATCAAAGTGTTTGTCTTCATCAAGTTCTAGAAAACTTCATGTGGAAATGAAAGGTAAAGGAAAATATTTCTTTGGTCCAATTAGAAAGAAATGACACACAATATTTGAAATCATATAGGCTGAGTATTTTTAATGGAATGCAATTAACATTTTGTGATGAGCACTTATCAGTGCCATCGCTGGATACAACAAACATGGCTTGGGGGGGTTTTGCTTGAGTATCTGATTAAAATAATTGGTTATGTATTTGGACAGAGCTTTTGAGCTAACTTTACAGGCAAAACAGTACTTATGTAAAAGATCTTTCTCTAGCATTTAACTTCTCCCTAAAGAATAATATAGGGTATTGTAATTTCAGTAATTCTACCACAGAATGTATGTTCAGGTGAAACACTGGTTGTTTATCTGTAGGAATAAGCAGAAATGGAAGCCCAGGTTTGGGAAATGAAATGGGAAAGATCTCGCATTCAACCACAGCAGTTTGCATTTGGGTTTTGTTACAGCCATACATCACGAATTTTCAAAATGTTTCAGAACTTGAGCAAGACCACTGAGAACGTCCCAAGAATCTCACATTTTGTTATAATGAAAGGAAGGCAGGCTGTTGGGAATCTTTTATTAGTTTAGTGATGCAGTTGAAGAAGGGTTAGCAGAGAGCTCATGTACCACAAGCACAAGAGAGAAAGGAGCAGGAGAACAGCTCAAGGAGTTAGGAGCAGCTCACAGCCTGAAGTGATTTTCCTCATTTTGAGACTTAGGGGGGTGATCTTAGCTGTCCTCCAGTTTCAAGAGGAAGGCTAAGAGATCTAAATTGTAAAGCCTGGGCTCCTATCATTTTTCTGTTTGAATGAGAAACACATTTGAGTTCAAGCCCCAGTTTTCTATGAACTTAATATGCAACATAAAAATTGCACAGGAGACTTGGACTTTTTATAGTGCAAATGCAAGCAGGAAAACTTGTGTCTGTTGTGTCTCATTCCTCAGTGCATGTGCAGGCTAAAGGACCAGGTTTTGTAAAAGATTCTGGTCATGATTCCAAAGATGTCATTTCTAATCCTGACTTGCTATGAAGTTTGAGCAAGTCTTTAACTTTTTCTCTTCCCTTTCTTCTGCATGGTTAATTAGTATGGTATGCTCCTAGGGCCAGGCATAAATTCTTGCCATCCAGTGTGGCTTCAGCCTCGGGGAGGCATCTTTTGATACAGTTGTAATGTGAATAATATTGCTATCAGCATAGTAACATTTTTGAGACATATTTAACATTGCTCAAGATAGGCTCAAGTATGCATGAGAGACTTCAATACCACCTAATGTGCAGTAAGGATTGCATTACTGGAGGAGTTTTAAATCTCATTGAATGGCTGCAAGGATGTTTTCAGATGCAATAAAACAGCATATGTCAGTGTGTTGTACAGCAGAGGAAAAACAGTGCAGGTGCTGTCTCATACTTTTTTCATTGAATCCATCAAAATTGAGTCCAGTATAACTATAACAACTCTCTTGTATGCCTTCTCATTCTGTTACGTATCTTTCGTGTAGAGATTTGTAACAGGGAGGAAGGGAGTGTTTCACAGAATCACAGAATAACCTGAGTTGGAAGGGACCCACAAGGATCATTGAGTCCAACTCCTTTTCACTTGGATGATTCTGGCACTGATTTGGTCTAAGATGTGCAGGAAAGGAAGCATGTTTTCAAAAATCTACATGAAGTAATTCTAGCTGGTAGGAGACCAAAATTGATTGGTTTGTGCCATTTATGGCTATTATGTATACAACTGGCAAGGTAGCCATGTGTATCATTAGTGTGTGCAGGTAGGCTAACTTTTAGCAGTGTGATCTAAGAAGGTCATGTACACAAGTAGCTACTTAGCAAATTAGAATACTGAACATACAAATGAAGAAGGCTGACATTTTACTAAATCCATTTAGTTTATTACCTTGTAGCATTTCTGTTGCTGTGATGTAGTGCTACATGTGTATGGCAGCACCAAAAATATTGGTAGGCAACTTACTGAAGCACCAACTGTCATGCTTTTAGATACTCAGTCTTAAGCACTATATAAAGCAAAAGATTTTCTAGAGATTATTAGCGAGGGGAAAAGCACACAAGGACACTTCTTATTTAAACCAGTATGAGCAGGTTTATACAACATGATTGAGATAGCAACGAATTGGACTTGATGACCCACTTGATGTCTGTGTTCAAGTAATGTTACTAGTCATGATGCTGTAAGTATGTAAGAAATAGCCACCTACTGTCACTTCCTGTTGGCAAGAGGGCCCATGTAACTGCTATAGATTTTGACTTCAGTCATTTTCTTTTTGTCTAGCAGTTTTCTTTTTCAGGATTGCACTGTTTGAACATCTCTGTTTTAAAATAAAGAATGGGCACTTCCTGGAGGGTATTGACTTCATATGGAGATTTTGGACTCTGCTATAAGAAATTTGTCTAAAACTTTAGAATGGAAGCCTTCATGTTTGTTGGATCATGAAGAATTAACTTAATAAACTCGAGTGGTGCTAGTTTGTGGTGCAGTTGCTGTTGCGCTAAGGAAGACTACATGAGTACGTGCAGTTGCTTACTTATTCTCTTTGCCTGGCTTCTTGTTTCTCCAGTCGACCTGGAGAGAAAAATACAATGACATAGGCTGTTCCATATGGAAGAGCTGGAAAGCTCTGGTTTGCTGTTCAGAGCACTGCTTGTGAAAAAGCACTTGCACTTAGCCTTGTTGTATGGAAGCATTAAACATTAGACACAGGATGGTGAAAGAGCAGCAGTTGGGGTCTAAGAATTTGAAAAGTGTGTTGCTTGGTAGATGTGATAAACAACAAAACTGTTTAGAAGAGGAAGAACAGTTATGTCAAGCAAATATATCAGACCCTTGGACAATAACTGATAGAGCTCTGAATAACTTTTGTTTTAGAAATGTTTCACTTTGCAAGAAGGATTCTTATGTGAGTCACTATAGTATAAGACTGAATTTAAAGGCATCAGGGAGGAGGCTGTGTATATGTTGAAGTGCATTGCTGGTGATGTGGTGAAGAGACCATTGTAATAACATAGAAAAGAATACCTGAGCAACAATTAATAATTTGCAAAGAAATTACTGATGATGCGTGACAAGATGAAACATGGAGCAGATCCTTACATGGTGTAAGTTAGAATAACTCCAGCTAAATTGAGGGCAAACACTAATTTGTGTCAGAGCTGTTTTGAATGTTTTTTTGAACATGTATTTTACTTCTTTATTTTACATACAGGATCACAGTTATCCAGCTGTTCATCTCTGTGCTCCAGCCAGGATTCCCTCAGTTTTATAATCCTTCATGTTTGTATAACATCTCAATCACTTCTGATATCACTTATGAGGTTGTGGCTATGCAGAGAGTTGCAATTTGAAGTGAAGAGCAAGCATCTGGAACACAAAAATTCATAGCAATGATGCTGAATGTTTTACCACCTTTCACCTCAGATTCTTCATTACTTTGGTGATAGCAATAGAGACTATAGAGAACGGGGAATGAGGATGGTGTAATGGTAAAATGCCAACCTCTGGTTTGTCAGCCACTGCCCAGAATAATGCCTGCTGGCCCATGACACTCCCCGAATGCAATGGAAGTCAAATTTTTGTATTAAGCGAAGAGTAACAGGGAGTAGCCATAAAGTGTCAGCAGAATTATGCCTGGAAGAATTGTTTTTGAAATATAATGGGGTTTCAAGAAAAAAATAAGTATTCCAAGCAAATGTCTCCAGACAGTAGTTGCTGTGGGATAAAAATCTCTTTCCATACTAATATTTCAAATGGAAAAATGCTTTCTTTCTGGAGAACACGGGAATATTTTTTCATTCTAGGTTGACATTATTCCATGTTTTACCTTTGGCCAAAGAACTGCAAAGTAGCATTTCTGTGTAAAATCATAACCCTGGGGCATCCTGCCATTACTCCACACCTCCTGGTTTTTGGCTGATGTAGGCCAAGGAGCCCTTCTTACCTGCCATCACCCGACTGCCTGCACCCACAACCTGCCTCTGCCTTACTGCTCTGAAACCTTCCCTGCTGCTGCTCTGCTTGCTGGGTTTGCCACTGCTGCTGTTACTGCTGCCACCATGTCACGGTGAGAGGGTGTGGGGATGGATGCAGGTACAGCGGTGACACCAGCGTGAGCAGCTGCTGCTGCAGAGGTGATGGCAGGAGATGGCAGTCCGAGTATTTCTGTTTACAGTATGTAGACTATTTCCAATGTCCTTAATCCTTTAGCTCCTTGTGTTTGCTAGTAGGATTCTCCTGGTGGATTTTGTAAGAGCAGGAATGGTTCAAGGGCTTTATTTGCCTTTAGTGGCAGAAAAATCTGTAAAACTGAACCTGAAAATTCCTGCTCAGCTTATGTGCAGAGTTAACCTCCTGTTACATGCTGAGAAGTGTCAGCTGTGCTCACCAGTAACCTTCTAAGGGTGGTTATTCTCAATGGAGTGTGGTCTCTTTGGTGATATACTGAGCAATATTAAAATGAAATTTTACTTCAGGCTAATTTTTGCTGCTGTTTCCCATCTTGATAACATGGGTACAGTAAATTCTGATTTACCTGCCCCTCAGGCTAGTCTTTTGTGCTCTGTAAGCCCTGATGTACGGCTTTTGTTTGATTGTGTTGTACTGCATCTAGAGGAGATGATCTCTGCTTTATCTGGGATGAGGCTTAGTTTCAACATGCTTGTATACAGTGTCCACATTATGACTGCTCTTGACTTCACAGAAAGAAAATGAAGATCTATGGAGTCAGACACCCCCTTGTACAGCTGTCTGAGCATGATTGTGTAGTCTAATAGTTTTTAGATTTTCAGTGAAAAGAGATTGATCTTCTCTTTCTGGTTTTGTCGAGGAAAAAAATCACCCTGGAGAGATCTAATTTCTTTTGAGTTATCTGGAAAGCAGTACAAAATTCTAGATGATAGATGGCAAAGGGATACCCGGATAACACTGAATTGTTGAAACAGTTATACCACATCATTACATCATCCCTGCAAAATCCCCTGGCCAGAAATCAAGTTAATGGCAGTGATATGAGGTTAAAGAGAGAGACTTGACAAAATATACAGTGGCTTAACCAGAGGGTTAAGAAAACAGAAAGCAGACTGAGCAAAATAGAGTTTTAAAAAAAATCTTAAATGCATTTAATTGTCTTCACAAATTCCTGTATTTTCTACAAGTATTTGCCTGGAGGCATGGTGTTCTGAAAAGAGCAAAAACTTAGAGGAGTTTTCAGTCTTCAAGAAGAATAATGTAATTTCATTTATTGATTTGTTTTTTACATGGAGTCTTGGCAAGTTGTGTGCGATGTCATCACTTGTTAGCGGTGTGAGTTTCTGGTGTCTGGGAGCTGGCTGCCTGCATGGTCCTCATGCTGCCCCTTATGCCTGTTACTTCCACTGTCTTGTGGAGTGAAGAGTGAAAGCAGTGTGTGCTGAGTTTTCCACCATATGATAAACCTGGAGCAACTAACACCTGTTAGTTCTGCCTCATTTTATACAAACCCTAGTCCTGTTCTCCTTAAGGGAAGAATCCGACTGTTTTCACATCAGAAGAAATTTATGCTGCTTTGTTATTAGCTTTCTTCCTCCCTTGCATTTTATGCTGAAGAGATAATAGAGTTCAGTATTACAATATTTCCTTCCATTATTTGTCAAGCAAACCACATCCTGGCATGACTTTGCTTTACCTTTTAGTAAAGCTTCCAAGTCAGAATTTAATAAATAGATTCTGCATTCTATAAATGCTCTTATATCCAGAGTGCTCTGAATCACTGTGGTGGTGTGGACATCTGCCCTGTCTGTTGCCACTGCTCCCACAGCCTTGTTGGTCAGCAATACCCCACCCTTGGAAACCACAGCAGGTCAGTGAAAGCAGCTGCTGTTGGGTGCCGGCAGCCACCAAGGGCAGTTCCAGATCCAAAGCAAGCCAGAATCGAATGCACTCAGTACTGTAAAATATACTGGCGTGAATGATAATTTCAGTACATCAGTTTATTGCTGTTGATTTACTTTCACTGGATCAATGCACTCAGATTTAATTGTGTCTTCTGGTGTTTGGAGTTCTCATTCCAAGTGTTTTCTTAAACCTGGGTGTCCTACTTAAGTCCTCCCAAACCTCAAATGGGAAGGAAGAGTGTCTGAGCCATACTGAAATGTTGACTTATTCAAGGTCCACAAAAAACCCCTAACCAACACCCTATGCACTGTCACTGCAATGTGCTCTTAACCATTGTCCTTTTCTCTTTTTCCTCAATGGAGTATTCTAAACCTCCCTGCCTGAAGAGAAGGCAGAATCACAAACCATCTCTTCCTGAATTTTTCTCCCAGTGCTCATAGTGGAAGTTAACGGAAACTGAACTAAAAGCAAACTGACTGACCTGAATGTCAACACACCTTCCACGAATGGATTTAAATAGTGAAAATATGCAGACATTTTTCAGTATTTAGGCACTCAAATTAGTAAACACTGGAAATGTCAGCAATAATGCCAGTTCTTGTCCTGTTTACATTGTGTTTGAAATCCTATATAACCTTTGCTGAAACCTTTCAGAAAATTGTTTGAAGTGATCCGAGTTTAGCTTCTATTTCCTCAATGATCACTCAGCATACAGGTTTCTCTCTGTTTTTTCCAGCCTGTGGGAACTGTTCATTTATCATTTGGCAAAAACCTGGAGGTATGATCAAAATCCTTTTTATCCATACAGAAATTTCATTTCTGCTGAGCTTTTAAATTGTGAGACCATTTATGGTCTATCTGTTCATAAGTATCAGCCCCCAAAAGAATGCTGCTACTTTACAGAAGCATTGCCATTTTACCAGAGAGTCCCTCTTCCTCCCCTTTCCCCAGTAGGCATGAGCTTAATTAAGAGTCAAGGATTCAGAGGTTTACCCTTTAGTGATAAATTATATTTTCTTGAAGTTTACCATTTGTAAAATGGGATTAATATTTCCCTAGTCCATAAGAAAAGAAGCAGACAATAGTGATCTTAAATAATCACAAATGTGTTTGCTTTTTATATGTAGTTTGGTTCCAAATCTTAGCTAACCTTAGATTATAATTTTTTATAAAAATATAGCTATTTTAATATAATTTTTGACATCCCTTTTGTTACCAGATGTTCTTATAGACTAGTGATACATCATCTCGGATTTCCACTGGAACTCCCACTTTTTTATGACACTATCCTCTGCATAACAAGGGAAAGATGTAGGGAATTTAAATCATGATCTGCTAGTATACTGCTAGAAAAATGAATTTTTACATCCAGCAGACAACTGCCTAGAGTCCCTGTGACATTTTAATATGGCTGAAGTAAGGAGAATGAAGCAATACCTGTCCCTGGCAAGCTCTATCTTTTTTTGTCAATCTTCCACATCCAGTTGTTGCCTTTTTCTCAGAGCACCTGCTCTTTCAGCTTCCTGGGTTTGGGTATTTTTGTAGTCCTCTGTATAACAAAGTCTTTTACTGTCTTTATGCTTCATTGGTGTAGGCTTAACAGTTACTGTTGAGCTCTGATCATGAAGAGAAAAGCATTTTTCCCTTCGGAAAGTATTTTGTTTTAAAATGTGGGAATCCTTCTGTACCAAAAACCTGTGTTCTAGGTTTCCATTTACAAGGAAATATACATACAAAGGTTTGAATTACATACAAAGGTTACACATGAATTACACATACAAAGGTTTGAATTACAATGAAATTTTGACTGAGCTAAATTCTGAAATCTTAAATTATTAAACATTGTTTAGGTGGGATCTACATTTCCTAAGGTAGAAAAAAAACCAACAACAAATCTAACAGCTTCCTTACTCCACCTAGAAGGGAATAAAGAGTGGGAAGCAAAGCAGGAAGAATGAGTGAAAAGGCTATTAATAGAGGGGAGAGGAGTAATAAGGGAGACCAGGAGTTTTATCACTGCATTACTTTAAACATATGTAACAATGAATTGTTGTACGTATTTCTAAATCTGGCACAGGAAAATATACCAGACAGCTTGGAAGACAGAAGAACACAAAGCACTTTTTTTGCCATGGCCATTTCCTTGAACCCTGCAGTTTTCAATATTTTTCAGTCTTTGCATATTTGGCTAACTAGCTTATCAAAAGGCTTTCTTACTTTATTGCCTCCAGAAAAAAAAAGACCCTAACACCCTACTTTTTGTCAGCTGCACTCAGCTATTTGGAAAAGTACAGAAGCTTCTGTTGCTAGTCTCTATTTAGTATCATCTATTTGTAGCTGCTTCAGAAGCTTTCCAGGGGTCATTAATGCTCACTTGTGTAGCCACAGAAATGCTTTCTGTCTGTGGATGGTTGCTTTGGTCAACATGCTGCTGAAGATGTGGATGCTTTTCTCAAAGACAGTTTGACTGATAGAGAAGTCAGTTAAATCCTACTGTAAGAGTGCTCATTAGAATAAAACTACAACTTGTGTTGAGGGTATTGTTTACATTCTTTATAAAGCTTTACTTGACTGAAACTTTGCTAGATCCTAAAAAAGCTTGTACATCCTCATGAGGGTATAATTTGCTGTAGTTACTGATGCAAATACCGTTACTGCATTTAAATACTCAGCATGAAAACACCTGTCTGGGCATCATGAAAACTTTTTGTGTAGATTGGACTGGTAGCAGAAAAAAATCATGTGTTTGATTTACAGAAAGAAAAAAGAAACAAACAAACAAAACAAAAACAAACCAAAACTCAGGCCCTAAGGCAACAATATGAGAATATTTTAACAGCCTTAAAAACTGCAGGGGATTATAACTACAGGGCATTGTCCTTTTTTATCTCCTCTGATCAATAGCTGCTCTGTATGCATCAGGTCTTCTTGTCAGACAACCTCTTTTGTAGGAAGTCAGAGCATGCTCTTCAGTCTGTCTGCCTCCCAAGGTCATGCACATGAAGCACCAGAAGGACAAGCTGTATAAAAGGACTGGATGAGTGATTGTGCACTGCAAGGGGCCATAGAGTGTGAACTGTCTTTTTTGATTCTAAAAAATACTTCTATTATATGTAATCTTGCTGTGGTAATTCATAAGGCCAATATGTATATATGCTGAACCCATTTTCTGGAAAACAGATGGTTGAATTTCCAACAAATATTTTTTTCCAGAACACATGATTCCCTGCTGGTTTATGAGCTGAAGGATGCAGTATATTCACAGTCAAGTAAAATTTTACTTCTCATGAAGGCACAGCATATCATGATTTTAAAATTTTGGAGGGCAGATAGGAGGCAGAAATAACTCTGTTTTCCATAGAAGGTATTATATATAACATTGTCTATCTTCAAAACTATCACCTAGTACCTCCTGAACCTTCCCTACACAATGTTACAGCATATGTTTTCAAAGTCAATCAACCTCTGACGATTTAGGGAGTGTCAGAATATTCTTACCACAGCAGACATTTCCACCTCCACTTTCTCAGTGTGGCAGGGGAAGTATTACCATGTTTGCTTGGTGCAATGAAAGCTGCCTCATCCTCTTCAGTCTTTCAAAACAGTCTGACAAAGATCAAATTCTACCATGGGGCCTGAGATTTGGTAATGATATAGGCCTGGGTTTTTTGAAATTATTTTCCATTTATGCAACTGTGATTATTGTCATATCAGTCAGTAATTGGTAACCAGCATTTCACAAGCTGTGACAAATGCCAGTGGTGAGAGAAGGCCATTTTGTTCTTGAGTCCAACCTCATGAGCAGGTAGTTGCATCTGGAGAGGGCTTATAACTTATAGATCATCTGATTTATGTTAGACTGAATAAATACAGATTTACTGCATCTCAGTAGCGATGAAGACAGCTAGGATCCCTCGTTGTTTGAAATTACACTTTATTTCTACTACAGATGGAGAATTTAATGAAATTGTTTAGCAGATATGAGGCATCATAGAGATCCCTTTAGATAAAATGAATGGCTTTTGCTAATGGTGTTCTTCTGGGATAGAAGGGAATGAGTATATCAAAAAGCATCATGTGTAATCTCCTCATTTTCATCTACCTAAAGGCTTTCATGAGCTATTGGGTGAAGCTATTTGAGAGAAGAATACGTACAGAACAGATGAGTATTTCAGTCAAGCATGTGATTTAGTTTTTGAGAAGGCACTGTTACCTGTGATCCTGACCAGAATGATGGATGCACTCAAAAGGGTTAAGCTGAAGCCACTGTTACATGAATCACCTGCCAAAACCAAATTGCACTGGCAACTGGAAATGTGTAGAAAGTGAGAATTACTGTGTGCTTGAAAATATGAAAACAATCTTATGAGCCATACTTTTCTGTAGCAAGGGAAAGAGCCATTTCAGTGTTAGAGAGAAAATATAACTATTTTTGAACGGTTGGGAAAACATGACAGAGTACTTGGACATTTTTTGAAAGCTACAAAATCCACTTTTTGGATTTAGCAAATGTGAAATTTCTGCTATTATTTTTGCACCAAATTTGGCAAGTCAGTGAGTCAGTCTAGCACTGACTGCATCTGTGTCTCCTGTTGGTGATAAATGAGATGTTGACTGACAGCAACGGGGAATGGATGTGAGCAGTATGGGAGGGCAGCGTGAACGTGCTCACAGCTGAGCTCAGCATGTGTAACTGTGGTAGCAACACAAACCCTCTCTGTGTGGTGATGGATGCAGATTGCTAAAGCAAGCTATTAGTAGTAGCTGCCATGTTTGATTAATAACAGACTGAACAAAACATATGGGAGTGTATGTGAAGATACCTACTTTGGCAGAGGCTGTATATCGATACTATGGCTTCTGAGAGTCTATTAGTGCTTTCCTAGATTAATGATGAGGAATGCATCAGCACTACTCTTACAGGAGCGACACCAGAATGCCTTGGGATTAGTCTGTATCAGGATTTATGAGGCCTTATGTGATTCTGCCTTTGATAATTTGGGTGCATGGGGTTTTTTTGTGTGAGGAATTGTTTAGATTTACAAGTCATGAAAATCTTGTGATATTTGAATTTTTTTTTAAGAATGCTGTAGAACAGAGTGATCCTTGCTCTTCTTCAGCTAGAGTCAATGCCATGTATAAACCAAGGCTAAAACTTTCTTTTAACTCACTGGGATGTTGAAAGTAAGGAGCTTTTAAACTATCAAACAAAAAAAAAATCAAGTGTGCAACTTTGACAATAAAATGTTCGGGGTGGGGGAGGGAAAGAAATAAAAGAAGAGCAATAATCCTTCCCCCCTCCAAAAAAAAACCCCCAAACAAACAGTGTCTGTGAGTTAAAGCGTGTATTATGGAAATCCTTCCTAATACTAGGTGTTTATTCAATTAACTGGATTAGAATCTGAATATCTTTTAAAGACTTAATTGCAAACGTCTTAAATTTTATTGTCAACCATTGTAGGACAAGTTTAATTCTGGAAACCTTTTCTGTATCCAGGGGCAAACATGTATTAGGAGACAAAGAGCAATAGGCTTGGATTTTTGTCATAACCTAGTTGCATGAACAGTAGAGGAGGGGGAGGCATGTGATCTAATTCAGAAAATCAGGCAATTGAAAACAACAAAAGCAGCTTCTACCAGTGCTAGCTACAGAAAGATATGGGTCTGTTCTTCATGGTTTGTACAACTATGACTTCTTAAAGTGGGTGGCCTACATAGTTAAATGCATACAAAAGGCATTGTTCAAAACATCCTAAAAGTAGACTCTTCAGATGTGGAAAGCCATCTTAGTATTTCAAGGTATTCATAATTTTTCAGGGCATTGATATAATGGTAAGATATTGTATAGATGCAGCTGGATCCATCTCTTACTCAGAAAAAAAGCACAGGTCCTGACTCAACAAATACTTACTGATCTGAGGATCTCCCTGTAAACCTGCCTACTGTGGAAATACAGTGCTAGTGCTCTGTTTCTTATCAGAAGGCTGTTAGTTGTTCAGCTGTTACATAAAATGGTAAGCTTAGGAAAGAGATGTAGCATTAATAATAGGTACAAAAATAATAATGACCCTGTGGGATGGGAGGAGGAACAGACTGATTCCTCTTGTGTTTGCATGGAATATTACTGGCTTTTGTGTCCTCCAGCCAAAAAAAGTTTTAAAAACTTTAGAAAATATCTGAGTCATCCTTGTTTTTGCCTGTCAAATTACTGGCACATGGGGGATGTTAATGTTTATCTTTATTATGCATTTGCTCTATTTTCTCCAGCTGTTTAATTTGTTTTGTCACTTCTTTGGCTTTTGTTATATTTTATCTCTCATTATTTCTTTCCAACTTTATGGTGAGCTAAAACATTAGGTTATTACTGTGGAGCTCTAGCACAGATGGTTCAAATCCTGGGCACAGCACATGGCTGGAGGCATGTAGGAAAGGGCTGAGATGAGGAAGTCTCGCTCTTGGGCAACAGAGCATTTGCTAATCCGCTCCATGGAAACTTCTTCCTCCATCTGGCCTTATGTAGTCCCAGCCCTTTTCCTTAGTCCTGGGGAGAGGAGAATGAGTCTCCTTAGCTGTGTTTTTCCCTTCTTGGATACGGTGCCTCTTAGCTTAAGCCAGTACAATGTGCAGATTTCCCACTCTTCTACAAGGGAACTTCATTGATTCTAATGAGAGGAACCTCTTAATGTCAGGGGAAAGGATGGGGACTATTTCTGTGTGGTTTGCTATCAAATATTTGTAGGTTCAGCCTTCTGGCAGAGGAAGGTACCTGTGCATTTAGATACCCATACAAGACAAGGTCCACTCAAGGCTGCAGGGAGAACTTTATGCTGTTTTTTATACTGGGACACTTGTTTATTTTGTGAAGCAAGCCACTAAAATAGAGTCCTGTTGTGGAAGGGAAAAAAGATGTTTGCTTTTTTGCTGCAATTTTGCCTGCTGTTCTCAGATACTACCTGCAAAGTTGTGAAAGTCCATTAAATCATTTCAGTCATCTGTTGGCTGTAGGAAATGTGTAATGAGGAGATACAAAGAATTATGAATTTGTTGAAGAGTTAAGTATCAGACATGTGAATATGTTTTTATACAATTTCTGCTGGCTTTGTTGCAGCAGTTGTCAGTTTTATAGGGCTTCCAAGAGATCTATTACTATTTCTTTAAATATTAAATCAAATAATGCAAGAGGGTACAGAGGAGTTTCTAAAAGAGCAAAGAAGCTTCAAGAAATGTTATTCAAATTTATTTCATCTTCAACACACTGAAATATTGTTGAAAATATGGCGAGGTTTGTCTTCCATAGACTCATGCAGGAAATATACTGAACAAGATTCTGAGCATACTGCCAAGTTTTGACAGAGAACACCAAAATTACCTTTAAAGCACCCATGCATTATTGTTCTTGGTAACATTTTTGGAGGAAATATTTTTTTCCAGTTTAGAGTAATTGAGTTCTACATTTTAAAAGGTTTTTTTGGAGGACAGGGCAGGTGTAAGCTCTTCTCACTGTGTGGCTAAGCTAGCTGCAGTTATACAAGGCCAATACATGGCACCATCTTTTGCCAGTAAGCTGTTTGGAAAAAAAAATAACAGGAAATATTCTGTCAGGAAAAACAAACAAAGCCAACTGCAGCTATACATATCATTACAATGTCTGAGAATTGAAAGATGAGATCAAAACCCTGCCCATGTCCTTGCATTGTTCAAGTGCTATTGTTACAGAGATGCTGGAATAAATGAAGCAAACAGCTATGGGTGTTTGTTAATATGTCAGTTATATTTGGGAATTTTTGTAACGCTTACTCTGCATGTTGGGTGCTCTCTACCATGTGTATGGAGACATAGTCTCCTGTGACAATCTCAATTTAAGGCTGTTTGTACCGCTAGCAGTTGTCTCTGTCCCGGTGCACAACATCCAGCCCCTCCGATTGTTTTCGTTTTAAGCCAGAGTGGTACCCTGGGCACAGTTTGATCAAACAAACCATTGCTCCATCACAGTCTGGGAGTGGACCAGTACTTAGTCAAAACCAAACAGTTTTCACTTTTTTTTTAGGCCATTAAGCCTTTTTAGCTACCCAGCATTTCACGGTATGAAACAACTGCCTGAGGGAACAACCTCATAATTATGTTAGTCATTAATGACATTCACAGTTGCATTTAGTCCAGAGTGAAGTCCACTGCATATATGAATCCAACCTGAAGGGCAGACATATATCTTGAGCAGCTGACAGCCTTCTGCTGGCCTCCTATGCCTAGAGGAACTGCAGCAGCCAGAAGAGATTTGTACACTAAGCTGTTTGACAGCAGTACATCAACAGTGACTCAGTCAATGACCTTTTGAGAAAATATTATCAGGCAAAAAGATATAATTTCAGTAAACAGCATAGCACCAATATCTGCTGTCCATACATCAGGCAGGTTTACCAGCCAGTACTTGGAGGACTGCAGCACAATTCAGTCTGACCTGTAGACAATAGCTTCTGTTCTTTTAGTGGGTTGGGTAATCATAAATACAGAGGGGAAAATCTCCTTTGATAGTAAGCATAGGTTCAGAGCCGTGCATGTAAACAGTATTGTATATATCCAGTGAGCATTAAATCAGAAGCACTTTGAAAGTATATGATTGTCAGAGAGTGAGTCTGAAATGTGAACTTTCAGCAACTTTTCCCTTAAATCCTGTGAACATTTTTCCTTTTGTTCTTTCCCTTTTGGGGTTTTTTAATGCTTTCATGAGTTTCAGATGAAGGCTGCTTAAGTGGTGGTCGGGTGTAACTTATCAGGGACAAATGGGGACTAGCACAATCATTAATCACAGAGTCAGAGCTCTGGGCATGGAGTCAGTGTATTGTCTGCTAAACAGTTTTTTACAGGTTACTTGATAACAATATTAAGATTGATCACACAGTACTGATCTTTTAGGTGATGTGAGCTGACCTACTTTGAAAGGGGGCTCATTTGCAATTTCACTGTAGCAAATAGAGATGTTGGATTGTGTAATGTAATTTACTAATAGGATTCAAAACATGCACAATTTAACCCTACTCTGGGAAGAAGGTATGATCAATTCACTTTGTTGCTCCTTTTTTCTACAGGGAAGAATAGTTTTTTCAGACATTGTTTCCAAACATTATTTTTACTACACTGAAGAAATATATAGTGAATGAGAAAGGTATAAAGACCCATTAACAACATACTTTAAAGCAGTGCCTGATCCAACCCACTCACCAATCTAAATAGACAAAAAAGTGGGAGGAGAAATTGTTATCAATCCTTTACAAATGAAGTGTGGAGGCACGGAGAGCTGGTCCCACCAAGTAATTTTCGTTCTGCATCCCAAAGTTGTCTCTTGTCTGTCCTCCCAGAATAATGTAGTGAGCTGGGCATCAAAGCACAGCAGTTTGAAGGAAATTACTCCATGGGACACACCATGCAGGCAGTAGCCATGCAGTGACCTTGTGATTCTCTGCTGACCTGTCTGCTGTGTACCACACCAGCCCACCTGGAGGTGCACATCTTTTCACAATTGTGCTTCTTTGTAGTCATCATGTGTTCAGGGCATGTTTTCTGAGTTACATCTGAGCTGCCCAAACAAGGGCAGAGTGGGTCTGGTGACACTAGAAAGGGTCAGCCAACAATCCAGATGATCAGACCAGCCTGTTGCCACAAGGCATCTCCAAGGCCAGCATTGTCTAAGAGCAGTCACAGCAAAATTCAAGCAAGAACCCGGGGCATGGCCAGGACTGAGCTTGCATGCAGCTTTGTGGGCAGCAAACCAATGGCTACTTGTGGGGATGGGTATGCCTGAGGACTGCAGGAGAGCTTCCTTAGGGCAAACAGTGCCTGTTGGTGTACACCTGTACCTGCCACTGTAAAGCTGTCTAATTTATACATGTGTAGTTCTATGTCAAGACAGAAAAATATCTTCCTCTCACTAACAATAAGAGGACATTCTCCCTGCTTAGTGTATGCTAGTTTGTAAAACTTGACCATGGGCACAGCAGTACATGTTCTCTTGGACTATCTGAACAATTGTAGCATATGTCAAATGAGAAACATGATATGGATAAATTGGATTGACTCAAAATATATTATTAAAAGCTAGATTTTTAAGAAATGAAGTGTTAAGGAGAAGATGTTGATGTTAATTTATAGTAGTCATAGCAACCTAGTTCTTGCTTTTGTGACATTCTGATCTTTCAGGATTTGAGGGAACAGGTTTTGTTGCTTCACAAGCAAAGTTTGCTCTGCTGAGATTGTGCTTTGTTCTAGCTTTTCTGTAGTCCTACCCCCTAGCATCCAGTTACTTTAACAAAATCACTTCATGCCAGCAGAGGTAGCTAAATTGATACTTGCATGTGAAGTTTTAAAAATTCTGTTCAACACAGAAAAGATTTTTTTTTTTCAAATTTGTTTTCCTTTTTCTGATTCTGAGCCAAAAAACCTTTGTATTACTCTCAACCAGTGGCATAAGTTAATGTTTTCGTTTGCTTTTCCAAGAAAGATATAAAGCATTTTGAACCTGAACCTCCTTGATCTTGAAACCTGTTGAACCCAAAGTCTTTTGTCATCACAGAAGATACAGCAAAAAGGGTAAAGCTACAGCTGTCTCCACCGTGGTACATGCTGTTCCTGCACGGCCCTCTTGCTCCGATGCTCGTGCCGTGGTTGGTGTGCCTGGCGCCCTCTCTGGACCATGCTCTTCACAAGTCCAGTTGTTTCTCCAGGGAGACCAGCATGGTACCGTAACGGAACTGTAAAGGTCTGGGGGCTGTGTACCAAACAACACAGATATATCGTTCAGCAAGCTGCAGCCACAGGCTCAGCTCCATTGCCAGCCCATGTGCCCCGGCGCTAGCCCCAGGAGAGGCTGGCTCTGAATCTCATCTCGTCTGCGCTGTCTTGCAGAAGGATTTGAAGCCTAAGGTCTCCTGCCTCCTAGCTGAGCAGTTTATTGCCAGGGCTGTGGGATTTCTGCAATGTAGCTGCTTCTGAAGATTTGTAAAGACAGATTTTCTCTAGAGGACTGTATGGATGCCTGTCTGGAAGAGCAGTCCACAGGGGGGTGTGACGCCAATGGCAGAAAATAGATTGTTAGCTCATTTCACTACCTCCCTCTCACCCCTTCCATCCAATTTACATCCACTAGCAGTTCTGCAGCTAATTAAAGAAGGTTGGGATGAGATTTATGCCTCTCTGGGTGGTACCTGGCATGGCTGTGGTCATGAGCTGGCAGGTACAGAGAGGAAAAATGCTGACGTCCAGCCGGTGCAGATCCTGGTGATACTGTGCAGATAGACTTTATCAGTTGGGATTTTACGATTATTTTTAACGTGCGGCTCCCTGTGTTGGCTTCCAGTGCCATCTAGTGGGCTGGGGTTTTATTTCTCTAGTAGGCAGGATTCCAGGAAAGACATTTCAAGTCTGTATATGTGCATACATTGATATAAATATTCGTTTCTGTACACTGCTGTGCTCTTCAGGAATGATCCATTTACAGATATTTATGCATATTCTCGATATTTAAGATAGATATAAAAGTTTAAACATGTCATAGGAAAATACACAGAACTATATGTTTTCAAGTATGGCAAATAGTCATCTGTTTCTTTAATGGTGACTTCTGGAATAGAGTATAAATGTTTTAACCTTTCTAAATGGTATAGCTGCTTGTTTGCACTTGGAAGTACTGTTTCTGTATATCTTGTTCTCCATAGTTTTTTTGTTATGTAAGTAAGTGGTATAAAAATTATCCTATTCATAATGCTTTTTGCACTGTGAACTAATGACACAGACCACTTTCATACTCCAAAATTACAATTACACCCCTTTTCTTTTCTAGGCATTGGTTTCATTCTGTCACTGGGCTTAAGGATTCTGTAAGTAAAAACTTTTTTTTTTTTTGGTGTTCATAACTTCTGACTGACTTCTATGTTGATAAAGTATCATGGGACAATAACATGTAATACTTCAAGGTTTATGGGTGAAGTGTGGCATCTGCTACCTACATTTCTTTCAGCTGTTGGCCTGACTCCTTTGGCTCAGTGCTTATACTGATATAACTAAAATATAAATTCTAACCCTAGTCTCATTAGTCCTATGTGGGGTGTTACTTAAGGAGACTTTGTGGATGTGCAACCAGCTACTTATACATACAGCTGTTACTCTACCTCCCCAGGAGCTGGATCATGTTCTTGGGACACCTTGTTCTGCTGGCCCAAGCACTAAGCTGTTCAGATGCAGGAATGGTGGTGCTCGTGTGTGTGTGAGGCCCTTGGGTACATTCAGCATGAACGGGTGAGCACCAAGAGTGTCATTGTTCACCATGTCTGCAGATACATAATCCTGCCTATTGTGCTTAAACCTAGAACTTCTGATACACCCTAAGGGAGGTGGTGTACTATGCCCCTGGCCTTTCCCTGTGTTGGCTTTTGGCACATCCAAGCTTCACAGAGTTGGCACTGTTATGCCAGTGGTGATCAAGACGGCCTTGAGGCTCAGCCCATGAAGTTCACTAAGGCATGGCTGGCACAGTGGAGGTGACATGCAGGGTTTGGGCCTTTCAAACACAGCAGGGCAGGTCTCCAAATGTGCCATACATGCCTGATGAGGTCCTTAAGAGCTGTTTGTTTGTCTGAGCTGCACTTATGCCTGGGCTTGCAATGCTGCTGCTGGCTGACATTTTTGCAGGGAGAGGAGTGGTGAGAAATACTGTGTTTGGAAACACCCTTTTACCTTTCTTTGAACCTTACTTGTATCAAAGTATATCTTAAAAGACCTCTTTCAAAATACCCTGCCATTTGCTAGTGAAAAGGAATCAAATTGGGAGTTATGACAGGCTCCTTTTCGTTACTTGCTCAAATGTGGTAAGCAAGCAGAAAGGGAAGACTTTCCTGTCTCAGTGTTAGCAAGTTTATTGCTGATGGTGGAGAAAATGGTGTTTCCTAGGACTTTTATGAAGATGATGAGAAGAACTCACAGCTCTAAGTGCTGGCATTTTAGATGTATTATGCTGTCTAGACCACTTGTGAAAAACGTCATTGCCTACTGAGCAGTTAATGTGCCCATCAGTTATGGCACAAACTGTTCTGTCCTCTGGAAACCATAGGAGACAGAACTCAATCTCATTCAGGTGGCCTGTAATTGCTTTGCGTTGCACAACACTGCATGAACTGACAGTCTCAAAGTTGAAAGCATTGCAGTATGGATCTCGGATGGGTTTGCATGTGGAGCAAAGAACACTTTTAGAGCTTGAGACTTGATAGCAAGAGATTTTTAAGCACATTTCAATTTACTGCTGACGGGAGCTTTTTCCCCCCAGTAGTTAGTATGCTCCTTCCTAAGTGGAGAAAACCATGAAAAAAATTGTTTATGCATACACTGCATCTTAGATATGTATGTATTTATACACACACACACACACACACTCTTCCTAGCTTGTCACCTCTAGATCCACCTCAGCTTTGTTTTTTGTTACTCTTTAGTTTTAGAACAAAGATTTTTTTTCATTAACACACTGGTCACTTCCAGCTGGCTGCAAGATGTAACTTACAGTTGTGTTTCTACAGCAGCATCTTTGCTGAGTGTCTCCCTCTCACCCACTGTACTTCCTTCTGTAATTATCAGTGACAGACTCATGCTCATAGAGTACCTACATGTTCTTGTAGCAGCACAAAATACCAGTTGAAAGTTTCACAAAATCTCAAACCTTTTGAAAACTAATTTTTAACATTTATTTTTCCATTCCTCTATCCCCAGGTCTTAAAATGTGTTCTTTGAGTAGTTTCTCTTTCATTGAAAACCAACAGCAGTAACAAAACCCCATGAGAGCAATACAGGGTAATCTGAGTAACAATCCAAGGTTACCCTATTTTCAACAGACTATTTGAAAATAAACTTGATGCAGATAACTTCCAAGTGGAAAGAATGACTGGCTGCAGTAAAATCTGCAGCTCTCCAGGTGTTCTGTTGGCTAGAACTGGAGTTAAATGGTACATAAGAGTGAGTCTTGACCCTTTTATATTGGTAAGTGTGGGTGGATTTTGGTGTACATGATCTTATTAATTGAACAGAATCTCATACAAGTATAAACCTCATAGTAAAGATGTCTTTATTCCAAAATAATAATAATAATAATGTGTTAGCCCGACAGCTACAAAACAGCTACACAAGACTTTGGTAAGAAATATTCATGGTAGCTTCTTCATAATTCCACAGCAAACAAAAACAACAAAGGAAATCTAAAAATGCAATCAAACAAAACTGTAAATTGTATGCTGCACACAGAGTCTTACTGTACATTTGTTAAGCCCCTAACTTTTCTTTGTAAGTGTAAAGCTTCTACAGTTTGTATGTTAGAAAAAAATCCATACACACAATGCTAAGATCTGGTAGGTGAGGTCTACAAAACTGGAGTGACATCTGTGCTTTCAGTTCAGCAGTATTAATTCAGGAGATACGAGAGATAACAGTTCTCATTTTTATTGACTGATATTCAGTGTCTATTACACTACTAGAAAGTTTACAGTAACAATGCAGTACTTCTACATATTGTATATCAGAGCTTTTTCTTCTGAATAGAAAATCAACCTTATTTTTTCTTTTTGTTTTTTTTTTGTTTTTTTTTTTTTACAAAATGTAACAAGCTTAAATATTTCTTTTGTATCAAGTTAGAAGAAAGATAAGTGATTTGTAAAATGTTTCAACAGAAAAACAGCATGAAAAACTGAAGCTAAGCAGGAATTGATCACATATTTCTGCCCAGTGCAATCTTTGTTGTCATTGCATGTATTAACAAGGTGGGGGAAAAAGAAATTTCCAACATTCATAACGTTAATGAGCCTAATAGGAATGACTGGAAATCACACTGAACAGCCTCCTAAGAGGGGAGAAAAAATATATACGGAGAATCAAATCAAGAGGAATGCCAGATTGTTTTAATGGACAATTTTGTGGGCACATTCAGAAATATATATATATATATATATTTTATACATACCTGTAGGTGTATTTGGACTATGTAGCCTTTGGCAAAGGGAGCACTAAAGGACAGAATAGCTTGATGAACAGGAAGAAACATGAAAATGAAAATACAATATTGGTTTTAATTTATTATTTGCAGAAACAGGCATGGGTTTGCAGGATTAGCTTGAACAAGTGGTAAGGGTTGATGAGATAAAATGTAGCCTGTAAACTCATAGCACTTTTTTTTTTTTTCCATTCAGGAGAGAGTTGCCTTCTGCTCCCTCTGCCCCAAGCTCTCACAGATCCAAGCCTCCAAAAAACACTGTCACACATTTCATAGTTAAAGATTGTTTTTCTGAATGATTAGTCTCTGCTGGGATAGCCTATGTCAGGCTCAGCAGGAGCAGCTCACCAAAGTAGGTGGGGCACCGGTCTCTTGATTGCTTAAGTAGCTCTGCCCCAGCTAAGAGCCTGGCATTAATTACTGTAGCCCTTCCCTGCAGCCTTCTGTTTCTTCACCTGAAATATGCTCAGCTGGGCACTCCTCCAGTATCTGTATCATTCCACTATATTTTTATTGGGGTGGTGGTGGTTTGTTTTTTTGGTAGTGAAATGGTAACATGCAAGGTAAGGTCACACATTACTTGCTGCTGTAATGATAGTGCTATAAAGACCTAAACTGCAGATTTTTTCGGCAGGCCCAAGGAGGCAAACTATCTGAATCAATATTACTAAATGAGCCATGCTGTGCAAAATGTAAAATGTTTGGGTTTAGCATTAAACCTTGATGTGGTCCTTTTTTTTTTGTTCCCCTTCATGCAGCAGGAGAGGCTCAATGCTGTGTTTGGGTCTATTCTTTCCCTGGGCCTCCCTTAACTCCAGAGCTAAAAAAAAAAACAATAAAATACCTTCAGGGGGTGGGATGTGACAGTGGTGGAGGTCCTGAGCAGCCCTTGCAGTGTTCAGTGGAGACATGATAATCAAAAGCCCTCAGCGTAATGCAACCAGCTCATCTGGCCCATTCAGGGACAGGGAGGTAACAAGAGCATTCCCAGGGTACTGATGGTGAAGCTGAACAGCCTTGCTGTGGTTCACATCAAATACAGACACTGAAAACCTGTGTGTCAGGTTCTCAGGATTGTGACCAAGTGTTAAGGAAGTGAGTAAATTACTTACTAAGGCTGGTTTGAAGAGACTATAAAACAAATTTTCCTCTGTTCGTTGGTTGAAGAGTCAGCATCAACAGTCTTATATTCAGTGCATTGTTATTATTTCTGTAGAGACAGAGGTGTATGCTGCTTTTCCTAGACCAAAAGATAACCCATCAACCTCACTTCTCATCTGTAATGGTATCCTGTTAGATTTACAGGACAGTATTACATTCCAATAGCAAATGAAGCCCAAGGTCTCGCTGGTCCTACACCTGATTACGCTCAGGGATAAGAGCTAAACTCTGCAGGATATAGTGTAAAATAGCTCCTCATCATTCTAACTAGTGTTTTCTAATCTCAAGCAGTTTGTAGATTGTTCAGGTGATCAGGGAAAATATTTATCATAGCTGGTGTATCTGCAAATGCATAATTCTCACAAATTTAGTAATTTTTAGAACCTTCAATACTCTGAGTAAAAACCCGTAAATGATACTGCTGTAAATATATTACTGTGTCAATCTGTAACTAATACTTCAAGAAGCTATAATTGTTGTATTTCAGAGGCACCTTTCCCTTTGTTTGCTATAAGGGATTCATGAGAACCTGGGTCACCTTTTCTCTACCATTTGTATTATTATAAACCTCTTTTTCTCTTCTCCTGTGATTAACATCCTCATGAAACTGAATCTAATTTTTTATTGTATTTTATGCAGAAGTCTTTCCATGACACAGCTATTGTGGCTCTCTGTGGTTGGACTACTCTCTATTAGTTCTGTATCCGTTTGGAGAGGCAGTGGATAGACCAAAAGTAAGAATATAGCATCTAAATATGCTATGACGCTCACACATCTTCTGTTTGTGTGACTATATAGTGAGCAGTCATCACCACTAAGATGCACAACTTACTTCCTTTTTAAGTTTTAAAGATGCAGGGACCGTGGCATCCGCGTGAAGAAAAGTATGTAGAATAATTATTATAACTACCAGGTTAATCCAATAGTGTAAAAAGATAAACATGCACCTTTAATATTATTGAACCAGCATCACTGGAATGACTCCTTGGCATAGTTGTGTAATCATGTAGGCACTGCTTTGGATTTTCCAAATCAAATTGAAAGAGAAATCCTCCCACATATGAAATATGTCACTTACTTAACGAGATGTTAACATGCATGCATCCCATGTCTTTACAAGTAGTATTTCTATATGGCTATTCCATGTCCACAGATACATCTGTATTTTAGTTAAATGACTCATAAAGACTTACTATTTTTATGCATTAAGGGCTGGCTGGAGTACCAAAGATTTACTCTCAGCATAAATCTGTGAGGAAATATTTATAAAACATATTTCTTGCACCAGCAAGACTAAAAAGCAAACCACACTGCAAAAATGAAAACTAATATACACTTTATATTTTTTTTTGTCTTAAAAACCAAACCAAGGTTGACTTTCCATTTAGCTCAGAGTGCATCACTTGGAAACCTTCTGTTTTGTTAACAAGGATGAACGTTACATGCTCTTAACTCCTTTTTGTCTTTGCAACTTGTAAACTGAGTACTTTTGGACCTCTTCTTCACCATCATGTAGCGTTCCTGAATTCCACCTCCACAGAGTGCAGAACATTCTGTCCAAGCAGTCCATGGTTTCAGTCTACAAACTGGAAAAATAAGTCACTTGATTAAGTTTTTTATTATTTCAGTCCAAACTATGTATCTCAATATGTGCAGCACTGTGCATGTGTGCACTCCTACATCTTTTGAAACCAAGATAGTAGATTGCCTACTTTATTATAGTAGGAATGAAGAAAATCCAGTTAAGCAGAGTCAAGGTGCATTTGTCAAACACTGAAAAAATATATTAAAAACAATTTCCTGTCTATGTTATGAAAGCCAGATAAAATTAAGAAAGTGTTAAACATCAGACAAGCACGAACCACAAACAGGAACTGCAGGGCCAGGAACAAATACTATCAAAGTTCAAAGGTAACTGGACTCAAAGATTATCACTCTGTTCAGCAGAAATTGCCATCAGTCCTTTGGCAGGTCTAAACACTAGATTTATCACATTCCACACTTTGTAGTGAAGAAGCTAAAATTATCTCAGTGGTGGGACATGGACAGATATGAGCCTTTCTCCATTGTGCCCTAAACTTAGGTTGCATGTTTTTGATGCCAGGCAAACACCAAAAGGGCTGTGCTTTATTGCTAAAACTTTCCCTGAAATGCTGAAAACGTTCTCACAGCACAAACTGGAGCTGCTCACAAACTCCTGTTAGGCAGAAAAGACAAATGGACATAAGCATGCTAAGCCATGGCTTCACACTCACCTGGATACTGCTCACTATCTATATTTTTTTTCGCTTGTTCACTTCTCCTTTTCTCCCGGGCCTCCTTCCAGCGCCTTTTTTCCATACCTGGGCCTCTCAGGCATTTCCTTAGTCGGCATTTTGTACGTTGGACAGTTTCTGGGCATGCTGTTCCTCCAAACTGTGGTTCTATTTTAATCATTCTTGTCCTGATCATATGGCCCTTTCCACATGAGGTATTGCATTCGGACCACTGGGACCACTCTGTTAGCTCACAGTCAATGGCTGCAGGGAGCAAGAAACATTTCAGAAAAGCCATGAAATCCAAACATAAGGTCGAGAAGAAACATGTGCCTGCCGAATTTTTATGTCCTAAATACATGAATGCACCTTATCTCTCCAGTCTGTTCAGCAAATTATGTGAGGCTACCTGTCAAAATTTTCTGAGTCCATTTCTAGCAGAATTGTTTATTATTTGACACTTTCCTCAATTTCTTTTTCAAGAGTGGTGCTGGCAGATCACTAAATTACAAAAAAACATAAATAATTTTCCTGTGCTGCCTTCAATTTTCCATTCTGTATACCCATATGTCTGTGTTATAATGAAAAGCTCTTATAAATTGAGCTATATTTACAAAGAAGCTGAAATCTCTGTGATCTAAGCCTTACTTCACTGGTAGTGTTACGCAGTAAGTGAGATTCACTAATACCATTATGTCTTAAAAGTTTTCTTCTTTTCAGCAGTGCTTAAGACTCGCACACCAAGTGAATAATAATCAAAATGATGTTTCACATTATTTAGGAAAAGCTGAATTAGCAATTTACAGTGTAAAAGCCTTTTCTAGACAATACTTACTGTGAAAAATAATGTAATTAGTTTTAAAGCCTCATAAACCAGCTGGCAACAGGACACTGAAAGCAATCATATCTTATTCATTCAGCAGTGCCTTAGGCTATCACATTTCACAAAGAGTACAGAGCAACTGAAAATTTGCATTGCCCGAGGAGCAGGTGAAAAAAAAAATCCATTCAGCTATCTCCACACTATCCACTGGTTCATAAGATATTCCAGGTCACAAAGGGATATAGCTCAGTAAAAAGGTTATGATACAGTGAGAGATGTCAGAGGCGGAGCATCTTTTGTGCTCTTTGTGAGCTAGAAGAATCATACAGGTGATTGAATCCTTCTTTCCTTTCCTTGCTTTCTTACAAGCACCAATTCTGTATTTGAATAAAAAAAATAGGGGTTTCTAATTCTGACTTTACTATTGAGATGTGTGGAAACTTGCCTAAAGTGACAGTCTTGTGTTAAATATGGAGAAACTATATCCCCAAAGCAATGTTGGCCATCAGTATAGAACTAAGTAAGGCAAGCTGAAATTAGGACGTGATCATATTCCAGCTCTCAATAGCCAAAGTGCACAATCAGAAATTTTAAAAATTTGTTAAAAATATCCCCAGCTGATAATAGTCCCATATTATTGGTTCCCCTGAGGGTAGACTTAGAAGTAACACAGAGATGAAAGCAAGAGGATACTAGATTGTTCACAGAGTTTAAGGAGACAAGGCTTTACTCTTGCCAATTGTAGATCCTTCTCCCAAACAGAATGGGGAAACAGTCTATAGCATTCCTAATTTCAGAGAGCATTTATCTAGAATTTTCAAGTTTTGCTTCATAACCAAAGGCAAGCAGGAAATAATTGTCCACAGAAAGCCTTTTCTTAAAAAAAACCCCAAAACTGTCATGAGCAGCTAAAAAAACAATGCTAAGAAAATGGTGGTAGGGTTTTGACCCACAGACTTGCAACCCAGGTGATTAGCCTCCCCTTTGCAGAGTTCCCCTCTCTTACGGCATTCTGGCAGCATGCATTTTTCCGCCTGTTCCAGTTCCTCGTTGCAGTCTCCAAGCTCAGCAGCAGATTTCAGCATCCTTTGCCGGGTTCGCATTCCCTTCCCACAGGTTACACTGCAGTCACTCCATTCAGACCAAGGAGAGAGTAGACAGGGGATGGTATCTAACATGAAAATAAAAAGGTAATGAGTTCTTGTTAAACATAAATTACAAAGGTTTAAATTTTGAAAACCATACAGGTGGAGAATATACTATGTCTTATCTTTCATCACCAATTATACTTTGTTATCACTGTGGACAAAATGAATCATAAACTGAATGATGCTGTTGAAGCAGGCTCATAAACCACTATATAAATTGAAAGGTTTGCTAGGTTTTAATACTTTTCCTTTACTATAGTTTTCTATAGCTTATTCATATCTGAAGAGTCCTAATGCTTCTGGGAAATAAATAGTTTAAGAAGGTACATTTCAATCATAACTCTTGTAAAATCACTTGACTGTTGCAGTGGACAGATCCGGAGGTCAAATTGATGTAGTTATAGTTCCACATTTTACTACCAAAATTTTTTTAGTATAATAATTTAATTCTTTCTGTATTTGATGAAAATGTTAACATTTCTTAAGAAATGAAAAACAGTATTAATAGTCACAATAAGGCTGAGATTGCCTGACTGTTCAGTTTCTGAACTGTGCATGGTTTAAAAGGAGAGAGTAGTCTTTTATTTCTAGGTTTATGATTAAATATACCTCATACTCCAGAAACCAGAGGTGCTTAAGTATTGCTTGCTAATATACACGTCACTGTCTGGGTAATACACTAATAGAATATCCTGAGGGTGAATGTGGTACTTACTGCACATTCCCTAAGGGATCTAGTTTTAAGGAGAACAATGAAAAGCAATATTACTTCTGCTTTAGCTATGTGCTTTGGGTAATTGACCAACATGCCAGAAATGACACCTCTCTTTATACCAGAGATGATTCTCATGGACACTTACGGCATTCAGGCATCATGCATTTCTCTGCCTCTGTAGTTTCTGCCTTGCACATGGATCCATCAGCAGGAGTCATCTTGATCATTCTGTGTCGCCTCTTCATCCCCATCCCACAGCTAGCACTGCATTCATCCCACTCTCCCCATTCAGTGACAAGGCAGCTGCTAGGGGCTATTCAAAATAGACAGAGAAGATCTTTCACTAGTACAGCTCATATAACAAAAATAGTTTGGGCAGTGCTCCTGCTGCTGACTGCATTTTACAAAGTTCAAGATACTTACAACATTCCTCATTTACAATACATTTCTCAGTCTCCTCAGTAGGCACTTTGCACATGGAGCCATCTTCAGGGAATTGTTTTACATATCTCTCTCTAGATCGCGTCCCCATTCCACAGGAAACACTACAGGGGGACCACGTAATCCAGTCAGACATCATGCAAGTGGAACCATCTAAAATACAAAGAATCATTTCAATTGCTAATATTAGTAGTACTACTTTTTTAGTGCCTCTCACATTCTGTCCTCTCCTATATTGCTTACTTCACTTCTTTCCTTCATGCACCAACTCAGATGAACTGCTGAACTCACCACAGACAGCTTCAGACTGTATTCTTCTTATTCCTCTGTTTGACATAACCCAAGTCATACTACAGCAACCAACATCCTTAAGAACTTTAAAGGAAGAGTAAACCCTACAAGGTGGGTTTACTTCTCCATTCCTTCCTCTTGATTACCTTCGTCACTGCAGCCTGGGCCCATGCATGGCTGAAAATCTTGGGTATCTGGACAGGGCACACTGAGGTCCAGCTGGGCTTTAAGCATTCTCTGCCTCATCCTCTTGCCCTTTTCACAGGTAGAAGAGCTGCAGGCTGACCACGGAGACCAGTTTGAATATATGCAGGTCTCAGGGGTATCATCTGAAAAGTGAGAAAAGGCAGTGAATGTTAAAAATACTCTTCTATCAGCTTCTCTTTACTTGGCTGCTGAGTACTTTAGATGTTAACAGAATACATCCTTTCTTCCTGCATTCTATCTTCTCCATTTTAGCCCCCTCCCCCCCAAAAAAACCCCATCCAGCAAACCAAACAAAATCAGTTGCCAACTTTCATTTAAAAAAAACACCCTAGCTTTTATTTGAACCCCAAAAGGCTTCTCTATTTTATCACTTTTAGTGTTATTTTCATCTTCCAGGTGTACCTGCAGCTTCCTTTCTGTATAAGGAAGGACTTTATAGTAGGTACCAGAAAAGATGAAAACCTAAATCACTTTTTGGTGCTCAATGGGACTTTTGCTCCTTTTGTACTTTATCCAGAAATGACAGTGGAGAATGGAACAAAATATAAATTGGTATAGCACAAACTAATTTAAAATGTACCTTCTTCTTTCTCCTCTGGTGCTAGATCTGCCACAATATCATCTATGTTATCAGGTACGATATTGCATTGTTCCCCCTGCAAAGAAATTATTGTGGAGATTGGATACAGGAAACTCCTATGTGTATGCAGCAAGAGGAGCTAAAGCAGTGCACTCTGCTAATTCCTAGGCATACTTAAAAATCCCCAATTAAGTAGAGGTGGTAATTACCAGAAGTAGGAGAAGCAATACCTTAGGACAGTTTTAGTTCTTTTCTGCCATTATTTTTTGCTGTGGGTAGCTTAAGGACTGTAGATTTGTGGGGAGATGAGAGAGAGGAGTGGGGTTTGTTGGGTTTTTTTTTTGTTTATGAAGTGAGTTTTTTTCCTTGCTGGAGAAGTTTATGTATATAACATACCTTGCGTGCAATTCTCTCAATGACAACTCTGGCTACCAGCTTGATAGATCCTCCTTCTGGATCATAAAATGGACTTTGAGGATGATCTAAGCTTGTAAGTGGTCTGATCTTCTCTTGAGGCACTGTAGGTTTGTTGGGAGACTGCAATCCAAAAGAAAAAAAAAATAGAAAAAGGAACCAATAATAACACAAGTAATCTAGAGAAATGAAAACTTCTCTGAAAAACTAAATTGGGAAATTCCAATATAAGATGAACTTTGTATTTAATAGTAAGGTGTTGGGTTTGGGTTTTTGTTTGTTTTGGGTTTGGTTTGTTGGTTTTTGGGTTTTTTTTTTGTCAGGAAGCACTTCCCTAAAGCTGAATTTTCAATAACATGTGTGCCTTGTTGTGTGGTACAATGACTACATTAATAAAAAAAATTATTTGTTAGGCCTGCAGAGCTGCATTTTAACTAGTCCTCAGGTTCTTAAGAGATCAAGTCTTGAAGAGAAAAACAGCTAGCTTCTGTTATCTGAAAAGGGAATATGCATGGTATTTGCAGATATGACTAACCTTGTCTAACTTCAGCTGTCTGCATAGACAGGTATTTTAGGTATACTTGTCACCTATAGAGGCCTAACCAGTTCATTAGTTTGACATAACTCATTTGGTCAAAACCAGGGCTTTGCCTAAGGATGATGTAAATCTCTTCCTAGACTGAGACAGTGATGATAAGAGACAGAGAGAATGGGTAATTTCAGAGTCTCATTGTGATGATAGGTCCAGTGTTTCAACCCCTGCAGTAAGGAATAGTTGTTTTCTGTGCCAAACAGAATAGCTGGCGTTGTGTTGATACAGTAGAAAACTCAAGTTGATGTGGCTGCTGATGGCACACAGATCTGTATCAAAGGGCTTGGACACTGTGATGTACAGTTTTGAGCAAATTAAGTCCTCCGTTTATTCAATAGGTAACCATAATAAGGAAAAATTTCCTTTACTTGTGATGGTGCAAGAGCACTGGAAAAGGCTGCCCAGAGTGGTTGTAGAGTCTACTTCCCTGGAGAGATTCCAAACTCACCTGGATGTGATACTGGGCAACCTGATCTAGGTGAACCTGCTTTAGCAGAGGGGTTGGACTAGATGATCTCAAGAGGTCCCTTCCAACCCCTACTATTTTGTGATTCTCTCATAATACTATCCCAGATGAATATAATATTATGATATTAATAATAATTTTTACAGAATTCAGCACAATGACTGGCAGGAACTGTAGCTGGCACCTTTCGAACTGACTTTAAAGTCATTATAAGCAAAATTTTTACTAGAGTAGTATAAAGGCAAATACCTTTTAGTATGCCAAAAGGCATTGCCATGGATCAAATAGTTTTAATTCTTCACTGCTTTAAGGTAAACTTTGTTTTGAATATGTTAGAAATAGCCCACGTACCTCATAGGTAACACCACTGTCTGTGCCAGCATCCCAAGGTATTAAATCCTGAACGACTTTCTGAACCCAGCCACAGTCCTTGGTACAGAGGTCTTCAGCAGACAGTCCCACATTCCAGTCCGGGCTGGGGCCCAGCATGGTGAGGAAAGACATCAGATGCCGGTGGCGATCAACAGAAAACTCAGCAGAGGGAGCAGCTCTCCTGCAAATTGGCCATAGGAAGACCATTAACAGCTGAATTCAAGTTTGCTGCTAGAGGGCACTGAAACTGGTAATTGAGAGTGGGAAATATACTGAATTCTGGCGTGACACTGTCTGGTATGTAGAGATGGAAAAGCAGAACAGGGAGAGGACTGCTGCTCAGTGCTCCCTAGTTTTGGTCTGCAGGTACCATCTGAGTAACAGCTCTGATATTGTTCAAGGAGATTTGCAGTTTAATAGGTGAGAGAGATGTAGCAATAAAGAGCCGCAGCAGCATAGTTATGTGTTAGTTGCTTAATAATAATAATAGAAAAATATATAATGAAACAGAAAAAATTGAAGTAAAATAGCAGAGAAACACCCTGAGATTTTGATTGCTTAGATACTTTTTACCCCCTAAAAGATAACAAAAATTCCAATGCCAAAAGTGCTACTGGGGTGGGGGAGAGGGGAAAACACACTCGAGTTTTACTGCTCATGTAAGTGAGAGATTAATGGCTGTGGCCAGCCCTTGAGAGTTCAGCCAAGACTTTTGCATGTTTCTGCCAGTATATGTGAAAATACCTCTATTTAACCAGCTTTTGTCAGCCATTCCCTTAGGAAGGAATTGTGCTGAATCATGAAGTGCTCTGCAATGCTGACAAGCAACTATTGCATTCCTATGCAAATGAAAAATAAAATAGCCTGAACTGGAGATTTCTGTTCAGAAATGAAAAGCTGGACCTCTTCACAGTGTTTTTCTCATGAGCCACAACAAATATGGAGTTATTTAAAATACAGGTTTGGCAATTCTGCTCTACCAAATACTTTCTGATGTCAATCCAAGTTTTCTTCAGTCGCAGAAAGTGAGTCAATATAAAGTTAAATTGGGTCTTTTTCCCCCAATTTTATTCCACAACTCACTCCTTTCTCAGCATCAAAAAACTATGTTTATTTTTATTGTAAGGTTTTCTACAATGTTATCCAGCTTCACTTTTTGAGTTAGGTAGCTGTATATACATACATAAAGCATGTACACTGTTCTCTAGGCGTAAGGAGTTTATTTGTCTTAAAAATGCTTGCATCCCTGTAAAAATGTGGCCCTTCATTTGTCTATTTTTTTTCTGGCTCATAGCACAGTGCATTAGAAAACAAAGAACAGCCCAAACACAATGATTTCAAGTAGTTATCACATCGTTTCAAATGTAAGGTTTCTAAAAATTAGTGTTAGTTCCCCTTCAAGAGGCAAGATGCAGAAGTAGACTTTTGCTAATAGGTAAAATATTCTGGTCACTTCCTTTCCAGAGTCTTCAGAAGCTGTTTCTTACTCTGTAAATTATCTTATATTGAATTAAACACTATGAGTAGAAGACCTTCTAAGTGTTTGAAGACATTAATCCTGCCTTTCCCAGAAAGAGATTAAAATTACTTTTTTTCCATGAGTGATAGAACTCTGATTTCAATGGAACCATTTGTCTAATGTAAAGTAATAAAATAATGAATGATGGTATCAACTTCACTCTGTGAATACAGCTTCCTGATATATTTGTCAAGCACCTAGCAGTGATTAGTCTTTAAAAGCTTGGTACTGACTTCAATTAACTAAAGGATTTACTGCGTAATAAGAGTTTCTACGAATTCTCTATTGGAATTCTATATTTAAAACAGTACACAGCAGAAGTCTAAAGAGTACACGGTAAAAATAACAGAGAGATGTGTTTGTATATCTGATCTTTAGATTAAGAATATGTCTAATATGGACATTGCACAAGAGAGCACAGGTCAGCTCTTGTACGGGAAAAGCAAGGGCAGCGTGGAGCAGCTCTCTCCTGTGTCTGCACCTGATGTGATACCTAGTTAGTTGGTGTGTTCTGTGTGACATTACATTGCAATGCAATGCTCTGTGCACATGTGCTCTCAGAAAATACAAGAGACAGGCACAACCATGCCATATGTACAATAGAAGCTTTGAATGCTTTGTTAGGAAAGTGAATATAAATTTAAACCACAGTTGTATAATGTTGCCTAACATTTTACATTCAGAGTCCTTCCTGAGGTGCTGTAATGAAGGAGGAGAAATGAACTGATCTAAGGCACAGTCAGTAAGTACTGCCTAGGTATAGGGATAGGCTTGTAACTTAAGAGACCTCTGGTGGGTTTTGGATTTTTATAAAAATAAAGTGACAAATTTAAAATGTTTCTAGTATCCACATGAGTGATGGATTCATAAAGCTGGCAGGAACCTAAGTCCTTCCGCATATACCACAACACTACCTGTGGCTCAAGTGTCCTAATGATTAGGATTTGCTTTGTAACTCGTATTTGCCAGGTTTTATCCATGTGTAGAGGAAGGAAAAGGGAATGTAGATCATCCTTGTTATCTCTGCTCTCAATACAAGTATATATTGCCATTTTAAGGCTTCTAAATTTTAAGAAAAGGTTCTCCTGCCACAGGTGGAGCATAGTTGTAAAGCCCCCAGGAAAAGCCTAACGTTAGTAACCAGTGTGAATTTGCTGTAAGAGAAAAGTATGTCCCTTTTCCTTCCCCTGCACGTGTACAAGCATAAAAACTGCAAAATACGAGTTACAAAGCAAATCCTAAACATTAGGTAAGTTCTAGATGACACCTCTGAGAGCCCCACAGGGCTGGGGAATCCTACTTTTGTGGCTGAAACAGTACTTTTCCACTGTAAGCCTGATTAGCCTGCTGCCAATTCCTGTCACATAGTACAGAGTGAAGCAAAGTACTAGATAGTGTCCTGCATTCTAATGTTTTCCTTTATTTTATTCTATTTTCTTTCTGTTAGTATGTTTTTGATCTCCAGCTATAGAGATGCCATATACTGAGCAGCATAAGAAAATGCTCTCTCTTTTTTTTCCCCATTACTTTTTTGTGTATGGGTGCAGGAGTTTGGGGGGTTTTTTTTGGTTGTTTTATTTGTGGGTTTGGTTGGTTTGGGTTTTTTCTTTGTTTTGTTTCCTTTTGGGTTTTTTGGGGGAGAGAGGCTGGGTTGGTTTTTTAATTGTAAAAATACAGAAACATGATTTTTCTTTAACAGTTGGGGTTTTTTTTCCCCCCTAAATAACAATCTAGTTGCTATCACTGCTTGCTGGGAAAGAAGAGGGTGGGGTTAAGAAAGCCTTTGACAAACCATCAAAAACTTAACTTGTTGCAAGATTTTTGAGTGTTGAATCAGTATTTTTGTGTTGTAGTGATATCCCCATAAAAGGCAATAGAGCACACCTAAGAAAGGTGGTTGTGGGGAGTTACTGGGTAGGAATAGTGAGAATAATATTTTGTAGAATTAAATGTTGAGGTTGCTTTTGGTTTGATATTTGATTAGTATACAAGTAAAAGAAGTAGAAAGAGGCAGCCTGAGCATATACTCTTTGTCTCTCATACTAACTAGCTCAACAAATAAGACCATTTATAGGGACGAGCTTGTACCACTGGAATCGGTGTGGATTTTACTCCTGGATGCTATATGTAGTATATTCATATAAGAAAGCCATTTGCCTTCCCCATGCATAAAGAATTTTCCAGCAACACAAAATCTTATTATGCAAGGACAGATCTGAACATTAAGAGCATTGGTATTGCCACAGAAAAGGGCAGTGTAGTGTAGAGAATCTCTTGCTAGCTCACTAGGCTGGCTACTCAAAGTGATTCTAGCTGTGGCAGGACAAATGCAAATATTTTTTTCAAATACATTAGAACAATGTGTTGGATACTTGTTATGCAGCAATGGAGGAAAATCCAACAGTCTGAAACACCTTCAGAAATACTGAATTTGTGCAGTGCTTCACAGTTAGTTACCCAAGTTCTAACTTTGGCTGTGGGTAAAAAAATGATGTTGTGATAAAGTGGGTGTAAAATACTAATTGTTCTGATAGCTGTTTGAAGTAAAATGTGAATTCAGGTGCTCTTATGTATTTTGTGCTGGGAAAGAAAAATAATCTGATTGATTCTGTGGATTTAATAACTATATGGGCCATATGGTATTTTGAAATAGTTTATATGTCTCCAGGTTTCCTCACAGAGCTGTATTAAGTTATAATCTCCTAACCCTATTATTAGAGTCTGGATACTAGATTAATTTGAGCATTCCAGGCTCTGTTCTCAGTTGCGCTAAGGTTAAGGTAGTAGCCTTTACAGGTAGGATGAATAAAAGTGTCAGACAAGAGAAGCCAGTCTAAACGGTTCAGTTTGACCATTAGCCAGTCTAACAGTCAAATCTGATGATCATTGGAGGTGGCAGGTAGTTGACTGCACTGTAAATGACGTTGCCACCAGTTTAGTGCCAGTTCTAGGTGATGCTCATGATGTGAAAACAGCTTTTTTTTTTTTAAGCTGGGAGTTTAAATGATTACATAGGCCATGAAAACTGCATATTGTATCTCCAGTCATCAAAAGTGACATCCTTCTTTTTCAGAGGCTTAAACAACATCACAATATAAACTTTCCAGGATGAATGCTCTTATTTATTCATCTTTAAAACTTTATACTATTTGTACAAATAACATTATGAGCACAGAAACACATTTCACAGAGCCTTGAACTTCCAACTCTGCACCTTCTGCCTAGCAGCAGCACCTACACAACATCTGTTTTTGTTGAATAATTTTAAAAATCATAACATCCTAAAAAGTGTACTAGCTTCAAAGAAAAGAAATTAAGAAAATTATCATCTAGTATTGAATGGAAAAATACTACTCTCCTGGAAGTCTGCAAACTAATAGAACAAATTAGATGGCATATTTAGATGACATATTGTTAAGAAAACCATTTATGACGTGATGCAAAAGAATTAGGGCCATTAAATTTAAGAATCCTTCTTAAGTTCTGCTTAAATGCAGGACAGGTAAGCATTTAACCTAATGAATAATCTAAACATGTGCATGTCCCGAAAGAGCCAGGGAAAACTACAATAAAATGAACTGAGTCAATGACATTTGACTGACATCCATATAAAAAGGTGAAAAGCACCTTAATGCTAAGCTGGTTTTGTCTCTAAGCACGAAATCAGAGGAGGTGACAGTAAGAGGCTGGCCATTCTATTTTATGAAAGAATAAAAATTTGTATACATTTACCTTCTAGACTACAAAAAAGCCTTCATAAAAACCTCTTACTTTGCTGTATGGAAGCTCTTAAAATGAGAATGTTGCCTATAACCAGCTACAAGAGATGGATATGTAATCACATATGCAAGCAAGGGATTATGTCGTTACCACTGACATTAAGGCCACGAGTCAGAAGAAATGTCATTTTAAAATATAATTAATCTGACTATTTTTAAAAAGCATTACAAAAGGAAAGGACTTCATGCAGCACATCTTCATCCATTTGCATTTTGTCATCTAAACATACCTGAATTACCACTTCAGATAATAATGATAAATATATTATTCATTAATATACCTGCTATTTGATTTAATACCTTTGGAATGGGTATACCCTAATGACATGATTAGAGATGTGAAAAGGCTTTCCTCACCGAAAAAAACTTCTCAGATATCTCAAGTTAGGATCACAGTTTCTGAAAACTGCTGATTTCTGTGTATGTTCTTTGCAGGTTGTCACAAACCAGTTAGGTGTTGTTATCCCACATGGTGCTAGCAATGTTTGCTCCTATTTAGAATAAATTCATGTCACTTCTTAGATCAGATCACTCACTGTGCATTTACAATCAAACTATGTTTTAGAAATCCTTCTGCAATATATGGCATGGCATTTCTGCATTTTATTCAGGCCAGGCTGACTACAAAGCAAAGGCCTCTCACTGCACGGTTTCAGGAAACTTCTCCTCTTCACTTCCTAGGATCTTTGGGGCTATAAATTGTCTGCCTAGAGTAAATATAGCTATATTTACAAAGGAAATTCTAGGGGATGTTAGAGGAGCACTGTTGTTTTGTATCCCCTTTTCACCTGGCTAATCTCCAAAGCCCTGACCATGCCTTGTTTGTCCTGAGAAAGGTGATGAGAAATCAGTTCTTCAGCCCAACATATCACCCATCACAGCCAGATTTCTAATCCTTTCCTCTCCTGCTATCAATATCAGAAAACCAGCATAGGCTTATTTATGAGCCTGTTTGAGCAATGAACCCTGCTTTGCTATCTGTTTAATCTATTCTGAATATCAGATTACAGCAAATACTTCCCTTTAACAAAAATGAGGCTGTTTAGTGGAGTATCTACAAAATTTAGGTACTCCTTTAAATTGCTTTCCAAGACTTTAAAATAGTATTGTCATGCATTTAAAAATCGTTTGTTTTGCAAGCATTAAAAGCTTGGAACTGTTTTGTACATTTCCCTGGTCCCATTGTAGTCTCTGAAGATGTCCAAAACCTTACCACCTTTATTAAAATGACAAAGATTCTATTTCATTCAGCTGCTATGTCTATCTAACCTGCCTTTTGATGACTGAAGGTGTGAACTAGAGTAAATGTTAATTATCATTACATTCATAAAAATGCAGAGAGAGAACAACTGGCAGTTTGAAGTTTTGCATATACATTCTGCTCGCTAGAGATTTCAATAGCAAATTGTTCAGTGAATGTTTACACAGGAATGAAGAGTTAGGACTAGTAAGCAGACACATAATTGCATGAAAATAAAGCATACATGATTACTTACAAAATTATAAAGGGAAATTATTTTGGGTCAAGGAAAGACAACAGATGGTTGGGAAATAATCATAAAACAGTAACTACCAGTGGGAGGAACAGGTAAAGAAACCAAAAGCAAGGACAAAATGGGATGAGTAAGTTTGATTTAACTGGATGGCCATTAGTTTCTATGAACAATAAAGTTCTTGCAGTGATTGTTCATAGTTAAATCTTGTCTATATTTTAATATCCAACTTCCTTTCTTGCCTAGTGACATTTGAATTTTAAATATAAAGTAAATGGTAAGTGATAGAAAATGGAACTGCCATATGTGCTTGCTCTGACAAAAAAAAAATTGATACAATTTTTTTCTTTTCCAACAAACACATATGCTCTTCCTTACTTTTTTTTGAGATTGCATTATGAATGTCTTAATGTGGGTGTCAGGCCATCTGTCAAACAATGAAGTTTCCCTAAGTCTCAACAATACACATAACATGCAAGATATTATTTCTTTTTATAAGCATGATGTCGTTTTGTGATTAGTTTGTTTTAGTCAACAATAAATATGTATAACTATACATGCAAAGGCTCAGGTAAACATGGTATTTTACAATAGCATGTGACTTCATGCTGGGAGAGGTAGAAATCTGCATCCTTGTGCTGCTAGTATACAACTCCACATTATTTAGTCCATTTTCTGTGAAAAATAAGAGACGATGATCTCCCCTGTATTCCTGCTGCTGCCAGGCAGCCGTGTTCCATGACAGCAACGTGACAGCCACCCAAAGCAATCTCCCACCCCCAAAATTGTCACTTTCTCAGCACTGTTTGTTTCGCTCTACAGATCTGCTCCTGTTGCATTGTATTTTGTAGAGATGTAGATACCTTAGGTAGCTATTCATTATGAATACTGTTCATGGTTCTAATACACACACTATAGAAATTGAAACACTTTCACCACAGAATTAAAGTCAGGTTTTAAGTTTAGACAAGACATACCTCACACAAAATCTTTTTAAAATATTCCCAGAGCACCTATTTAAGGCAAAATATGGCTTATACAATACAACATTACAATTTTTGTTCTTAAAAAAGCGTATCTGTACTTGCAGGGAGCCGCTTAGGGATTTAGGAAATACTTTCAAGCATCTCAAAATTTAAATCAACTCATCTGTCAAGAGAACAGCACATCATAATTCTTTCAGCAAAAAGCTCATATATTTTCTTTTAGGATAACATAGATCCAGTGAGATGTCAAATATAACCACATTTCACTCATCCCACTTCATTACAATGGCAAGTGACAGAGAATAAATTTGTAACTCAGTTCATCAGCCTATTTCTTATTTCAATTCTTCATGCTTTAGCTACTAGCAATTTTATGTCCTTTTATTCTCAGTTGTTCATGATGACTTGTTATCAATGAGACATGCTCGTACAAATTTAATTATTTCTGTGCTTTAAGTTTTATTTTCCTGGATGCAGCTGTTACTGATTGAAATCACATTACTGTGATAACAGTACTGTTGCTGTTATAGTGTCAGTGACTGGTTTGGGTTTTACAGCCCACTTCCCAACATGTGTTAGCCAAGTGACGCTCATACTACTGTTGTCAAAGAGCTGTTGACCTTGTGAGATTTTAGCCACAGTTAACACAGGCTACTACACTTGCTTTTCTCTGTTAAAAGAAATTCAAGGATAATGCCACCACATGCATGTCATAAGGTGTTTAATGGGTTAGATGCACTTAATATGGTCGTACTGACTTGTAAAGCAAGAAACTTCCTGAACCTTAGTTCCTTAAAAGTACAGAGGATGTGGAAGATAAATGCGCCAATTCAACACAATTAGGAGAAAATGTCTAAAGTATGCAAGAAAAATGAGCATTATAAGAAACATAAGCAGTAACAATAAATAATAAACTTCCTCATTTGTGTATAAGCCTCTGCTGACTCTTAGTCACTCGAGGTGAAATTATATATGCATGATTTATTTTTCAAATCATTAGGTAGAGCAATGTTATAAGCAATTTGTATAATCAAATGTTAATGATATACAGTGGATAGATTATTAAAGGACTATGATATGAGCTTTTCTTATCACTTTGGAGAAAACAACAAATAAAATGTAAACTCTGCCCATTACAGCTGGCTAATTGCAATTCAGTCTGTATTTTGCCATTCAGAATGCCAGCTAAACCCAAACACTAGTATGTGTGCTCAAACATGTCTTTTTTTAATTTTTAATTCTCAGCTGAGTAGTCTGAGGATATGATTAATTAAGCAACTGAATAATTTACTCATTTCTAATGTATATTTGTATAAGTTACATTCTGATACCAGTATCAGCTATTTATGGGCACTACATTGCATGGCAGGACAGGAAATCATTTCAACATCTTAATGGCACAGCAAAAGAGTTACATCAACTGAAAGTGATCAACTACACTCCGAAGTTACTCACCTAGCATCAAACAAAACAAAACTCTTGTGACTACATGACAATTTAAAAGAACTAAGGTACAGTTTTGTTTCATATGAAATATTTTAAGTGGATTGGTAACAACTAATGACTGCAGAACCCTGTCTGCTCTGTTGAAACTGATTAAAGGAAATTGGGAGGTACTTTTTGATGAATTTTAGTTTGTGTACTATGAGGAGTTTGGTGTGGTACTTGCAAATAATCCCATGGACCCTTAAAGATGCTCAAGGAAGACTAATTCACAGAATTAACTTACAGAGGTTATCAGGTCTCTAGTCTCTAGGGCTCTGAGCATTTCATTATGTTTTTATCTAAAGCTTCTCTCTTATCAAAGCTGAAAGGTGCATTGATTTAATCTTTCCCTCTCAATGCTGATTAATACAGATTCAGTAGAGCACAGCATTTGGCACTACCACTGGGATTCTGCATTAGACTCAGCAAACACCTGGCTCCAGAGGATATCAGAAAGAGGATATCTGTGTGGGATTGGTGCAGAGGTATGTCTGGCAGCAGGATGACGAGCCCAGCCCTGCAGCACGTCCTTTGCCTGGCATAGAGCATCCTAGGGATAACAACTGTGCAAACAGGGGATCCATTTCATATTGACACAGCTAAGTGGACCACATTTTTAAGTGGATTTCAAAACATTTCAACACTCTTGGCTCTGAACAAGTCATCTGGCCCTACAAAATTGTAGCATTCCCTACAGAAAGTGAAAGCATTTCTGTAGGAAGGTCATTTAAAATACAGTTATAGGATATAAGCAGTTGATGTGGTTTTGTTTTGGTGAATTCAAGACTTGGCAGCAGAGTGCTGGTGTGAGTTTGGGCTGGGGACTATGAACACAGGCTGGGGACTAACCCTGTCTAAGGCTGCATAACTGTACCCTCTCTGCTCTTTTTGTTCTGACTGGCTCAGACCTGTGCTGCTGTCACACATCACTTCAGCACACACCAACCCTACCTGAAACGCTGTAAAAAATGTATCTGGCATAAACTACTTACTTATTTTAACCTTAATATTTATAATAACTAAATGCAGTGAACCATCTCCAAATAAAAACATGATATAAGGGAATAAGCAAGTTGTTGACATTAGATTGGTTTTCCCAAAATCAGAGGCAGCAAGTAAACAGTGAGGAAAAAAAGAAAACAAACAAAACCAACTTTTTTTTCCCCCCTCCAATAAGATCAGTTTGAGACCACACACCTACCCTGTACACCTCTGTCTTCTTCCTCCAGATGTCTCCATATTAAGCTTTCCAAAACAGATTAGTCCAACTGTAGGTTGTACAACAAGGTACTGATTTTGAATATAGCCTATAAATATTTTTTACTAGAGGTCTTATTAAAGGAAAAATGCCAGTTTTAGTTATGACATATGTGCATGTGCATTTTAACCACATACACAGTTTATAAGGAATAGGTAACTCACATAGTTGAACAGTTAAAATAATTTCTCAAATTCTTCAGATATATAGATATAAAGAGCAATTACATAACTCTTAAACAAAAGATTACTTCCAGAAGATTTTTCAGAAAAAAATCTTTAAAAGATTTCTCGAATAACATATTTTTAATAGGACAACACAAAATGAAATATCTACTTGAAATCTTCATTCTAGTAAACTACTTCATTTATTATGAATGTAATGCAAATAGATGAAATTTTGTCCTATTTCCAGCACAGAAATTAAGTAATGGAAAATTAGTTTCAACTACATCTAAGCAAATTATAATTTACTTTAAAAATGCATATTTGGATAAACAGAATCATTGTTTCTTAAATCGAATTCAGTAAATATTAGTCAAAAAAATGACCCTCTCTTATAAAGCTGGCTAACTCACTGTTTGCCAAATATTTTACAGATTAATCTCCTTCAGAGAACTCTGCTGTCTCTCCTCCCTTTTTTTGAGGGAAAATTCTAGTAATTGCTTGCTTTCTCTTGCTAATAGATATTTAATTATTCCAAGCAAAATAGCAAGGCTTGAGCTAGAAGAACATGATACATGATAGTAAAAGCTCTCACTGTGTAGGTTGCTGGTTTGGCTGTTACATTCAGATGTAGGTGTTACCATTCAAATCTTGTCAGAAGGAAAGGAAAACTAAACCTAGACCTTCCAAGTACCAGGAGTGTCTTCTCCATATTAGGGGATACCCTTTATTTTGCTGACTGTATGGAGGTGTGGCTGACTTAAAGTTATACTTGAAGAAGATCAGGCCCTCACTGATAGGAGAGGCAGGGCAACAACTAACTTATGGAAGTTAACATGGTTTAGTTGTGATCTGCTGCCTAACAGAGGTCCCCTCACACTTGTGAAAATGTAGTGAGCTTTAGGAGCAATGAAATTTGGATGTATTTTTATGCAATTGGTAATGCTACTAATAGCCATTTAAATATCTAAACACTTCAGGAACTGGAAGTTTGAGAGTTAGATGTTTGCAACAAATGCTTGCCTAAATGCCTTCCCATGTCCTTTTGCAAGTTAGCCTCTCTGTAGGTCAACAGAGAGCCTCAGCAACACATAATGTTTACAGAGATAACATTTATGTCTCAGCTCTCTGCCATCTGATGGAACTGATTAGATAATATTGGTAACATTAATGTAGTCACAACTTGTTATTAAAGCTGTTTTCACCACTGAAGACTTACTTTTAAGTATGCAATTGTATACATAACCTTGGGTAGTTTTACACAAGGATATTTATCAGTGAGACAGCACCACATTAAGGCTGTGTGAGTTATAAAGAGCAGAGTATCAGACAATAAATTGAGATCTTTAACAATGAAGCATAAGATGACGAGAGGGAGTTATTACATTTCAGGAGACAGTAAAAACAGTAAAGAGTTCCATTTCTGAATTCTCTAATTGAGAATTAGAGTGCTTCTCTAATTGATCAAGATTTGTGCTTATTTTCTTCTGGTAGCTTATTCTGGGAAGCTCTTACTTAGATAAAAGAAGTGTTTGTTGAATGAAAAAGGAGGTGTCACAGTAGAGATGTAGTGATGTCTGGATCTGAACTAAAGGCACAATGAATACATCAAAAAAAAAAAAAGCAGCATATAAGTGCAATTTGATGCATAAGCTCTTTAAAAGTCTTGCTTTTTATTCCCAAAAATTCTTCTATCATGGCTTATTTTACAGGTGCTACATATGCAGATTTGGATACCAGTTGTACTATCTGTACTTGCTGTATTTTACCCTCCACACTGCCAAAGGCCAACAATTTGCAGCTGAGTATGAAAGCAATATTTGACTCTACCTAAAACAGAGCTGACAGGGAGGGAGCTATGAGCTATGCTCTTAGTTATACAAGTAAGATAAGAAAAACTCTTTCATTTGACAGCATGTTGTATACCAATAGGATTACACTCAAGGAAGAATGCATTCCCTGTGAGTACTTTAAAGTCAGAAGTGAGACACATAACTTGGTAATACAAACATAAGCAACAGCAAAATGTCTTAGTACTTGGTCTGGCACTCCTTACAATGCTGCCAATATTGCTCTCTTGGCTAGGCAACCATAAAACTATTTCACAAAGACCACCTAAAACTGTTTCCTGCATGAAACAACACATCTTCCTGTAAAAAAAGTACAACCCTGCTCTCCTGACAATGCTAAACCTTCCAAGCACCCAGAGAAGTCAATTCCTAGTAGTATTGTTTGCTTTGACAAAGAAACCTCATACATAAATGTTGCTTTAGGAAAGTAAATGAAATTGGAAGGAAAAAAATATCTCTCCAGTCAGAGATCTCACTGTAGTAGACAGAGAAGTGGACTGAAATTTCCATTTTAAGGTGTTAATTTAGAATGAATACAAAAAAGGCAACAAGGAAAAAAATGCTATCCACAACTACCACATGGCAAACACTACCAAATCCAGACACTGAAAATGTCAAGGAAATAAGACCACAAATAAAGAATGCCATTGCTGTCACCTTGACTGACCACTTGCATAGCAGCAGCCAGAAGCCTAACACACAATTCCTGTGCAGAGCCTACAGCTCTGCCTCGAAGTTAAAATCTATTCAAGTGATAGGAAATCCATCTCATGTTCAGGTAAGCTGCTCTGAAGGTTATCACACTGGTAAAGCCTCTTCACTTACCTTTAGTGAGAATTTCCTTGTCACGAATTTCCTTAGCTTCCATGTTACAAGGGATTTCGTAGGTTGTGTGGGTTTGGGTTTTTTTCTAGATTAAAGAGGGATCAGCTATCAGAAATCTTTTCAATGTTTAAGCTGTGCTCACCTCCTAACCTTTATTTTTTTGGAAGAAGGGGGAGGGGATAAACTGAATAGCTTAAGTCCTAAGCTGCTTAAGAGTTTCTAAGCCTCTTATGGTAGGGGATGTTTTCTGAAAACTGAACTCTTTCACAGCTTTTTTTCTGACTAACCTCTAAATTTGCATATACTTTCTGAAATATAGACAATAAAACCAAACACAGTATTCCACTAACTGTTTCCCTGATACTTTTTACAGAGGAACCAGGACTACTTGGTCCCTACAACCTTGTAGTAGGCTACTTGCCCTGCTCCTCCAAAGACTTGTCTCCCAGCTAATGGGGTGACCCCTTATACTGGGTTCTCATCTTCAGTCACTTGTAAGTCTCACTCATTTGGGCTTGTACAATTAGAATGAACTTTCAGCCAAGCACACATGTTATGCAGGGATTCCCTTGAAACCAACTCCCCAGCCCCCAAAAGGCAAGCATAAACTCAGAAGTATCCTGAAAGAAGAGTTATGCCCTCTTTCCTACTGTGCCGGAGAGACCAGAGTTAGGATCCTGGGAATCCAGCTTGCTGTCTCATTTGGTGAAAAAAACTATGGTTATACTACCATCAGGATGATGACACTATCATAGAATGTTTCAGAGAAGCATTTTAAAGAATTAATCCTTTAAGAGTTTTTTGTTGGTGGACTGAGGGTTTGCTGTATTGACACAATGCATTGTCAGTGCATGACACAGGATGCTAAAAAAATACTACATGTAGAACAGTGCAACATATATTTGCACAAGCATTGGCTAAACATCCTTGTTCCATGAAGGCACAAACACTACAGGATAATCCTCCTGCTGTAACAGTGAACAAAAGCAAGTAAAAAAAAAATGAAGAGATGCTAAAGAGGAAAGAAAGACAGAAGCAGCTGTTGGAGAAAAAGAAAGAATAAGTCATCTAGAAAAGTATTTTTAGATTATTTCCTTAAAAGAGTGAATGATTATATGAGAGAATGAGTTTAGAGTGGCTCATCAGCCAACATTCAAGACAAGATTATTGAGACATACTCTTCTCTACTTACACATTTAGAGGTTGCCAGGCAGGCCACTGTGCTTTTGCCTTGATGACTGTTAAAACCTCATCACTCTGTGAAGAGAGACAAAACAAGAAAGTGATTAGGAAAATTTTACAGTGAGAGTAATATGATTTACAGAAAAAAAAAAGTAAGAGGCACTAGATCAAACTGTGCCTCCAAATTCTGACTACAACAAATACTTGTCCTTTTTGTTATCTGTGCACCTCACACCCTCAGCTGCACAGGTTTCATCAAGGAGCCTATGTGAATGCAGGAGGTAAAAGCAGCAAGCAAAGGCAGTCAGACCTTGAGCACAGTCTCTTCTACAGGAAAGGAAATGAGCTTAAAACACCAACAGCTATTCACAGACCGTATTATTTTTGCATTGTGAGCTGAAGAGAGCTTTTTGAGCAGTGCACAGTGATGACAGATATAAAGAAGTAGTTGACCTTTGCATTGGGGAAATACCCTGAAACAATATGACCAAGCTGAGTTTGTTCTGGTAATACTATCACGGAAAGAAAATTGTGCTGTATCATGGACTGTTAGTCCACATAGAGTAGTTTATTGGCAAAACGCTTGTCTTGGGCAGATGATTTTGTGACTCTCTGACATTCCTTATGGCCAGAGGACTTTATCAGGTTAAAAAAAGCAAGGACTGAAAAAAAAAAAAATCACTCTTAATACATTACAGATCTACAGGCCAAGAGGCAGACAAAAACCAGAGAGCTGCTCTAGGCAATCTAATATACCCTGTGAGCATGTATGATATATTATTTATTATCCTCATATATATAAGGATGTAAAGAGTCCATGGTGGATGTACTGCAGTCTCCTCCAAGTAGAGCCATTGATAGCACTTTCTCTTTGCTCTTCATTTATGCACTAGAAAATTTTAGGGTGAAAATATAGCAGCCATCTATGGAAGCCCACAGTGTGGCAAAGCACTGTACAAAGATTATTTCCCAAAGTCTGTAGGAATTCCTTCCTCAGCAGTTTTAAACTTTATATTGGTACAATAGACCCAAGACAAAGGCATGAGACTGTTAACAAGGCTCTGATGCACACAAGACATCTATTACACTTTTTAGAAGCATTTTCCTATCTCCCTTAGGAATCCACCCCACTAATTTGCCTATAGGAACACAAAGGTCACAACTCACACCCATGATTTCTACTGTCTTTTAAAAATATTTCCCAATTAGACTAAGGAACCCACCTCATACATTACCAGTAATTGGCACTTCCAACAGAGCTGACCTTTCAGTTTAGTGATAATAGTGCCATTTCCTGCTTGACAGCAATAGTTTTGACACCCCACACTAGCTCTGGTTTAAAGAAAACAATTTTCAACAGTTGTTTCTACCACTCAATATTTTCTGACTCCCTCTTTACCAAAACAAGGTAATTAAGAGCACTGATGGGCCCTCTCTGTAATACACAAGGTTTAGTCTCAAGAATACATCTGTGATATGACCTCTCCCTCAACCTGAATAGATGGATAAGCCATTTCTTGCAAATCCCTTTTATAAATACAGATGCTTGGCCAAAGCCTATATTACATTAAATATCCTGAGCTAAGATAGCTGAAAGTCTGACTCTGTAAAGGCAAGTAAGTATAAAAAAAGATTTCACCAAACTCCTATACTACTAACATAGTTGGAATAAAGAGAATTCTATGGTTAAAGGGAGCCATCAAACAGCAGCCAGCAGAGCTATGCCAACAGGCAGGATCACCAGGGCAGGCCCTGGGTGAGAAGCAGCAGCTGAGTTGCCAGTAAAACCCTCTCCCAGCCTCCCTGCTGGGCTGGGCAGAACCCAGCAGAGGTATGCTCCATGTAGAAGAGATGCAGTGCATCCAAGTCCATCTGTGGCAACTTTCTTCATACCTCCATGCCTTCAAAAGTGGAAGGGACAGTTTTCCCCTCAAAGTGGTTTTAAAGCAAAAAGACAAATGAATGAAACTAAAAGTCTGAAGTTAAAAGACATCATTTGTCTTTCTCTGTCAATGGAATTTCCCCTAATTTTTAATTTTCCTTGTTTGAACATCCTAAGACTCTCCAGCCAGGCATATCTTTATTTACAATTTTAGCTAGTAGTTCGATGATTTTAAGTTCCCAGTTGAAATAGAATGACCCCTTCTCTACACACCTAAAGCTTGCCCAAAAGCCCAGTGGTGCCAAAGTACTTGGCACTGAAGTACAATTTTTTTTAACTGTGTCCTAAGTTAAAACATGCAAAAATAACAAACAATTATCCTTTTCTCCAGATCCACTTCCTATGTGAGTGCTTCAAGGTGGGTCTGGGTGGTTGACTCAACAGTGGTTCCCTATGAAAGTACTGTCCTCCAGAAAGTCCCAATAGCATGATTTTTAAAAAGTTGATAATGTCATTCTAAAACAGACAACCTTACTGACATTCTGAAGTTGGTAAAAATCATTTACTTTATATCCATTTGTTCCTGCAATGTATAAATGAAGGCACATGCAGAATAAAATCATTAAATGGCAACAAATAGAACCCTGTGGTATGAAACCACTGCTAAATTAGATCATTCAGCTGCACGCTCTACAAAAGATTAAAATCATTTCCTCATCTTCAAGAACAGAAAGTGGGAGATAGCTCAAAGAAGCAGCATTGAAGATAAAATTTGATTTCACAGAATCACGTTTGAAGTCTTTCTCAAACAAGAGGATTTAAAACAACTTGTTACAAGGGTAACATCTATTAAAATGTAATGAAAGCTTTCAGCAAAATTTTTAAATATAATCTGAATACCTTTAGAACACAAGATTAGCAGAATCTGGAAAGCCATTTAAACTATTTCATGTTCTCCTGCTGCTTTTTGGTAATCAGTATGATGAGAAGTTTTTCTGTACTGGAAGATATTTTTATGAGTAATTCCTATTACTATTTTTATTTGTGCCAAATAACATTAGAAAATGTTACAATGCAGATCACTTAGCACTTGCTAATAATGATGTGATTTGGTTCAGCTAAACAAATGACAGTCTATTCTCTGACATCAAAATCAGAGTCAGTTTCAGTGAACTGTGGAAATGAAAACCACCCATTTTGAGCCAGAGTTTAAGTTCACTCATTTCACACTGCACCCGCTTGGCATTCATTCAACTGTTTTAGAACAGAGAACACTTAATTCCTTCCACAACACTCATCCTTATAACATCTGAATGCCTTTCTATCCACAGTGGACTAGTTTTCACAAGATTCTTAGAAAGTAGAAAGAGCGACATTATCCTCAATTTATAGATGATAAATTGAATGACTTCTGGAAACAAACCAATTTATCTGATTTGTAAGATAGAATCTCCACTGCAGGATCGTGTTTTCCCCTCAAAAAATAATTTGGTTTTGAAGGAGATATGCAACACATCTATTTTCCTGTGGGTGCAGGCAAGGAGGCTGCTGAAGTTGCCCTAAGCCTCAGTGCTGAGATGCAGTTGTTTTTAACATGCAGAGATTTTTTTAATAGAAGAATGTGCAGAAGCTGGTTTTTAACCCATACATTAAAAAAAGAGCAGTTTTGAAAAGGTTAAGCTTTCAGTCAAAAATTCCTTCATTTGAAGGGAAAAAAAAAAGACCTATCATTAAAGATAAAGACTTATCACTACCATTTGATGACAACTAAATTCTATTTAATTCTCTAACTGGCAGATTATGCTTAAAGCCAGTAGCACAGATTTGAGGTTACTTTAAGAAGCAGCAAAAATACATTTCAGTCAGTGGAATTATACCAGGATTCTGTTTGCCCATTTCACTTTGACTTCTCTATGTTTATGATAGTGACTTTGTGGCAGCTGAGAAAACCACACATTTTATAAAATAAACAAACATGCCTGAATGGAATTCATTATTTCATCCTAGTACATACAAATTCAACATTTCCCTGTACAAATAGCCATTTCTTTAATTAAAAAGTCTTGCTTCTTTTATTCAAAAAACAGATAATGACATTCAGAGAACATAAAATCTGTGGTTTTGAGTTCACCATGTTTGAAAACCTGGGAGAATTTCAAGGCTTTAAATAATATCTACTCAATTACAAATGCATAATTTTGGGGCTGAAAGAAATACTGTTGGGGTGCAACTGAAGAAAAACAGGAGGAAAGATGAGCATTTAAATTCAATCTGTACAGGCTCCATTGCTCAGGAGAGCAAGTAACCTAGTGCTTCAGACAGTCCCAGCTTAACCATTGTGCTGTACAGGAAAGCTTTCCTAAACTAGATGTGTACCAGTTTTGTATTCAGTTTTAGAAATAAAAACTTCTGTTAGATAACCAGGCTGAGAATTTCCCCAATTTTTCTCCCAGAAAATAGGGAAATCTGTGTTAAAGATACAATCTCAGGATGATGACTGCACAGACACTAGCTTTAAAGGCTTGTTTGCAAGAAAAGCTTTTAAAAGGGAATTATAATTCCTGATTTTGTTAAAAATTACTAGGATGGGATGCAAAAAGATGTATGTTGGTTTTTACTCTTAATATATATCCCAAAAGCACAGATTCACTTTGCACTAACAACCTGCTGCATACCTGTCCCACAGGGTTTTCTTTGAATGAAGTGGTTGTTTCAGGAAGGGAATGTAGGCTGAAATTAATAACAGAACTGTTGCTAATGGCAACCTTGAAAATCATATGCTTTATTTTATTTCCATTAAGGTGCAGTTACATAATCTAGGGTGTCCCAATAAAGCAATAATTCTTTTTTGCATAGCATAAAGCTTAGTAGTATGTGTTTATGAGCCCTAGGTATACCCTGGCTATTTCAGCTCTCATTTTCTGCAGCTGAACAGATTATGTAGGAAAAAGACATCCCTTGTGAATCCACTTGTTCACGTGTTGATTTTCTACTGCACATTTTGCTTCATTCTACATAGAATGCTTTGCTGCCTCTAGCACTACAGAAACATGTGGGATCCTGTTACTTTGCAAAAATCAAGGAAAGATCTTTTTACTGCACTTAGGAATGCCTACTTTTTAAGGTAGGGGATTATACCAGATGTTGAAGTTGACTGTAAGTGGTGTAACTCCCACCCTCTGCTTAATAGATTTATCCAGTCCATACCATTTTGTCCTCCTTCTGTCTTCACTTTTCCGATTCCATCAATCCTTTAGACTAAAAGAGCCTTTAAACCGACACCTAAGTGCTATAAAGCTACTGTTATTTTAAACTCCTGGGTTTAAACTCAATGATTTGGAAATAGTGAGCACACCAGAAAAGAAACTGGGGTGTAAGGAGGAGAGAAACTAAAAAAACCCACAAGAACCCAATCCAACGGACCAAGACACTTTATGCACAACAAAGCAGATGTCTTAAACCCAATGGCAATCTGCAAGCAGCAAGACAAAAACTGCATTCACTGGAGTTCATGATAAAAGTTTTTTGAAGCACTAGGTTCACTCATCAGATTCATATTCAGGTAACTACAGCATTTTTTTCTCAGACTGCTTCAAATAGTTTCAAAACAGTCAGGGATGAAAGCATTGAGACAGGTTCTTGAACATACTACGAATAAGTGAGTTTCAGCTGCTTAAACATCAGCAGGAAACCTCAGGAAAAGGCTGAGTCTGCTCTGAGAAAGAGCCCAGAGAACAGGGACAGAGAACAATTCTGTCTTCTGGTAAATGATAGCAGTGAGACTCCAGCTATCACAACTATTCATCCTGCTGCTTTCTCAGACATTAGCCAAATGTAGTACCTTGAACAGAGGAGAAATAATTATTCAGATAATAGCAAGTGATTTTAAATAAGAGTAGCAAAATAGCTCAGGAGGAGAGCTTTCCTGCCCCTTGATAGCATTTTAAGAAACCAATGTCGTGGGTTTGGGGGTTTTTGTTTTGTTTTTTTTCTATACAAAATGTAAAATAAATATTCTAAATGTGCTTTAACTTCTGTACAGAGGCAATCACAACAGCTTAATTTCCCTTCAGTGAAGATGTTGTGTCTAAGCCACACTTTACCTTTCCTTAAAAAACAAACAACATACAAACAAACCCACAAAACCTCAAACAAACCAACCCCAACATCTCAAAACCCAACACTCTCAATCAAAAGCATTGCCCTCAAACAAATTAAGGAATCAAGGATCCTATCATGAATTATATTTCCTGTAATCTGGAAAGGAGTATTCTTTTAGAGAAATCAATTTTACACCTCTTTCACTTCGAGCCATTACCAGGACAAGCAGGTTGCTGCTCTTGTGGACCGTTTCCCTGGCACTGTGCAGTCTCATGGGTTATGGTTTGACATTAACCTGTCTCAGAAAGTAATGACCAAAATATACTTGTCTCAGATTGTGAATAAAGTTATCTCAATTTCTGACAGGATGGGTTTTAAGAGGAATGTAGGAATGTAAGAGACTTCTCCAAGGAGTGGAGGTGTGGCCATTTTTCCCAAGAGAGGCTGCCTTTACCAACTCCTTTCCTTTGAAAACTAACTCAGTCTACACTGTGTGGCTCTAAGGACTGTGTAGTCCTCCACAGATAGTGGCTCCAGTTTGATATCACTGGCTCTGCCTTGTACTTTAATTTTGCCTCATCTTTGCTCCTGCACTCCAAGAAGTCAAAACAGACAGAACTGAGAAGGAGACTTCCTGCAGCACCCATCCTGAGGGCAGGATTAGCTGTTAGGGGAGTTGTCAGCTTTTGTTTTTCTCAGACAAGGAACTCTCCTGTCCTGGTCCCCAGTGTGGATTTGTATACATTTAGAAAGGTCTTGTTTAGTTACATGGAGGCAGATACAGAAACTGAGACCAACCCAGAAATGTTTCCTTGTTACTTAGAAATGTCAAGGGCCTGAGCTGGGTGACAGTGTCTCCCATCTCTGGTGATGCACTCTGCCTCTCCAGCATGTAGACAGCTGGGAAATGGTATTATGATGTTGGGTTTTTTCCACAGCTATTTAGCACTAACTCTTCCCTCAGAGCAGCGTGAGAGGTCAGATAAAGGTTATCTCCCTACCAAGTGACCACACTACTTGTTGCTTAAAGATCTTCAGGTACCTTTAGATCAGTTAAACTGTCTATATTTTACATGTGCCATTAAGCAGAATTAATATTAGAAAAGGAATTACAGAAGACTTACAGCTTTAAAAACAGTAGGAGCTGCTATTAAAGTGATGCCTGCAACTGATGTAATTAACATACCAGGGAGGAGCTATTAATTCCACTGTAGGAAGTACTGGTTTGATTTCAAGTTGCTTACTTAGAACAGCAAAAGACAGAAAAGAGAAGTAAGAATCAAACCCTGCAGCCACAATGCTGTATGTCATCCCATAGTAACCAGAGATAAATGGGTGATGTTGTTTGTAATAAGACAGACATGAAGAAATGTGTTTGTCTTAGGGAACGTCTCTAAAGTGCTCTGGAAAATGCCCAGGACATCAAATTGCTAAGTGCAGTGTTCATATAGTTGTTTTATGATCAGAATAGTTCCAAATGAAGGAACATAAACAGAGGCTCACACTCTAAAAGAAGGCATTCACCATCTTGCACTGTACTCAAGTGCCACAATATTAATTCTAAAAATAAGAAAACAGTGACAAACAATCACTGCAGTGAGGTCAGGATACATGTAAGTATATTCATTTTAGCTGTAAAACACCTCTAACTGGTAGGGACACACCTTAAAGCTCTGTACCTAAATGTACTGCTAAAAATGCTTATTCTGATATATATCCCTTGCTATTTCCCATGGCTGTTTTGAAATTCTGTGTTTATATGCTTATCTCTAAAGCTTATATGCTGAAGCAAGGTTTAAGTTTTAGAGTTTAGCTGTTAGTCGTGTTATCATGAAATGACAGAATGCATTAATATGCTGTGAAACAGGCGTTTTGAATAGTCCATGATATGTTCAGAGCCAAAAAAAAAAGTACACTTCTTATTCTGGTAGTAAAGTAGGTATTTCTATTGTGACCATCTTCTCTGTATTCATTTAGAAATCTAATAAACACTTTCTTTTCTAGTAAATCCATAATCAGAATTGTACAGTATTAGAACTGTGCTCAGTTCTTTTAAATCAGGGATATCATGTCAAGATATTTTTTTTCTCTCCTTTGAGTCCCCTCTCCTAGCAGCCTCCTGCTGGGGGATTCCGAGACAAACACTGAGAACAAACATCATTCCCTTCTGTATTTGTACAAAAGCAGCAAGCCATACTGGTCCCCATTGAAGTCCTAATTCCAGGTGTTAAGCCACTGTATTAAAATAATTTCCTATCCCTTAAGATAAAACTAGATAAAACTTAAGATAAAACATTTCTAAATCTCTAGAGAGATTGTAAATGCTCTGCTATTGCAGGCCCAGCTTCCAAAGTGGCCCATAATCAGAGCAGCAAAGCATGGTGAATGCCATGTCTCATTATGAAGCCAATGTCTAGACTCTATTCACTGGAGTAACTTTAAAGATACATCATCCTTTGGCTAACCAGGATGAATGGTTTTAGTGTTCACGTTTCTAATGCAAAAGCATGCAAAATTCACAAGGTTGTTCCATCTTGTCTTCTCCTGACACTGCAAGTGTACATTGAAAGAAACTGATGGAAGTGTTCACTTACAGCAGAATTGCTGAGTTGTTTCACCACAGTAACTACTGAAAGACTATTAAATATGCAATTACTGTGGCATTCTCCAAAGTCTGATAAGCCAATTAATAGCACTTGGTATTTTCATGGCACCTTGCCTCTAAGAAATTAAAAACACTTTTAAACAATAATTAAGTTCTAGGGCTCTCCTGTAAATCATTTGCACCATCCTACAGACACAGAAACTATGGCAAAGTTAACAGACCAAGTAAATGACTTATAGTTCAGAAAGCTGCTTTTTTTCCAAGTGTGTTCACTGAATTTCAGCACTATGATGATACAACAACATACCCTGCAACAAATAAGACTGACAATCACACTGCTACTGGTCTTATCTGTAATCCTGAAGTGACACCTGCTAATCCACAAGTAAAGGTGGGAACACCAGGCTTTTTCAACAGTACTGAATGACTTGATGGTCCACTTCCTGATAATGCAAGTGACTACACACAAATCTACACTCTGGACTGGCAATTTGAATTTGTGGTTAAAAAACCAACTGATCCAGAAAGCATGATCAAGCTATCTGTGAAATACTCTTAACTGCATTAACTTTGTATTATCTAACAAACAGGTAATCTATGGCTCAAACCGTCACAAAACCAAAACCCCTGTAAAAGCAACCTAAAAAGCATGCTATAAACCAGGCTCTTAGCAGGCATGCAGTTGGCTTTGAAGTATGAATGTGTGTCTTTCCAAAAAGCACCTGACTATTACAGGCTTATAAATGAGGACACTTGTCTGAGGAAGACAGATCAGTACTTTGAACAATTCCTTTCCCCCAAATACCATTTACAAAGCTGGAAGCTTCTTATATCTCATTCTGTTCCAGAATCACTGCATTACAGTCCCTGCTTGGAAAAAATGTATCACGCCTCAAAAAAGTTCTCTCAAACTACTAATTCAGCCTCATTCATCTCTAACCCAGTCAGAAAGCAAATGACCTTTTGACACTCCATCCAGTCTTGACAATTCTAGTGCCAAAACTAAGTTTTGTGTGCACCAACAGACCTTACACAGTGCTACTTACTGTGCCAAAAACCCACAAGTCATAACATTTCAGAGAAACTATGCAGATGAAATAAAAAGGAAAATATATTATGCCTTAGAAAGAGATCACAGTCAAGAAAAAGGTAAATCCAATTTCCAGGAAGGTATATTCTGATGGTCACAAAACCCAGAAAATCTTTTCAGAGCCTGGGAATTAAAATCCAGTACTCGCTGTTTATGAACAGTTCCTGCTGTCTCACATGGTCTACCTCTTCCCCATCATCCAGCTGTCTAATTATACATAGTCAATGCCCAAACCTACCTTAAATTTTGAGCATTATCTTTTCCTATAAACTTTTTCTGTTAGATAAACATTTGTGAAAGAACCAAACCCAGTACTACTGAGCCAAGGTTTAATGCTTTTATCTACCCAGCTTCAATTTATCCAAAACATTCCATTCATTTTATAGATAAAAAACAAACCTCTTTTCTCACACACAGATCTGAAAAGATCCCAATTGCTCATGGGCTTACACTTTACCAGTTACTCATTTTCTGAGTCAGAGTTGCTCTATACAACAGACAAGAACATTTGCAAGTGCAGGTATTATTCACAAATAATGTTAATTTATTCTCAAGTAACTGAAATATATAGAAGTTATGACTGATTTTGAAGGAAGGTAGTAATTGCTATGAGCATGGCAAAGTGAATCTGTATTCTACACTTCCTAAGATATGATCAGGCTACTGAAGTAATTAAGATTTTTCTTTCCACCTGTTTTACATATAGTTATTTGCACCTTACTCAGATATAGAGACTTCTAAACTGTTCTGAATACCTCTCTCTCATCAACTAGGAATACAGTCCTGATTGTATAGGCCTCTCTCAAAGACTGTTCTCTTAACCACTGCTTCCTACGGCTCCACAAGAACTTCAAATACCCTTAAACATTCACGGTTTCTTTCTTCTTCTTTCAGGTCTACTTTTGTACTGATTTATTTGCACATTTCTTCTACAATAAATCACCCAGCATTATTGGTCCCATGGGGCTGCACGCCTTTCATTTTTTGTGAACTAAAATCCAACCATCTTATTGACTGCAGCTGCTTTTGAATACACTTGGTGACAGTAGTGATTTACTTTTTAATTATATTATTTTATTTTAGATGAGTGGTCCTGTTGCTTTCTTAACAGCTGCTTTAAAGGCAGTGCTCAAATAAATTACACCTCAGCATTTGAGTAAGGAAAGCAAGTTAATTCATAATTCCTTTACAAAAATTTCTACAATAACATTCTTGATGAAAAATATTGCAACACTTCCCAAATCTTTTAGATTTTACATGAGGATTAAGGCAGTCACTTCCTTGAAGTATGTTCTAGCTGAGCATTCCTGGGAGATTCTTGCTAAAAAGACCAACAGGGACAGTACAAAGATAAGTTTATTTCTGTCTCTCTTCCAAAACCCTGAGAGACTCTTTTACCGGATTTCTATTTCAGCTGCAGAGACAAGTTCTGAATCCAGTGCTCACCAAAATTAAAGGCTAGGGATTTGTTGTTAGGAGAAGGTCCATTTTTGTCCTATGATATATGTATGCAATTTCTCTTGTCTGCAGGACCACATTTATGCTGTATCCAGGGCAAAACTGAGCACATAGGTAAGCTAGAATTTCTCCAGGGGGAGATTATTATCAGTAAAAAGGAAAACATCACAATCCTTTGCAAAAACATACTCTCTGCAACAGAAATGTTAAGCAAGAAAACACTAGTGAATGGAGAAGGTACAAGTTTATCCATGTTCTGCTGAGTGGATTTTAAGCAATATTTCTCAACAAAATGTCCTAGGAATGCAGGATATATATTTCCCCTTTGACATATGCAGGAAGCATCAGATATTAAAAATATTTATGTAATCTTATAAAATATTTGATGCACTCTCATTACACTGAAAAATTATGGGCACAAATGATAAACATGTCAACTGGCTTCAGATCAGGTAATTGCCCTCAATTCATATTCTACTAGCCACTGTTAATCTGGCTGAATAAAGCACCAGGAATTGTACATTTTTGTAGTATCACTTTTGTATAGGATATGTGGAATTGAAAAGTAGTCAAAATAATTACCATGGCCCATAATTCCTTCTGATTCTATGCATTTGCCAAAAAAATACTCTAACACTGCAGTACAAGCCTAACTTCATAGTTGAGTGTGTGCTTTTTTTTTCCCTCCCTAATTTTTTCCCAATTACCTTTACCTTTCTGAAGGTCTTTTCCTGTTCCTTGCAGCAATCATCTTCAAAAGGACAGAAAGGAGGAGAGCAAGGGAAGAAGCAGGTGTTGTAGGCTAATGAGCAAACGACAATAAAGTTGTTGCCATGAGGGTCTTAACAGTACTTTGAATCTGGGCCTTGCTTATTCAGCATTAGAAACCTGTGATTCCTGAAAAATATGTAACAATTGCTCAAGATCATTTTTCGAGGAGCAATCTTGTGTGCAACCCTTGTCCTCCTACACCACTGAACTCTGAAGAAGCAGGTGCAGGAAGAAGCCAAGGAAGCAAGCCCTGCGAGACCACCCCAAGAAAGCATTAACTAGTGGCTAGTTGGAGCTAAGTTGTGAGAGTCATCTCCACTCTTCTAGAGATGTTCAAACTATAGGTTCCCTCCTGCTCTCCCCGTAGCCACATTCAGAACAATAATGATCTGTTTTTAAATGTTTTCTAGCCATATTCAAAGGCACACTTACACTCTTCAGCTATGGATTGAAAGTAGAAAAAAGCTACAGCTAAATGCTAACCAGGTAGTCAATTAACTTATGGGTCTAAACTTTTCCTTTTGGGTATAAGTACTTATCTGCTGAAACTGAAACCCTTACAAGCATTTCTGAGGAGAGAATCTAACTTTTGTTATTACAAACAAGGTTAAGCTTTGGTTCCTACTGCGATCGTTTGCTAGTATTAGAGCAGAGAGATCTTATAGTGTTCAGCAGCTCTGCACATTTTGGGCTTTCATCTGTGTGTTTACTCAGTCAAAGAAGGGAAGATATATTTAGGAGCTCCATCATTCTGTAGTCCCCAGAAAACTTGATGAATGCACAGTGCCAGCATTTCAGAATCTTTATCCTCTATCTACCACTTAATTTCATTACAATATTAGTTCTGATGTGTCACAGAAATCTCTAGGGCCTAGAAATTACTTACAAATTAATTGCCTGAAGTATAATCGTTAAGAAAATAAATTTAAACATAATGATTTTATATTCTATTCCATTAACATTCTAGGGAAAAAAAAAAACAACATTCAGCAAGTTTTCACATCCACACATAAAAGCTTTCATGCCAGAACACCACATCACTGGTGAGAAAAGAGCTTTGTGAGGATTTTGGTGAATTCAGGATTTCAGCCACATCGTTTTACATTGAGCACCATGATACCTGGCTCTATGAACTGAGACCAGCTTACCAACAAAATGCCATTTTTGTTAGTGCTGACACAAAGTCAAAGACAGGAGCTGTCTGTGTGTTTGGAAAGTACCTGGAGTATCTGGGGCTTTTAACCTAATAAAATAAAATGGATGTTTTCAGCAGCTCAGGGTGTTTGCATCTTTTGGGTCTTTAGACGGTCACATATTCCAAACGCAAAAAACCACCTGGCTAGATGCATGAAATTTAGTTATATTTGCAGTCATCATGGTTAAAAGAACTATGACAGATTCTTCAAGATTATATCCTTTTGTCTCTTTTATTATGCTACAGCTTCTAAAGCTATTTCACCTTGATTCATTGGGAGAGAAAAGGAAGAAAAAGGAAATAAGATTCAGAGAGGTATTAAGGTTATTGCTGACATCTGTCTCAGAAAATTTTAAAGGGAAGGAAATAGTGGATCCATTTATCTCGATGTGAAATCTGTGAAATATATCACTAAGGGTTTACAGGAGTCAAAAAAGACCATTCTAGAAAGAGAAAGGGAAAAGGCCAAATAATCATCTTCATTCTCAGAACTGGAGAGTCAGTTGCAGCTGGACATGCCGACTGCTTCTACGAAAGACAAGAAATCTATTTAGTTTAACTTCCAGATCTCACAGAAGACACTGAAATTCCCAGAAGAGACATCTAGTAGGAATCACTTGGAACACATCGTTACATCAATTTAGAAATTCATATTTTAACATAAGGCCCCTCGAATCATTCTGTTTTCTCAGGAGAAGGAAGAGGCATATCTTGCTTGTAAAATGCCATTTAGCATGTTTTTCCAAAATCTTGGGCTTTTATTCCAGACTCTGAAACTAAAAAGCTTTACAAGGAAAATGTAGTTCTTAATATCATCAGAAGCTAGTGTTATTTTTAAGATGTGATTGAATAAAGTCCAAGCCTGTTATTAGCTTGCAGTACTGGAAGATGGGATTTTCCATTTTAGCAGCAGATAACTTTAAGTGAAAGTAATAAATTGCTTATTCATCTTTGAAGCGTAATTTCTTCTGGAATACATTATAATTTAAGGACTTATTGTTAAACAAATGCCTGAACTAATTCCCCTGCCATTTCCATTATACTAATTTCTGTCTGTATCAGCTGTTGTCTGGGTGTCTGTAGAACAATCTTTTGTCAACACTCTCAACTGATCAATTAGCATAAAACTGGCTAACACTTTTTCCAGTTTTATCTTCTTATCTACAAATTTCCTCTTTAATATCTGCCTGAGAAGTGATCCATATTTTATCTCATGGTGGTTAAAAGACTTACTGTCCTCAATGCATTTAGGATTTGAGAGAACCAAAATTAGGTAAGATCTCATATATCAAAATGTTTGTCATTTCTAAGCTGTTTTGTAAGTTAGGGACCCACTACAATAAGGAACATAATGTTATCTAGTAGAAAAATAGTAATTTATTCATTATACACACATCTATAGGCAAAGTTCTTGCCATAAAGTTTTTATTGTCTAATTAATGGAGAAGTGACTCTTGAATTAGAGCTAATCTTGTGGACCAATGTAGAATACAGTACTTATAATATATTGCCTTAAAAAGGAAATAATCATGCCAATAGCTTGGCAAATTATTTTACTGCTATTATTGAAATGCTATCATGCTAGCCATTAGCAGTGTTTGCACATTAGCATTAGGGATACAACTCTGCTCTCTTATATAAAACATAACTTCAGCTTGCAGTTGAAGTGCTGTAATTTCTTACATGCATTCAGCCAACATACTATATAGCTTCAATACATATGTTTATGGCACTGAAGTCAGAGCATATATCAGAGCTTTTGTTATTTTTTTTTGTATAAGTAGGATTCTAAAACTTGCTGATTTGCACATAAATGGTGGCAATTTAAACAATAATGAATGGAAATTGCTGGTCTCTTTTCTACTGTACTTCATGTAAGTATAGCATAAATGTCTTCATATATTTGCCTTTCTTATTCAATGTAGTAAGTTTTCGTTACAAACTGAACTTTAATAAGTGGTTGCTCCTTCTCGCATGGGAACGTGGAAAACAAAGATTTGGACACAGCAAGCATGCATGTTGCTTCAGCAAACACGTTAATTCAATAGTAGCAAATCATTTTGATGTTTATAAGCTATAAAGATGCAGCTTCTGTATATAAACTTAAAATCTGCAAGTCCTAATCTAGTTTCTAGCATACCCTAAATCCACAGATAATCTGTGCAGGAAATAGAAGTGCAATAATAGTGCTAGTGCTCTAAGACAGAGTAAAAAGAGAAATTTACAGAACGAAATACAATTGAAATGTGGATTTCAGGAGAAATGGATTTGACCTGGGAGACTTGTATAAGTGTGAGACCTGCAGCAGTTATCAAAACCATAACTGTTAGTTGAAATATCTTGCTAAATTACATTACCTTCATCTGTGGAGCCTGATTTCAAGCAGTCACATCGGCAACTCTTTCAGCTTTGAATATTTGTTGTGATGCAGAAAAAAATGTGACTTCTTGCTTTTTGTTTTAGATACATTTAATAGCATTAAAAATTCTACATCTGCTACCTTGTCTCAGCTGATTGATACCACAAAACATCAGGAAAGCACACCAGTGCTGATTCACTAAGACGACGGCATTTGGTCAGTATACAATAACTTGTATGCCATTTGCAAGAACAATCAAGTCTTTTGTTAATGAACACATTCACATCATAAGCACCAAAATCACTGCTTTATCCCATAGTGCTGAGGTGATTAACATTAATTAATTTTCAGACATGGTATGGGAGAAATTGTAAAGCAAATTCATCTCCTGTTTCGGTATTGCTTCTTGTCTACTGGTTCATGTGCAGTTTTAACTATCTTGCTGGTCCCCTTTTCTCGCCATATATTTTTAACACCCTGTTGTATTTTGACTTGATATCTGCCTAGGGCATGGATTATCTCTGTCTTACATACCTAGAAAAAAATACAACACATCTATCCCTAGAAGCACTGATCAGGTCTTTAAGGCACTGCTGCAGCAGCAAAATCAATAGTACTTGGTATAGCAGAAATGAAAAAAGATTGTTATATGTGAAACCATTTAGGAATTAATAGCTTTGTAGGTATGGCAACAGAGTTCCTTCCCAATTCCCTTCCCATGTCCTTGCTGATTGTCCAGAAGGATTTACACTAAGGAACAGGTGATGTTTTTGCTCTGTACGATAAATTTGTGCAGATCTCGTTTTTGCCGTAGCTAGGCTAGTTTAAAGCTAGTTAGAGTATTTCCACGCCACTACAGTTACAGAACCATGGGGCAGACACACACAGATAAGCTTCACTTCTCTTCACTGATTTTAGGGTGCATATAGTCATTGTCTATCTGGATGAACTCCTGTTGTTTTAGAGCCACCTTAGGTCACTGCACGTTAACCACAGCATGCCCAAAGCCACTACACTTATTTTTCTTTTGTGATGCTTAGGCACAAAAGTATCTCAAGAGCAAAATCAGGTTGAATGCTGAATACAAAATGAGCTATATTCATAGATTCTAACAAATGTGTACGTGCTTACAGGTGTGCTTTGTTGACAGTCTTTAAATATTTAATTCCCTCATTTAACTCAAAATAATTCTGCTCTCTGAAGAGAGAGAAAAAATCTTAGCTTGCAACTCTTTCAGTCTACGAAAAAAACATGACTCTCCAACTCAAAACCCCCTTACTTTGACCTTTTGTAAATCTACTGAAAATCCAATTTTTCACAGCTGGTCATTCACTGAGTAGCATAACACAACCTCCTCTTTGTTCTGCACTGCTCAAGAAAATGAACATTGATTATTGCTGTGTACTTTGCTTACAAACATGCTTTCACTGCTGAGCTTACTGTACCTATCATCCATGTGTATACTAATTTATAATTTGCAAATGAATTCAGTGAAGATATGACTACAAATGGGTAAATATGAGTGCTGCTCATATGTGGAGATATTGATAAATGAGATGCAGAAGTTTGTACTGAACTGTCAGTTAAAACATCTTGGACGATTTTCCCTTGGCAAAGAGCTATACTCAGTAACATGATTATAAACAGATTTATATAGCTTCTAGTATTCTATTTTTTCTCAGATGACACCGTAAACATTAGAATACATTAGGAATAAGTCATACATATAAACAAAATAAAACTCCCAATTAACCAAAAAGTAGGAAAACAAACATAATAAAAACCAATAGAGCAGAAAAAATTAAACCATCAGCCCTATGCTGACTTTGAATTTATCAGATTCATTGGCAACTTCTGTGACTTTGACCTGCTACTACCACACGTAAAACTCTGCTTGAAATGTAAAGTTTGATGTGAGTGAATCTCATATATATGCATCAGAAAAGCCATATTAGATTTCAAAATCAAACAGCCATTAATTGCAATTCTGTACTGAAACATAAAAAAAAATGTACTTCCAAACTGGAGCACAGCTGCAGTACCAGAAAGAAATGTGTACATGTGTGAAATTCATATTGTTTTCATGTAGCCAGATGTGTTAAAAGGCCACTGTCAGAATATCTTGTATATTTAAATGTCTGTTAATAAAGTGGAGACAGTCAAGGCAACATATACTTAAAATTTAGTTCAGAGTGTGAATCTCCAGATAACTGAACATTATTTGAATATCACTTGGACCCATGCAAAAAAAACCTGTACTGCTGCATCCATCCTTAGAAGAATGTTCTATGTGGATGAAAATCAACTGACAATAGCTAGGTACTGCATAGAGGCATGGTATACATGTCCCTCAGTGATGGGAAGTCCTAAAATACAACCTAGACAGTCGTTTTGAGTATGTTGCCCAAAATACCTTACCACACGTAGCAGATTTCTTCTGAGAAGTGTTAAGTATCTTGTTACAATTCCTATTAGCTTATTTTCATGCACTTTTATCATTGCTGCTAGAAAATAAACAATTTAAAAAAATATAGCAAATGGAAGCCCCTTCCAGCCATTTCACCAGAGTGATACTAGTAAACTTCCTAATGTACATATAATTTATACTCATTCTTTGGGCCAGATGGTAGTTTTTAGGGTTTGCACCATATAATGTTACAGAGTACCAATAGCTGATACATATTTTTACTCAAAACTTCTTTTCCCCCCAGTAGGCAGTTATTTTCTCTACAGGTTTTACAATGTTTTTTTAGATAAGGTACCTAGCTATTATCCATTCCTTCATTACAGAAAACCTGAGAACTTTACAGAAGATACTTGGGTTGCCAAAGGAAAATGGCAAGTTTTTACAACTGACCACTTATGCAATGATTAGCTGTTGTGGATTCTGCTCATTTGAAAAACTTCCTTTAAGAAAATATTCATATTGACAACTATACCTGCCTGACTTAAGTAAAAATCATTCTGTTAACTTAAAAGAAACTATGAAAGCTCAGACATTCATGTAATCTGTGAGGGTTTTTATGTTGGTTCCTTTGTTTTGTCCTACTATTCTATGTTCAATCTTCACCTGCTCCTTAACAATAAAGTATTGATGCAAGAGGACAAAAGAAAAGTAAAAAAACCCTGCTATCAATTTAACTGCAGACAAAATATATTTCACAAATGGGCTGCCAGTAGGTGACTACAGCACAACAATAAGGAGATTTAAAAAAAATAAATAAACCTTTGTTCTGTTATATTTTTCTTTTGGTAGTGAACTCCGTCTCCACTGTAGACTGATGCTGGCAGACACCAAGTTTTTCTAAGCTATCAACAAGCCAGAGAACATAAAAAGGTGACATTGCTTTTCTAATACCCAGTACGTTAGAAGCTTGGACCTGGGAGTATCATTTGGAGTGAAGGAATAATTCATTCCCCAATACCAATTTAGGGTCTTTGTAGTCCCAGAAAGCAAAACAGAAAAGGCAATGAGATTTTGCATTGTGCATATCTGACTATTTAAAAATGAGTTGACATTAACAGCTCGTTTTTGCCTAACTTGTGAACAGTCACATTTCCTGATAGTTGCATATTTGGCTTGAGTTAGGACCCAGGAGCTTAGTACTCTGAGGACATGACTAACTTCAGTAACTTTACTTCCTCTCAGTAACTAACAAGTATAAATATTTAGAGGCAGTAATGGGCTCAAACCTGAAAACAAGAAGATAGGGTCAACTAGTGAGAACTTTGAACTTAGTTCTTGACTTTCTGTTTATTGTGATGATAAAGTGTGTTTCTTTGAACAAATGTTAAGTTCATATAGCATCATCACCATGTTAGGAACTGGTAAAGAGGCAAATCTGTACTGTTCATCACCCAGCATCTCCAGCTGTTCAGTGGGAGCTCATCTGGAGTCTGAAGAGACTGACATACTATAGAAATACTACATTTGTGGGACAGGTCAGTGGGTCAGGGTGGTGTCTGTTAATGGTCAGGTTGACTCTACACTTGATGTTTAGAAGTATCAAGCAGTTGCAGCTTCTCTTCAAGCCAGACATTTCTATTAAAAACTTAATGAGGCAATAGATAATTAATGTTGTAATTATGTCTCTCCTGTTTTCTCAGAATCTATGTATGTCTTAATGATTTAACAACAGAGACAGCACAGGTGGCCACAGGGTGGCAGAAAGGGGTGACTGTGGCCATTGCTCTAGAGATAAATCAGAGTTGTGAAAGAAAGAAATGTGTGCTTAGAGAAAAGTAGAGAGAACTTGGAAAGCCAGTGGAGCAAAAGGGATATAAAGCCTCTTTCCAACTGAACTGGCAGAAAGTCAAGGTCTGTCAAAGCAATAAGTGCAGTAAAACTGAAATTGTCAGGCACTGTTAGTCACTGTGTTCATATGCTAGTGCTACTGGAAGCATTTAAAGGAGGTGCCAACCGCTGCTATTTAAAAATACAACCTTTGCTCTATCCACTCCCAGCCCACTCCAACTACTACCAAAAAAAAAAAAAACCAAACCCAAAACAACCAACAACCAAGCTACCCTATTTGCACTTTTGTCCTGTGGCTGTCAAGCATGGTTAGGAAGGAGACTGCTCATGTTGTCTTTCATGAAAGATGCAGAAGAATGCTCCTCTGGTATCATTAGATACACGCTGGAGATGGGGATACTAGAGAAAAGCATTATTTAAAAAGTACACAGGAAAAGAACCATTATTTTGTAGGTGGATAGCTAAAAGACTTCGTAGAACATTCTTATTTTCTAACCTTTCTGATACTGATTAATTTATTTCTAAGTTACAGTATTCTTCCTAGACACCCCTTGACAGAATCACAGAATATTAGGGGTTGGAAGGGACCTCTGGAGACCATCTAGTCCAACCCACCTGTCAGAGCAGATTTACCTAGAGCAGGTTGCACAGGATAATAATGTCCAAGCAGGTTCTGAATGTCTCCAGAAATGTAGACTCCACCACCTCCCTAGACAGCCTGTTCCACCACCCTCAAAGTAAGGAAGTTCCTCCTTATGTTTAGATGGGACTTCCTATATTCCAATTTGTTCCCATTATCCCTTGTCCTGTCACTAGACACCACTGAATAAAGACTGACCCTATCCTGATACCCATCCATGAAATATGATAAGCACTGATAAGATCCCTCGATCTTTTCTTCTCCAGGTGAAACAACCCCAGCTCTCTCAGCCTTTCCCCATAAAAGATGTTCTAGTCCCCTAATCATTTTTGTAGTTCTTTTCTGTACCCTCTCCAGAAGCTTCCTGTCCTTGAACAGGGGAGACCAGAACTGGACACAATACTCCAGGTGAGGCCTCACTAGGGCAGAGTAGAGGAGAAGGAGAACCTCGCTCGACCTTCTGGCCACACTAGTCTTGATGCACCCCAGTAGGTCATTGACCTCATTGATGAAGACACTTCTGAAATATGTGTGGGAACATAAAAAATGTTTTGAGATGCCACCCATGCCTGGAGCTACCACTTACCAAGGATCACATCCTGCAACCTCCACTTCAGGGGACAGTACAAAAACAGGTACTATGTGCTGTCACTAAAGTATTTTGCTAGCAAATAAAGTAGGGATAATGATATTTTCCTAATAAGAGAATATGGCAATTCATTAAAAAATTGATACGAGATGCTTGAATACTATAATGATAAGCACTTTGGAAGATCATAAATAATGCATAGTTGTCTTTGATCATACTTATTAAAAGTATTCTCAAACTCAGTACTACAGAAGAATGTAGATGTGCCTGCTCAGCATGCTCTATTCTACAGACTTCCTCCTGCTTACAGGAATTTCAAAACATAACAGGAAATCATCAACCACAGAGTCATAATGAGAGGTTGCCACAAGAATGTGTCCTCACCACACAGCTATGTATAACCCTAGCAGTAATTCGGGAAAAAAAAACATATCAAACCCTTGCTAGAAAAAACCTGGCAAGATATTGCAGAAAGTTAAGAACAGACCAATTGCACTGCACAGATCACTTGGTAAGTTAGATTCATTCACTCTATATATTTATAAATACATTTAAATATATTACCTGAAGTTTAGGAAAAAGGCATACAGAATATATAAACAAAGGAGCAGGATCCTGGAAAATTAGTTCTGGCAATGGCTTAAGAAACAGTGGCTTATCAAGTAAGATAAACCATGAAGAATATTCAGATTTTTATGTAAATAACAAGAAAGAGAAAGGAAAATACAATATTTTTCACCACATTATGTGAATGAATACTAGTACTGGCTTCCACACACAGAAAAACAAATCTAAAGAAACAAAACAAATGAGGAGGGGGAAAGAGAGAGAAAAGGTTTTTTAACAATGCCGAAATATCCAGATATGGAAAACCAGACTTTAAATGAGACACTTAGGACATCTGACTTATTAAACTTCTTTAGAGAAATGTTAAGGAATTATTTGATTCCCATCTTCTATATCTTAACTATCTCAAATATGGTAGGCAAAAAACCTCAAGATCTAAATGGCTCAAGTTAGAAAACCCAAGTGTACATCCTTGCCATTGTGAAACAACCTCTCCACCTCTATCCTTTGTAGGTAAATGTAGGTAACTTCCTCATTTGCACTCCTTTAGATTGGGAATAGTTTATGAATCAACCACAAAACTTCTCAGTTATGAAAAAAGAGGATATTTCAGGGAGTGCCAGAAACCTTGATGAATTCAAATCATCAATTTTTTTAATTAGGCACTGAGACATGATGGTGCATGAATTACTATGGCATACATTTCATTTGGGACTAGCTACCTACAAATAAGCGTGATAGAACGTTTTCTGATAATGATAGAGAATGAAAGATGCAGATTAACACAGGGTTTGCTTACAGGATGGTATTTAAAAAGCAGCAAAAGATGAGATTGTGTCTGTTCTGTGTCGCTCAGCAGAGTACGTTAAAAGAAATCTGTGAGGAAAGCTACAAGAGAGGTCATGTCAATGTTTAGAAGTATGGAGGTGAGAGCTCCTTTAGACAGTAGTTTTTCCAAAGAAATGGCTACCAAAGCTGACACTAGTTCAGCCTGTGTTTGGAAAAAAAAGGAGGTTCATTCCATCAACAGCATTCATAAGATACTCAAAGATAAAGCAAAGTTTTTGGGAACAGGAGCAATGAAACACACATGGTATGGGAACTGAATGCTAGAAAGTAGAAATGAGATAGAAAAATAGTTTTTAAAATCTTCTGTAGGGATCTTTAAGGAGCCAGTTAGGTCTAAGTGGGCAGTCTGCAGGTTTCTGACCTGACTTTTCGGTCTGTGAAGTCAATAAAAACCATTTGACTGGATATTTCACCCCCTAACCTCAAAACTGACCAGATGTCCTTGAGATGCCAGTACCCTTTTTTAATACCATTTGTTATTTTAAGCACTTTAGGCATTTTGAGCATGCTTCTTTTCCAAATAATTTTCACATCCCACTGTGTCTACTTATATAACTAATGTGAGGAAAGCTTAAAGCAGAGAATTGTAAGAACAGATCCGACATGAATTTAGACATTTCACTGGCAGAGAAAAATAAACATGGTCTTTATAAAGAAGCAAGTAAACTGGGAGAATCCCAGTCCAAACCACAACCCTGCAAAGCTTGCAGGAAACACGAACATAAAGTTTTGCAGGAGCAGATCAGTGTGACAGTCACATACAAAGCCCTTTAACTCCAGTCAGTGGATGGAAATAATCTTCTCTAAGAATTAAAGAGCATAAAACAAAGCCATTTGTTGTCAGCTTCAAAACTAACAGAAAGAAGTGATGTGTTGTGTTACCTGAAGGACATTAAATGTGTGATTAGTGTCACAGAACATCACAGGACCTGGTAAACCTTTCAAGGGGAGACAGGACAAGTTTATGGAGATGAAGATAATGGGGGATAACTAAGTAATGAGAAACCATACATAGCTTGGGAAGTTACCGAGTTGAAAATACTTAAAGGCTGGCAGAGTATCAGAAATAGGGATCACTGCCATGTCCAGTCCTCCTGCAGCACTGGGGGCTATTCGTGACTGTTCCTTGCCACACTGGCCAAGATTATTGCTGGAGATGGGACACTGCCACAAGTGGATCTCTAGTCTCACCCACTGTAGCCTGTCTTGATGCGCTCTGACCCTATGGGCTGTGGTCCCTCACTGTCACCACTTGCAACTCAACTTTTCCACTATTTTGTAACCCAGTGAGTCTTCTGGATGTTAAGACACCGAGAATGGCCCTTCATCAAGCACTGGTGATCTTTTCAGTAGAAATAATGTGATGAAACTTGAATATTTGGCAAGTAAATAGAGTCAAGTGGTCTTCAGGGGCAGCTTTAGCACACTCAGTATGGCACAGACAAAGCATGGCACACAAAGTTCCCAAACACCTTGTGCATCATTAAAATATAAATGAACTCTACTTGGTGTACAGAAAGCAGAATGGTCTTTCAAGACGTATCTCACACAAAATTCTCCATGCTCAATCCTAAAATTATCTCTTGGAAAAGCTCAGCTAAACTTTTCTTTCATCCAGGGTTTTGTACACACATGGATGAGGGCAGAAATGACCATCTGATTGCTCTGCTCTCGCCCTGCATGATTTACACTGTACCTTGTTTTTCTATAGGTAAAATGCAAAAATTGCCCTCTCCAGTAAAAGATATTTTCTGAATCCTTTCAAAAGACTTGAATAAATCATGCAGCCAGAGAGAGTACAGTGAAATGACAGCAGCTGGCTATACTGCTGCACGGTTGTTTTTTTTTCTTGGACGACCCTCAACCAAATTAATTACCTCACTGCTGAGTTAATTAGAGTAATATTAGAACATAAATACCCCAATTAATTATCCTAAGCTAATAAAAAGACAACTACCATCAAATGTGTTTGACACAACCATATATGCTGAATGTAAATTTTCACATTTGCTTCCCAATCCAATTTTAATTAAAACATTATAAATATAAGCCATTCTCATAAATAAGTTTTATAGCATCACAAGCTAATCACTCCAGAAAAATAAATGAAGAGACAATAACCCCTTACATAATTATACTGCCAGTTAGAAAGAATGACTTTAATAAATAGCTCATCAATTTTAGAATTTTAAAGCACAATGTTCCCAACCAAATGAAGATACCTGCAGCCTAATTGCCAGAAGATGAGCCCAAGATATGAAGAAAATATAGTGTTTTCATCAGCCTTTAATTGCCCCTTTTGGCAACTTCTTTCCTGTTTTTCCAGGAACCATTTTTATAGCATTAGCTATTAATAAAGAAAAATGTTATTAATGAAGACAAATCTTGATTCCTATCATCTTTCTGGGCTCCTCTATAGGGTCTAGTATTTTGGTTATTGTTTTAAAAGTGAAGACTTGGTTTTATTAATATCAAGTTTTGTTCTTTAATAACAGCGTTATAATAAGAGGAAAATCACCATCTTTAGGCAAATACTAGTTCAGGACTAACCATACTAGCTAAAAGCCTATAAAATTGATAAAGGAAAAAAAGCATGGAAGAATTAACAACAAATACTACATGAACTGAGGAAAACAGACCTATTAGAAAATACTTTCAAAGTAACATTTGACTTCCTGTCATTTCTGCACCGGAAAACAATCATGTTCAGCAAACATTTTCAAGACTTTCAATGGAACTTTTCCTTTATTCTCATTACCTAAGTGAACAAATTATTGTTTGCATTTTCTGTAAAGTAAAACAATGAAATTACTTCATTTTAGCCTTTTGAAAAGTATAACCTTTCTTGACCTTGTGTTCCTTAATGCTGCTCTTGTCTCATCTAGCATTATTTTTGTGATTCAAGAAGCTTACCTTTATTTAAAAGGTCAGACACATTCTCTGCTTTCCACTGATATCAATAAAAATAGAAATTAAATTTTTGACAGTATTGCTGTCCTTTTCAACTTGGGACCTAGTCCTGCATTTCTCACACAATCAAAATCTTCAGAGAAATAATTCTGGACTATGCAAATCTAAGTCACCAGAACACAAATTCTTAAATTTCAGACTCCTCTTTGGATCTATGTTGAGACTGAATGGTTTATTCAGCTTTTAAAGAGTGTGGCCCTGTGGACAGGTTGCAATACACTCCTCCTTCTCAGATCTCCAGTTCTTAGTTTGTCATAACTTGTAAAAAGTCTCCATGAAGCTGACATTTTACCCAATTTTATTTGAAACTGTGGAAATAATAGATCTGTACAAGTAACTTTCTGAATGTAACTTGAATGTAACTTCTAAGCAAAGAGATGACACTAAGATCAATCTTTCAAATCCCCCAAATGCTGCATGTCATGAAGACCTGTGTTTGGAGTTTTACAGAGGGATCCCTGGCCAGTGACGTAAGATTTTGGAACACGAGTTATTTTCTTTTTCCAGTTATTAAAGGGCTAATAAAGTATTATCTAAATTACATGAATAAACTTGTTCAACAAAGTCAAATGGTTATGAAACCTGTTACATTTTCTACAGAAGTATTTCTTTCTAGTAACAGACCTGTTATCTTCAGGCTCTATTTCCCACAAGCTTACTCCTTTGCTGTTTTTCTACATTCAGGTTGGTTTAACTTTATGTTGTAAACCTGTTTAGACTCATCATATATAAAGGTGGACATGTGAGTACCCTGAAAAGTGAACTTCAGAGCAGGGATGGGAAGTAGAGGGAATAAAAGCATATGTTTATTTATCAATGCTTAAGCACAACCAACCAGACAGTATCACATCATTATTCTGGCGATAGGATTTGCCATGCACCACTGCCACATTTCTTCACGAAACACGAGAGTATCTGAGAAATATAGACTGCTTTCCAACTGCTGCAGACAGTGAACCCCTGATTTTATTCTGAGTTTGCAGCATTAAAAAAAATGTACTAGGAGATAGAGAACCCCAGTGCGTGGCAGTACCAGACTTAAGGATATGTCAACTACCACTCACTTCCACTGTGATTATCTCAAACAGGCAGAGATAGGGAGCCAAGCTGGGAATCGGTTTTCACTGAGCAGATATCAGTACAACATCTGCCCCATCATGTATTTATGAAAATCTCCCTGCTGTTCCAGGAATCACTTGAGCATGAAATAGTTGAGATCCAATAAGTTAGAATTTCTGGCATAACTTGATGCTACAGTAAAACACTTCTGCAGAAACTTGATAAAGATTATTCCAGCATAGAGGAAGTGGGCAAGACGAGTAGCTTTCTTTTTGTGCTACTTCCAACACATCTTAAATGTGCCCACCAGTATATCTGAGAAATCTAAAAACTATTTCTTACATTATTTTGCTTTCTAGATACACACAAGTCCTGTATAAAGTTTTCTAAAAATCCTGCACTTTCAGTTAATTACTCCAAAGTTTAAATCAGGACTGCTGCACTATTTAGTCACTAGCAAGAAAGAAAAGAACCACCTAAATACTAAAGACTTTTCTTTGCTGGATTGCCTTAAATTGGTAGAACTTTGAAACTCAATTTTTTGAACTAAAAATAATCTTCTGAACTTGATAACACTGCCTGTACTACTTTGATTGTCCTAATCCTCTAAGAAATTCAGACGAAATACAAGCATGCTAAATACTTTTGACCTGAAAACAAAGGAGGAGCAGAAGGTCCCACTCTCAGCTGTTTCCAGGAGCCAAGTATCCAACATGACTGCATCCAGCTGTAGTCCCAACAACACCTTGTCTCCTGACCCTCCTGAAGTGTCTCAGGAATTGCCGAGATCCAGCAGCAGGAAAAACTTGCTTTTCTCTCTGGTAGAGTTTTCTGCCAAGCCCTGAACAGGTCACTGCCCTCCAGAAACAGTCATTCACCTGCATGATGTTGACCTTGACACCCCTCGACCTCACCAAGACACATTACCTCTTTGATAAGCAAGACCTTTAAAAAAGGATATCTCAGGAGGAACTGGAAACTGTAAGCCTTCAACACCAGCAGAGACAGGATTGGCAGGAGTACTTTCTTTATGCAGCAAGTGAGTTTGGGTGCATCTCGGCCTGTGCTAAGAAACAAATTCCATCTCTCTGGCAGAGGTGTTTCCCGTCTTTATGAAAGCACTGCTTTGCCTGTTCCCAGAAGAAGCCTGAGCACAAAGTCTCTGGAGTCATCCTCGGGCTCTTGCTGGATTCAATGAAAGGAGCAGCTTTGCAGCAGGAGATTGCTGGGGATCTCCTCCAGTACTTAAACATCCTGACAAATGGAGAAGTTTCCTCAAAAGTTCTCGGTTTAATGTCTGTGAATCACATAGATAGGGGGCGTGTGGACAAGCAAAAAAGTCCAAAAGTGTTGCTTATCCAACCTGGCAAAGGAAGTCCTAGGAATATCTAGTGTCTGAAAGCTGTCATGGGAGAAACCCAACTCTGAATTAAAATGCTAATTTCTGCCAGAAAGGCTATTAAACATGAGACTCTCTCTTATCTAGCAGTTTTATTGGAACTTTAAGTCTTTAGGGTATGATTATATGTAGTTCAACAATGTACTCTTTACAATTGAGGGTTTGGTAAAATTCCATGGCCTGTGCAGAAAGATATCAAACTGGAAAATAGTTCTGCTCCTTTCCAGTGGTAGCCTCTGAATGAGTATCAAATGCTGCATTATTTATTCAAGTTATTTGATATGGTAGAGACTGTGCTGTGAAGGGATTCTGGTGAGACAGAACAGACGTGGAACCAGAGCCTCCTAGTCCACTGTAAGATTATTTCAGCTGTATTTATTCCATGTATTTAGAACTCCCTTGCATGAAACCTTCTGTTGTTATCCATATGCCAAAAAGCTCTAAGGCTTTTACTCTGCTGAGCTTTGAAAAACACAAGAGGAAGAATTTTGACTTGAGAAATTGTTCACTATTTAGATCCAGTTAAGTGACATTCTAGACCTAATTATAACACATTCAACAGCTATTTTATTAGAGTTTTTGCACATCAAAGATGAGGACTTACCAGTCCAAAAATTTGATTCTTGCTGCTCCTCTGCCACTATCCATTCTCAGAGAATGACCAGATGAGCTGGGGAGTTTATGTTTCTTTTAAGCAATCCAACTTTTCCATCTTAACTTTTAAGTAGCAGGATCATTTTTTACAAAGTAAAGAGTGGTATCACCAGAATCTTTACAAACATTGGCATCTTCCCCGAGATGCTACCACTGGCACTAGTTGTAAAGCCAGGGAGATTACCTAGGAATTTGAGGATACAAAACTTGTTTCTCAAATAGCCATCATCTCCCATTTGATGATGTACCATTTCCCATCACTGCTGCCTTGGCTGAATTCCAGCTGGCACTACACCTATCAGTGGCATTTACTGGTTTATTCCAGTCTCCTGAGATATCCATCAGCCTAATAACAGATTTGTCATTTAATTAGCAGTCACATGTAGTATTTTGTGTAATTCTGTATGCTTTACACATTGTTTATATACTCTGTGTGGAAATAAAATTTTATGGAAAAATATATCATAATTTAATACAGATGGATCTAAAAAAATTATAGAAAAACAATCTCCCTACATGACAGCTTGCACATATTTGTGTTGTCATCTCACCACAAATAGGCAGCAAATATTTGGCATAAAGGCAGCAAATATCTACCTCATTTCCACTTCTATACCTGATTTGGCAATGACAATAGTGTTTCTCTACTTATTCTAGTCCCCCAAATCTTCCAGAAGTCTGCTTAATTAGGACAGGGCAGGTGAGGGAACAGTGGCAAAGAGAGTCCTAGGTCAATGCCCTTCTTCCTAACTATTTTTAATCACAGCTTTACCAGAAGCATAACCTTGTCTGTGTCAGCTATGAAAATTTGGTACCACTGCAGGAGGGACAGTTCATTAAACACTTGGGGACAAAGCTGATTTTAGATTACATATTTTTTGATTGTAAGAGGTGACACAGAAAGCAAACAGGAAGTGCCTTTCATATCAGCATCCTGAAACAACACGTATGCAAAGTTGTAGACTCTCTAGAAATGCCTGCAAATGTCAGTATGGATTACATGCTTATGGGGATCTGATGATGTGCCATGAGAGCTCTGATGATATAAATAATCCAAAGAAAAGCTTGTTTAGAGAGCCACTGTGCTGAGACCAGGCACTCAATTCACAGTGACAGGGAACAACCCATACGGCTCTAGCAGTTCTCATACATATTTGTCAAGACACTACAAGTCCCAGATTAATAAGCCATAAATATGGTTATGGAAAGTTTTTTTCCACAGGAGGCCATAATGGAACATTTGCAAATGAACAGTCAGTTCTGTGAATTACTAATGGGAGCATAACACAGTCTTCTGCTCAGGGATGTTAGGTAGGTGCATGTTTTATCTTGCTACCCAAGTATATTTGATCCAAGTGCAAATAAGGCATTTTTACTCTAAATACAAAATATGGCAATATTTTGTAATGGCCCTAAGCACAACAGAATCCCTTTTTTGATTCCCTCCCTCCACTGTACAGGAGTGCTTTACCAGTGTTTCTTGGTTTTGAGTTTTCCCTCACCCCTATTTTACTTCCTTTTGGACCACTTCTTAGCCAAAGCATCTGTTCTGTTGCTACTAAAACTTGGAGAGGAGAAGTGTCAAAGTTTCATTTTTCCTCCTCCTTGGTACTATTTTTACCCTTCCTGTATGTGCAACCTGCAGAAGGGAAGCTAGGCTATTCCCTCTATCTCTCCTTACTAGCTCCATTGCATCCTCTTCTACCACAAAAGACAACTTGTATTTGTTTCTATTAAGCTGCCTTACAAAGCAGAAGTGGGAAGCACCAAGGCAATACTGCACACACATCATGCATTTTCCTGACAGAGAATTGTCTTTATCCTCCCTCTATCATAGTCTCAAAGTTGAAGTGTTATCTCCTAACTTCCCTCCCTATAATCAACTGCATTGTTTATGGACAGGTGTAGGTTCTTATAGGAAGTAAAAAAGCTGAATAAAAACCTCCCAGATTTTTGTAGTAGCCAGTTTTGAGGGCTGCCAATAACTACACCCACACATATTTTTCCATAGAAACAATACTGTAGCTGCTAAAAGAAGCTACACAATCATAAATACAAGGAGAATAACATGTGGGCTCTGAGACAAGGGTTTATAAATTCAGGCAGAAGGGCAGAGATGAGCAGTAAGCCAGGTGTTTTTGTGGCCACCCCCTCTAAGATGAGGAAAGCATGAGACTCCTTATGGATTCACTGCTCATGGATTGCTACAAGTCTAGAGAAACTAATAAGGAAAACCTTCTCATGTAAAATGAAAAACAAATACGAAGCCCAACCATTTGGGTTAATTACCAATATAATTTTGTTAATTATTATCAGTGTACCAGTTCCTTCCTAGCACTGCCATAAAATCAAAGAGCTATTTTTACAGGTAGAGAATCTGCCAACTGTCCTCTTTCTGCCTGATGAAAGACTATACATACAGCTCACTGAAAATCTCCTGAAGGAATTTAAAAGCAGAATAATAACAAAACGGTTAGAGGAAAGAACAGGAGAATTTCTGCAGTAAATATGAGAATACAATGGAAAGAGAACGTAAGAAATAATGTAAAACTACTTTCACTTGGTTCTTTAAAAATTCATGCATGGCATAAAGCTAGCAATGGCAGTAACAGGAAAAAGAAAGAATCCTTTACAATCTTTCATTAAGATAAAAACATTTGGTTTTCCTGCTTTTATAGAAGGCTTAACTATGCATATGCAAAGCATCGTTTCAACTTGCTGTACTTAGACTCATTGACTGTTGTTGTTTTAGCCCACCCAGCCAGCAACAAAGCACAAGCAGCCGCTCACTCGCTCGCCCCTCACAGTGGGATGAGGAGGAGAAAACATAACAAAAGGCTCAAGGGTCAAGATAAGAACAGGAAGAGATCATTCACCAATTACAGCACTGGGCAGCCTCGATTTGGGGAAACAACATCATCATGTCAGAGGTCCCCTCCACACCACCATGGACATGGTGCCCTACAGATGGCCAACTGCTGCAGCTGGTGCTAGCTGGGTAGTCTACTCTCCGTGCCTGGCTGTGCTGCATCACACACAGGAAACAGGCAACTGTCAGGGCATGAGAAATTGGACTCTGACACCCCTTCACATGCAGGATAGACCTGAAGAGGTCTATTCTCCTTCCCTGTCCCTCTCCCAGAAACAACCTCATACTAGCAGGAACACCACATGAAAACTGTCAAGCAGGTCCTTGCTGGCAGCTCAGATTCAGGTATGACTGACAGCAAGAAAGAGTCTGATTCCCTACACCACAAGCAATTATAAGGAACAAACAGCAGAATGGAACAGATACACTGGGGAGAAGTCAGAGAATCACTTTAGATCCAGAAGTTATATTTCCACAATTTCTGTAACTTTTTTGAATTCTCTACTTAAATTTAATGTAGTAATTTGGCTGCTATCTTGTGTCTAATTAGAACTAGATGTATACTGTACTTTAAGTCTACTAATTCCCTTAATGTCATTATCTCAAGCTTGCAGAGGTATTCAGTAATGCCTACCCTGATGCCCTTTACGTAACATTCATTTCTTTTCCAAGCAATAATGAAGGCTGAGGATTCAAGGAGTGGTTTAGTTAGAGCTAAATAAGAATGAATTGAATTGAACCAGGCAAAAGAGGCTTCTTCATTTGCACTGTAATTTTTTTCTTCCTTTTGTGTTATCATTGCTTTTTCATCTCTGCTTTAATAAGGAACCTCTCCCTACTCCCTTGTATCTGTCTACTTGCAAGGACCTTTGCCTCTATCTTTTTCTTGTCCTATTTTTAGTGCACATCTGTTCCTGTTTTGACCTCAATTCTCTCTCATCTGGGACTTCATTTTTCTATGTCTTCCTACTGCCAGATCTCACAGCTGTCAGATCCCTTGTCTCTAGCACATCCATAATCTTGCTGTTGGTGGTCAATGCCTGGACTCCCTCCCTTGATGTGCTGCCGGCTAGGAGAAGGCAGCTCTCCAGGAAGCCCCTGCTCAGATGTGCCATCTCCTTCACACAAGTCCTTACTTCCAAACACTGCCAGTGTGGACAAGTTAAAGGTTATAAATTGCTCTCTGTTTTCTCCCTGCACTTCTGTATTTTTCTAAAACCTTAATATTTTCCCAGCAACTACAAACAAAATTTGTTGGCCTTTATAAGCACGACAATAAATGCCACTTTTGTTTATTTCACTTTCCTTTAGATCACTAATTATGAAATTTGGTTTGTTCCACCTCATTTACTCCCTCTTGTCATTCACTGGTGCAGTTATTTTCATTACTCCATTCTCACTGTCACTGGGTTGTCCTTTTCTCCTTTTCTGTTTTCTTTCTGTGTGTCTGTGTGTGCACAGTTAACTTTTTTGCCCTCTCCCAGCTTCCTGCCACCATCTTCTTTGGAGACCTCAAACTGGAAGTCCCCACATCAGATTAAATGGGGAACATTACACAGCTGTTGCTTACGGGGAGAGCGCTGGATCTGGGAAGCTGCTGGCTGCTCCAGCTGGCCTTGACGCATCAGGGACAGAGATGCTCCAGGCATTGCCTGGGTCAAACTCCACATCCAAGCCTCTCTTAGCAGCAGAATTAGGAGCACGAACAAGGAGATAGAAAAGAGTCTTTACTACTTTACTCTTGGCCACAGGCAGAGGAAAGGGTTTTTTATCATCATCTTCTCAGGTGCATCTACTAATGCACCTAAGCGCTGCCCTAAATCACAGCAGTGCCAACATAAGCATGGTGGATGCTGACAGGCAGTGATGCTTCCTGGAACTTGGCCCTACCAGCATACTCCAGCGACTGAGTAAAGCAGACAAAGCCCTTTGCCTCCTCTCCTTTTCACTACTGAGACCCCCAATGCTGTTGCCCCATTTGCTAAAAAAGAATTCAAGAAAAAGCATCATGGTTGTGTGAACAAGGATCAGCTAACATGATAGTATCTGTGAGCCAAGTATCTGTGCAGTTTCAGTATTAGAGAACAGTATTGTTTTAATGGAATATATTAACATTTAAATAAGACAGAATAATTTTTAAAAACATTAGCTTAAAAAATTACTCTGTACTAGCTGCATATTATGGGAAGGCCACATATACATTTACCAAATTCAGACTGCATAGTGACTATGTCAGTGCTAGAAATGTCTACTTTTAGGTGCACGTAAAATTGTAGGAAAGAGATATATGTGCTCAACTGTAATGTTAAAGATTATCCGTTTTGCTTTCCCTTCCTCTTAGAGCACAAAGAGAATCTAATTAATATGCTTAGTGTCTCTCCGAAATTCAATTCCAACACAAAGTATGCTATCAAAGGCTTGAACATCACACAGAAAAGTAATTTGGTATGACTGATGTATCTCTACAACTACATTAACTCTAATGAGTCCATATGAAAAATGATACCAAATGCAGTTAAAAGGACTTTATCTGCTTTTGAGAGAGAATAATACAGTTATTAGGATTTTTCTTTAACCTTAAAGCTTTCTTACAACTGTTGAGTATGATTGTGTAACTTGATAAATGCAGCAAATAGGAGAGAATCTTGTAAGTAGACTTGTGTGTGACATTTTTCTTTTCAGCGATCTTTCCTCAGTGAAGAAAGTTTCTCTCTGTCTTCTAGAGAGAATCTTTTCAGGTTCTCTCAAATTTCACACAGAAGTGTCATTTACAGGCTTTGCATTCTTTTACCTTACAGGGATGGGGGGGTTTTGATTTGTTTTGGGGGGTTTTTTTTGGTTTATGGTTTGGTTTTGTGGGTTTTTTTGGTTTTAATTCCTATACATCAGATTTCAAGCAACCCTGACAGCATTTTCCATCCAAGCTATTTCTTTGCTGCAGTATTCTGCATCTTTAGGTTGCAGATGATAAACCAGGTTTCAGGGTTGTTTTATGATGAACCCAGAGCTGTTGTGTCATTTCAGTAAATCATAGAATTATAGAATTGTCGAGTTGGAAGGGACCTTAAAGATCATCTAGTTCCAACCCCCCTGACTGGCAGGGACACCTTCCACTAGATTAGGTTGCCCAGAGCCCCAACCAGACTTGCCTTGAAAACTTCTAGGGATGGGGCTTTACACAACCTCTCTGGGAAACCTGTTCCAGTGTCTCACTGCCCTAACAGTGAAGAACTTCCTCCTAATATCTAATCTAAAGCTACCCTCCTCTAGTTTATATCCATTCCCCCTAGACCTATCACTACCTGACAAAATGTTGAATTGCAGAATTCAGAAAAAAACCACAGAATAGTAATCAACTAAATCATGAAGAAGGAACATAAATAGCTGTTTCCTTCAAAATCCCTGTATGGATTAGAATAAAGCAGACCCTCCCACGTTCAGCACAGTAAATGAATGGCTCACTGCCACCCATCAGCTCTTGTGTTAGATACAGCATCAGAAAAATAAAAAACTGCCTACATTTCAGCAGCTTCCTGCTGATCACAAAAAAAGATGCAAATTTCAGGCATTTGACTTGTCACCAATTACTTTCTAGTGCTAATGCCAAAACAGTCTCTTACTTTGTGAAACTATGAAGTCTTTCAGTGTCTCTAAGTAATTACTGCAAAGATCACAGAAATAAAAGTTCTCATGTATCTAGACCTGTGTGCTGAAGGGCTGAAGAACACTGACGCTATGTCTCTGATCAGAAACTGTCTGTGACAGTGTTGCTGAAATATTGTCTTTACTCAGCAGATAGCTCTCCTGCTCAACTTCCTATGCCCACAATGCAGTATAGTTACAGATTTTTAATAGTTTTTAATTATTTCCAGAAGGACTGAGGCAGTATGCATTAGCATTCATCCAAAAGTTTAAAATCATAAACAGGTGATGGAGGAAAGGAACGAGGACAATTTATTTTCTTTTGTGTGGCAATTAACAGCTGGTAGGTAACCTGGAGCTGGCTAGTAAGATAATCTGTTTCAAAAAAATAATGTTTGCAGAACAGTAGCAGATTCTAGATTTTTTTTTTTATTTTCAGGTAATAAAAACCTTTACTGTGCCACCTTTGGCTATGAGAAATTGCAATGTTGTTTTAAAACCAAGTAGAAGCTAATTGGTGAGCTTTTTTTGGCATCTGTCCTGAGAAGTAATAAATTCCTTCAAACTGCAGTATGTTTGTATAGGTGTTTGCATGAGTGTTGGGGGGCTTTATACCTACACTACCCAGAAAATTAAAAAGAGAACATTAAAGGCTCTAAGTAACAACTTAGCACAATTTTCTTCTCACATGACATAAGATCATATCATAGCTTAAGAGCTTTCCTCACAGAAAAGCCACAGCCCTCCATTTTTCATGATCTGCCTTGTACTTTTGTAAGTGAGTATCAAGGTCTGGTGCACTGCCAGAGATGCTCACTCTGCCTTCAGATGTGTAAACTGACCTCCACTCCAGGTACCTGAGAAGAGCACACACAGTTAGCGTGAAGGCACCTGGGAAAAAAAGCTTCCACCCAAGCAGAGCTGCTGGACATTAACTTGTGTGGGCAAGCTCCTTAGTTCTGCAAAAGAGCAGTTTTGTAGTCTTGCCTCATTGACAGGCAATGCAGGTGCTCACACATTCATGCACACTAATTAAAGGATTGCTTTCTGTGGCCCACCAGTGTTTTACCTCTGTGCTGCTGAGCATCCCCATGTTGGGAGTTTATTTCTCCAATTTTAGGCACGTGGGCAACTTTTCCTGTAATTAGGCAAGAAACATATGGCTGCTAGACTGTACCTGTCACAAGTTGCCATGTTGATTTTGAAACGATATCAGATGAATTCTGCAGGGAGCATTCGCTGGATCTCCTACAGCACTCACAGTTATTGTGGGATTGCCACGGCACCAAGGACACGTGTGCACAGTGTGTCAGATCACATTAACAGACTGCTGTCCAGCCACCTCCCAGCAGACCCACGCCCGACTCCATCTGGTGAGAACCAGCCACGACTCACAGCAGTATGCTGAGATACAGCAGCGCGTGCTCCCCCAGGCCCCAGCAGCTGGCCCTGCAGTGCGAGTGACAAAGACATTATTCCCTGTCTAAACCAAAAGTTAGGCTTAAAACGGGCCAGATCCTGTTTGCACCACACCTGATTCTAGTTTCACTCAGTTTCAGAATGGAAAAGTCGAAACTGGATAGATGCAAGAAAGTCTAAAATGCCCACTTCTCTTTCTCTTCTAATTCCTTGGTCCCAAGGCAGAAAGGATGGTAAATTCAGAAACACATACCTGGCATGAAATAATCAAGGGAATAACAATAGTATTTCTGTAAATAATCACAGATAAATCATAGTTTCTGCTACTTATCTGAGATTTTCTTGGTAGACCTGATTGGATGGTTTTTCTTCTTGATGTGTATCTGTTTCTGGATAGGAAAAGTGATTACCCAACGCTGAATTTCCACTGTAAAATTAAACTTATTTTCCCATATGGCAGCAATTGCAGCACAGGATCTCAGTAGGCGTATAAAACAGAAAGTACAAGAAAGATACATAGCAGGAGCAAGCTGTGCCAATTCTGAAAACATTTTCATGCAAATTTAAAGCTAAAGCCAGCATTTTTAACTAAACTAAGGAAGTGTATTTTCAGGTTTGGGAATCAAAATAGATTTAGGTTTTTAGTTTAGGTCCATAGGTGTATATAGACTAATTATCTCACTGCTTATTTAAAAAAAAAGTATTACAGATTCAAAATAATGCAATAATTTTTTCCTTCACATAATTTCTTAGTAAATACTGTATTCTTTTTCCCCTTAAAGATGGTTGGGATAGAGACTGAGCACCTAAATAATATTACCTATGTCTAAAAATGTCTATCTTATAAGCACAGAACCTATTTTCTCTAGCCCTAAAAATACAGCTGTAGGAAAGCCTAATCTAAAGGTATATTAAATTAAATGAATACCATATTAAAAAATTAATTTAAAATTTTTTTTAAATAAAATCCTTGCACATTTTTCCTCCTTATTTAAATCTTTCCAATATTGGGGGAAAAAAGAATCAGTACAGCTCTAGGTTTTAATTCTTTACAGTATAAACTAGTTCAACTGTTCCATCAAACTTGTGGCTAAGAGCCACAAAAGTTCTCCATCAAAACATTATATAAATAAATACAACTTGGAGTGCTATGAAGTTAGAAAGCAGTAAATCACAGTGTCTCCACATTTGTAATTAGGAAGCCATAAATTCCAAATGGGAGAACGATTGCTTCTCATATGTGTGCTTACATAGACACAGAGCCATTTCTATCATGCTGTGAGAAAAATCCTGCAGCATATTGAAATCTGCCTCCATGGGACAGCTACAATGGTCTGTTTGTGGTAACAAACTTTGTTTATTTAGAGGCCACAGAAATTCTTCTCTGGATCTTAAAGTACTGTCTAGTTACAGTAAGCTCATTTTGTATTGGTATTGTTAAATTCATTTACTGAAATAGCTGCAGGCTCTACATGCAGAACCTACCTCCACCCCAGGATAAAAACAAAAACTAAATAACTACAAGTGCACAGCAGGAATGAGATGCACTTGAAAATAATAGCTAGTTATGCAAGCAACTATTTAAAATATTAGCAAATCAGTATGTAGCCTGGACAACAGAAAACATCTAAATTCTTTCTCCTTCCCTTCCTCATTTTTTATATTGTTCTTTCAGAGGAATGAGGCAAACTGAGTCAATCACAGCATTTGTTTAGTTTTAAGGTGGTCCTTAATTTAATTGAGAGTTTGGGGGAATCAAGCACAGGAGAGATCACTTACAAATTTGGTAGAATGCAAGAAAAAAATCTGTATTTATCAGTCTGGCACCTTCTAGAGAAAAAAAATTTTAAGCAATAAATGTAAACAATCTTGCAAAGGGAATTCCAAGATCTCAAGGGATCCCATTCTCAATTGATACTTTTCTAGATAAGATATTGCATTTGTCTTCACAATACATCTATGTACAGTACTTGAAGGCAGTGCACACACCACACATGAATTGGTTATACCATTCTACAAATTATTTAAGGAGTTATATATACTAAAGGAGTAATATACAACAAATTAGCTTGTATAAAGGTAAAGCACATATAGGATAAATGGAACAGCAATGCAGAAACAAACTTATTAGTGCAGTACTCAGTAGTAATATCCCATTTAGAAATACTTTAACTAATGCCAGCCCTTGAATACTTGTGGCAACTGAAACAAAGGAACAGACTATTAAGAGATGCCAATGTTTTTCACCCTAAGTAAATCCTTACATGATTATTTATGATGTTTTAGTTATCTGTGAGGAGAAATCACTGCTTTTGGTTTTATGACACCCTTAATTTGCTCATGCCTTTACAAATATTTCAGCAGCTATGATGGTAATGGTCCAGCCTTGAGAAAAACAGAACTAGTAAGGCCAGCTTACCAGAACTGAGTGTTACACCAGCCAGAGTAGGTGATGAATGGCAGTCAAATATGAAATAGAGCCATGCTGCATAAAACATCCCAAGGGCAAAAGATCAGACAGAAAAATTCTCCTTGGCTTCTTCCTTCAAAAATAATGCTATTGTTCTCTGTGCTGAAGTAATTAAGAAACATTTTTTACTAATAGCTTTTTCCATCTCTTTGTGACTGGTACTCTGCATAGTAAACACCTAATAACATAAATGCCCTCAAATCTCTTGTGGCTAAACACAGCTCTACAATCAAGTTAACAGCAAGGTTTCTTCACAGTAAGCAGAAAATCTATATTGATAAACTAAGTGTTGTGCATCCGTTTAGTTTTCCCAGTGTATGAGCGACTATTCCTTTCCAACACATGCCCTGCATGTTACATCATGCTTCCTCCACAGAAAAGTTTACATAGAAGTGTACACATTTGCATCTTTCATAAGCCAAGCTCTAGCACAAAGTAACAATTTAACCAGAAAATGGATAATTCAACAGCTCACCAAACTTCCTTGTTCACAGCCACATTACATATGTTTCTGCTTCAATTCAACACCACCAGGATCTTTGATAGACAACTGTGTTACTCCTGCAAACTTACACATACATAGAGATCATCTAGACATTTTCAGCACTTCCTTTTCTTAGGATGCTGGGAACTAGGTGATCTGTTCTTGCCACTTGAAATTCTGAACTCCCAGCTACCCTTACACTAAATAAGTATTGAAACAATCTTCATGCCAAGCTGGTCTTCCCCCCAGACTAGAAGCTGTGCTATGTGAAAGAAGGAGCTGCTTGAGTAACTTAGTTCTCTTAAAAAGGTTTCTTCATCTTTGTCCCCTCACCACATGCACTATTTGGAGGGGAACGTAGTGGAAAAAAGGATCCTAGCAGCCATAAACTCAAACGAGCTTGCAATCTCTGCTGCCTGCCTCTCCTCTGATACTTCTTTGTACTAACCAGTTGTTTCCCAGGTGTGCCACTGGTAATGGCACACTGAATTTTGAGATTTCCCTCCAGGGATAAAGAAAGGAAAATATCCTATGACTTCCTATGAAATGCATCAGTGCCATTTCCAGCTCTCAATAACATCTCTGCTTGCAGTTTTTACACTACTGGTCTTTTTCCAAGTTTGCGTCCCCACTTAACACCTTGGCATCCCTCTGTCTCTCTTGTAGCCACTTTTTCTCTCTGAGAGCTGCCTGGCGACAGGACTTCTGGGCAGCATCCCAGCATTTGGCGGCCAGCATGTATATTAGACTGTCACATTTACTGGAGGTTTTGGTTAAAGTTTTAACTGGAGTTAAAGAAAAAGGAGGTAATTCTCTTAAGTTGAAAAGAGAAAATATGAAACCAGGGGAACTCTTCAAAGACTTAGTTATAACTGGGAGGTGAGGAAAGTTATCTTGATTCCTTCAGATGCCCAGCTTATTGACATGTCAGAACTAGTGTGGTAATGAAACTCAAATTCCTGAAATGAGATCAGCAACTGAAATAAACACCAGTTCTAAGAAATGGGACCAATTCTCTGAGGATTTCCTCTGTGTTTAATAGAACCCTCACAGCTACCCTTCTACATGGGGCATTCCTGCTTATTAAATACTGAGTGGAACGGTATTCAGAGAATCACAGAAGGATCAAGGTTGGAAGGCACCACCAGAGGTCATCTAGTCCAACATCCAATTCTGCCAAATATTAGAAAAGGGCCACAGTGCACCAAATATAAATACAATATTGCAGCCAGCAGGAGGCAAACTGCTTTCTAGTCATATTTTACTCTAAAATAATTTGTGATGAACACAGGGATTAGTCTTGGGTTTAGAGAGTAAGGAAGGGTATAAAGTATGGACGGATGGAAGATCCAAGAGACAGTGGCTGCAGCACATACCTATGTTGAAAGCACAGCAAAGCTCTGTAAATACTAAGTGCCAGCAACAATAAGTAGAACTTTTCTTACAAAAACAAACTTATGCTCAGCACTTTTTGTAGCATAGCCTCTGTCTAGGGAAATGTATTTACTAATTATCACAGGAGAGTGACTCTTAAAATCAAAACTTTTCAAGTTGAAAATCTCATTGGTTTTGTTGTTTTTTTCCTTTTTTCTTCCAGCTAGAAATACCTTATCCTAGTAAAACTGCATAGTTAAGGGACAATGCTAATTTGTTTTGATGTATAGAGAGCAACAAATAAGTTTGGAAATTAGTTAAATTATGAACACACAGTTAAAGTATTTTACAACTTTCATAAAAAAAATCTATTCCAAGCATTTCTATGTCGAACCAGTATTCCTATTAAATATGATCAGATAAAAGCAGACAAAACCCTACAATGATATCAAAAGAATGGCAATAAAGGTTGCATGGTGCACTGAAATTCCACAACTACAGACTTTTTTCCCCTCTGTAAATTACTCTAAAGAAACATTTGGTTTAGAATTTTGAAAGTGCAAAGCTTTTTGAAGAAAAAGCATCATTACACATGCAAATATGTTTTACAAATTATGTTAAAAGTGCACACTATTTTTATATGCACATTAAGAGGCCAAAAATTTCCACAGGTAACAAGCTAATTCACCTGTATTCAAAAATTTTTGTTTTACATAGAATTCTAAGACTTGCCTGCTAAATATCTGGGCATGAATTTTATACTCCCATTAGAAAATCAAGGTAAATATAAGAAACATCTGATTATAAATTGTTTGACTGAAATAGATACTTTTCTACATTTACATTTGTCTGCAAAATCCACTTGTAAGAAAAGTGAATTCTTTATAAGATATGTTCCAATGTTGAGCATTCCTGTTTCACCTCATAGTCAACGCTAATGGCTATGTTGTGATTTCCTGAGATATAAGGTCACTGATAGAAAAACAGAGTAACATGAATTCTAGCTGTAACAGCAGAAAAAAATTATAATGTTTCTACCATGTCTACTAAAATTACTTGTGAAATACAAGATGCAGCTTTTGAGGAAACTATAAGGCAACAGGCACTTTCCTGAACAGTGCTGATCATACTGCTTTTCAAGCTACAATATGTGAATTTCAAGTATTATCAAGCAACAAATTCCTGTAAATACTCTTTAAAACTATCTTAATAGATTTAAATAAATCAGGAATAACTACTTGTAACTGAGAGGTTTATTATACTCTGCTACATTTTTCTTGCAATTGCCACTTTTTTCACTTTTTCATAAAATAGTAAATATTGAGGTTTACCTAAGACATTATTTCATTATGTCTTGCTACAATTACCATCATCTGTTAATACAGCCAGAAGCATGTCATGGCAGGAGCATCATTCCCTGATATTTATTCACTCAGCCATTTTTAAAATAGCCACTGGCAAATTATTGCATCTGCTGCGGTTCCCACCACTCAAACATGAAATCAGTGCAAAAGATGATGTACACCACTAGGTCCCTCCTGGAAAACTAGTATGGCTGTTACATTTACAAATGCCTGACATCAGTCTCACGCACTTCAAATTCACCTACCCATGATCCTGGCATACCCAAAGCTCTCTAAGACCTACCTATTTCACTGTCTTATTTAGCTATTTTAGCAATGAAACAGAAGTTATTCTGGATACTAATAATGCAAACCACTGCATTTCAACATACACAATGTACCTCTATTGCTGTAACAAGGCATGCTTCATTGGGAGCTGATGCAGAAGAAATGGTAATTAAACTTCAGCCTAATTGATCATTACTTTTAATTCTTTCAAAAAGAGGGTGGCTAAAGCAAAATCTAAAGAAAATGCTGGAGGTATAGACAGTATAAATACCTTAACATCAGGGTTACACTGTTTTTATGGTTCAGACATCTTATGATTCAGGCTGTTTCCTGGGAAACACATTGGAGAAAAATATTCAACAGCAATTAGGTCCACAGATGTATGTATGTGTAGAAATTCCCTGTCAAGGAGGAAGATGAGGTATTTTGAGTACAGACAAGTTCTAGCAGCCAGACAGAATGGGGACAGATAAAGGCATCAAAATTTGCTGAAGCCTTTTAAAATTAAATAGTTCTTCACCCAGGAGTGTTAAAGCCATACTGCTGCTAGTCTGCATTGTCAGCAAACACCTTAATGAGTCAGAAGGTTGCAGACTCTAAATGTGGCATTAATCCTAGTAAATTTATTTCCACTTTATTGACATAATTTTGCATCTGAAAGCAAGTATCAATGTTATTAACATTTAAACAAAAAGACTAATTTCACAGGAAGCAAAAGGTTCCGAGGGCCAAAATCAGTGCTAGGATGGAGGTGTATATGCACTAATAACTCTTCCATGGAAAAATAAAACACTATTCTGGCTCTAATGTGCATTGGGTATGTTGATGATACAGCTCTAAAAACAGGCTGACATGTTGTGCTTAGAGCTCCATATGCTTAGATCCCTGTAGAGATCAGAGCTGTACATGCAGTGAGCAGCAGTCAACCAAGGATATATCTGCCTAAGTCCCATACACACCGTCTTCTGATGCCAAGAAAAACAGGGCTCAGCACTGGCCTCACTCATTTGCTTCATAACAGGCAGCAAGAGTGGCACAACTACAATCCAAAAGCTTAAAACCCTCATGATGGGGGAGAAAACATGTGCAGAAAATGTAACTCCTCATAAAACTGTAGAATTTTAAGATTTTACTCGAATCCATTAAGAACAATTTTTTTTTTTTCTTTTAACAAAAACTGCTCACTTTGCACTGCAAATCTGGAGGGCAGGAATAGCTCAGTTCAACTATATTCTTTGAATTTTTTCTTTCCAGAAAGCAATGGCATTCTAAAAGATGGAAAAGAGAAAGGTTATTGACCAGAGCGTACAAGGAAGACAGGAAAATAAAAACAAGGGGAAAAAAGGTCAAATTAATAAAAAGCACAACAACAACAACAAAAATCAATCAACTACATAAAAAAACAACATGGAAAATTGACTCCTTTCAATGTAGTCAAGAAGAAAGAGAAGAGATAAATAAGGCAGAGATGGAGTTACAACTACACAGAGCAGGAACTAAAGCCTCCAGCCAAAAGGCGTCTGGGCTTTTACTCTGCACATTGAAATTCTCAGAGGTAGCCTTATACAGCAAGCAATGGAGTAATTTTCTGTTCCCCTAAAGACTTCCCACACACCCTTCCAACAAACTACTTCATCTGTGCCAGATTCTTCATATATGCACTGGGGATAAGAGCATGTCCTAGCCTTCAAGATGTGCCATAAGATAAACGAGTCTGTGAATGAACTCCTCAGACAACAGCAGAATCAGTGGTCATCAAAAAAATCCCACAGGTAATATATGGATATTAAAAGAAACTAAGCAATTAAGGAGCCAGGCTTGAATTCCTCTCTCCTGTGCCCAAGTTCTAAGTAATTACAATGGGAGAAGGAACAGAACCATCACAAAGAGCTATGGTGTGCTGTGATGCAAATAAAACAATTAGGAACCACAAAATTAATAAAGACTTCATTTGTGTGAGATCTGAAATATCTAACCAATATAACTGGCTTTAATTTGACATTTCTTTCTAGGGCATATGACAGAAATTTAATTAAATCTATACATTTCTCCTCAATGTTAACTATTCCTATTTTTTCATGTCTATACTTACTTCTTGACCATTATTAAAGTCAGTAACTCAAATCAAGTTTATGTGAAAACTTAAAGGAAATGCCTCTGATAAGTTGCCAATTATATAAAAGGGATCTTTTTTCTTTTTTTTTTTTTTTAAATAGTGTTTTTTTTACAGAGAAAAAAACTTTAACAGCACCAACTACTAGAGCTATACATTAAGAAGAAGGGTATTAGGGAATAAGTAATTATGGAAATAATGTACAAATGGATGACTAATTCCTTGTAAGTTTTCTGAGAAATAGTCTTGTTTGCAAGATTTACAGGTACAATTTGTGAAAATGTGTATAAGACAACCTGAACTGCTACCAGGTGAATGTTTTGATGGACATATTAGAAACTCTCTGAATTTTGGACAAGCAATTATAAACCCACATGATAGTGCAAGTATTTTCTTTATGGGAAAATGTCTCTTAAAACAGTTAGTTTTTGATAAATTCAAATGAAGAGAGAAACTCTTTAACTGAGTACTCAGAGGACTACTGTACTCTTTTCTTGGTTCTGTGGATCCAGTGAAAGTGAACTTACGAGTCAACACCCAAAAGCCCATATCCACAGAACTCACAGCAATGCACCATGACTCTTATTCCAAGATCTTGCTCTGTATAAGCTCAGCTCCCACAAGAGGAAAAAGAAAGGGAATAGCAGCTCTAGCCTTTACTTGGAACAGAGTGAAACAATATGGGTTCCTTGCTGCTGCACTAGGGGAAAGTACGGAATCCCCTTGGAAAGGCAAACAAAAGCTGGAGCATTCAACATCCACCCTAACATGTACAAAACAATGTATGGATACAGAAGTAGGAGGTTATAGTGGTGGTCTAGTTGTTAGGATTCAGCACTCTCGCCATCAGGGCCTGGCTTCAATTCCCAGTCAGGGAAGAATCCTGCTCTGGCAGGGGGCTGGACTAGATGATATTTCCAGGTCCCTTCCAACCTCTGACATTCTGTGATTCTGTGTTCCCTTCTACCAGCAAAATAAACAGCTGTAGAAAAGTTTATGACCAGTGCCTTTATCTGACAGACTGATGGATTAAGTCCTTAAACAACTTGAGGATATTGCCTTTTTCTAATAATTTTCTCTCTAAATTTATTTTAACTCACCTATAACCAGCTTTTGATAGGAATCTCCCACAGGTATTAGTGCATGTTGTAAAGTGAAAAAGCTCAACCTACCTATTCCTTAGCAACCAGTTTACTCTGTGTATAAAGCAGCACTATTTCTACCATCAAAAATGATTGCAGTGATCTGTGTCATTCCTGATGAGAACTTAAGATTTTTTGGTCATTTGCAAAACAACTTTTGCTACCTCTGCATTTCCCAAGTGCAGTGTATATTTCCACCCAGCCTGATCAGCCTTTTTACTGAAAAAGATTTTTTTTTTTTTTTCATTTTCTAAATCAAGCTAAAACAAATATAAAAGGCATTCTGGAAAAAAAAACAAACCAGCCTTCTCCATGCTTCATCATTTAAATAGATCAGCTGGACAAAGCCGTCTCAATAAGAGCAGGATTAAGAGAATAGTCAGGCTGAATTATGTTTTTAACTTTAAAAGTGATCGTTGTGTTTACCTCCTGAGAGCATTGAGATAAACAGTTGATATTAAAGCGATGATCTCAACACACAGCAACCTTTCTCTTCTCATACACTGTCAAGAAAATAGAATTATCCCTCTGCTTGGAATCCATCTTATTTTCTCATGCATCACAGAGAAATGAAGGCAGTATCATCAAGTCTTAGCTATCAATAAAGAAAGGCAAAATTCCCTCCATCCACACTCATGGAGGGGCAAAACTGTTAAATGATTCTAATTAATTGCTACAAAATCTCCTAGTCCTCCTCAAATAATGATCAAATGCTTTGTCTTAGAAACATTCAAATTAACAAGCCCCTCCCACCTCTCCTTCACTGTCAGTCTCCTTCTGCATGAGGTTATGGTGTTAAGAGCAACAGCACAAACATTTTCTTTCTTGAAAATCAAAAGTACTTTACAATATTGCAAAAGTGCTTTACAAAAGCATGTACAATATCAACTGCCACAACATATACATGTTCTACCTAACATTAGTCAATTCACAGATTGACAGTCTGTCACAGGTATCAAAAGACAGACTGAAGTGCCAGTGTTGCAGTAGCACAACCAGAGGAATCCTGACTGCTAGTTTTCTGCCTTGTACAGTCACCAAGCCACTTTCATATGACCTAATTAAAAAAAAGTAACAAATTGTATTCTACATTACCCATCCTATCTTAGTTAATATTAGTAACATTAATCTTAGCTAATATTCTCATTAGCTCACAAGCATCGTGCTCCTGTGCAAATTAAGCTTTGAATACAGCTTCATAAAGTGTTTACTGTGAAGTAACCCTGAAAATCATGTACGGTCACATCACTATTCAACAGCAATGGCCAAGGAGAAGACACTGACTTAGCTTTTGTTTTCAACTGGGACACAAATTTTCCTCTTTCACAATTCAGCCTAGAGATAATACACAACAGAGGGACATTTACTTAAAAATACTTAGTGATGGAGATTATGAGGAATTTCTACGCGGCAACCAGGAAAAGCCTTACAAATATATTTGTCCTTAAGCTGGTCCAACATCTAAATCCCAGTTTGACCACTGATTTATAACATACAGAAGACACTTAACCACTCTACACTGATAAGAACTCTCTATCCAACTTGTCTGAGTATTAGGAAGTTCCTCTTACCAAATATTATTAAAGTGCTTTGAACCTGTTAGATGAAGCTTCTGTGCACAAGAAGTGTGGGAAAAGAATTCTTGTCTTAATGATGACATGGAGGAATGATGTCATTGGCTATTGTCACCTTTTACCAAACAGGTAACAGACCTATGGCATATGGATATGAAATGCAATTCATTTAACAATTACTTGTTTGGGGGGGGGG
>VWZX01010273.1:3423354-3731095 GCA_013399015.1 Galbula dea
GGGGTGTATAGCTATTTTTGTTTCTCTTTCAAGTCCCCACCACGTGGGAAAGGTTAGGGGTTAAAATTGACATCTGGATAGTCAAAGCATAGTAGTAGTATATAGGAATTTGGATAATTGTCTTGTTAAGTTAACAATGCTTCATAGTATTTTTTTTTCAGCATACACCGGCCAAAGCAATATCAGAATTGAAACAAAGCCTGATCTTTCTGAAACAGATGTTAAAAAGACATAAAGGCAGAAATAAAAACTGACAAGAGCCTTACAAGCTACTTTATTATGCCTTCCACAGGAGGGAAAAAAAAAAAAGGGTGAAGAATGTTTCTCATGTAGCATTATGGATGAATAAATGGCCTGCAACTGAATTCCTTCACTTTACTTGAACAGCTATTTAAAGAAAAGAATATATACCCTATAAACTCTGGAAAGTCCTAAAACTAAGTACAGAAGAACTAACCAAAGAATCTCACAGAATCTGGTAGAGGTTGGAAGATCTTGGAAGACCTTCAGTGTTACAGGAATTAGAAACATCATTTAAAAAAAATAAGAAAATAATAAGATATAATATCCTGAAGCTTATCATTACAAATCCAAATGACAGCAAAATCTTAAATGATTTCAGTAATATCAGGGAAGTCAGGAAAAAGCCCTAGAACCAAACACTGACAGAGAGACCTCGCTGCTGCTAACAATCTCCACTACTGAATATTGATACTCCTCTGGTTGTCTGTGAACACTGTGACTTTGGTGCCACAACAGCATTAATAATGGACTAATCAATAAAATATATCTGACTGCAATTGCTCCTGATATAATTAATCAGTTATTAATGCCCTATTTTTTTGTAAATTTTATCTAGTTTGATGGGTAGAAAACCCAACCATTACTGGCAAGAAAAGATTTGCAGTTATGCTGCTGCATTTATTTTATGTATTTTTTTTATCTGCTAGTACTCAATCATAAAATAGAAGGGAATTGTTCTGTGTTCCCTGATGCCCTTTGAAAATTACTTTCACCATTTGAAACAGTCTCTTTTTCTGCCTTGAAGAAAAGAGCAGTGGAGAAAAGTAATGAGGGACTATAGTGAGTAAGGGAAACACACACCACTCTGCAAGTCTGAAATTCTAACAATAACATTTAAGTTTTGCTTCATGATTTATCAGTTGTTTGCAAATGCGATTTATGCTTACACACCGAAAATTAGATTATTTCATATCTTTACAAACTCATGTTCTCCACTTATTTGAACAAGAAATATATATATAGAATATGATATTTGACATTTTAATTAAAACCTTTTAAAAAGTCTATAGCAAGTAATAAAGTACAAATCGCCTCCCTAATTTTAACCTGTGTTGCAACTGTGTCATGAATTCAGATAACCATAACTAAAAAAATCTTTCAGAGCAAAGTGCAGAAGCTGAGCAAGAAATTCTAGGGCTGACACCTCATTAAGATATATTTTCCCCTGATGAAGAAAGTTCTTCATCTATTACTATGTGTTACAGTGGTTCAGGACTATATTTAAAAGACCATTAAAAATGTACCTGAAGGCAAAGTTAATCTTTATATTTGACAGATAATAGCAGCATTTTTGCAGTAAGTAGCAAAGTTAATATTTTATTTCTTTATGATCTAATGACCATTCTGTTTAATCTTAATGGAGTAAAGATGAACAAGAAAATATGCTCTAGGGATATACTAATATATCAATTACAGAGAGTGGAAAAGTACTTTAAAAAAGTAGCAGTAATCTATTGTAAATGAAGATCTCTCCAAGTACTCCCAGCTACAGGGAGAGCTAAAAAAGTTCCATTAAAAATCTGTTCAGATTTTGCTCATTATAGATATGTTCTTCTCAGTTCTTAAGTAATGTAGCAATCACATAATTAACTTTCGAAAAAGGAAGCATTTAAAGCAACTATGTACCTGTGGAACACAGTAGGCTTCCTCCTTGGTTTGTACAGTGAAAATGAATTTTTCCATCTACTTTCCTTAACATTGTTGCAGAAGTTCTGAGAGTGAGTGGCATTTCTTCTGAAGGTATTGGAAAAGTATAAATGTGATTCCACAAAACATACACTAATTTTTGATCAAAGGAACAAAATAAGTAAAGACAAACATACAAATAAACTCTGCTCCTGCTTAGCTATGAACACACTATCTACCCCATTTGAAAGCAGGCACCTGTCTCCCCTTGAATTTCACTCTAAAATGCAGATCTGAATTTTACATAGGAAGACTTTTTCTTTTTAAAAAAAATTATTTTGATTTAGACCTCTGTCTTGTAAGGTGACATGAGATGACACCTCAAAAGATCTGTGTGCCCCAAACCACATATTAACTGCAAGAAGAAAATTTACAGTTTTCCTAGTGAAATCACTAGGGCTACAAACAGCTAAGGTTTCTGGCAATGAGGGCTGAAGTCTCATTAAAGTAATGAGATGCCTTTCAACTGAATATAATTATCATTGATACTACATGCAGTAATTTCAAGGAAAGATGTTTCTTCTCAGTAACTTCCAGGACAGGACACTAGATTCTTACCTTCTCATGGATACACTCTTGTAACTTTGCATTTGTCTACAAAAGCCTCAGTGACCTACTGTAGAAGAGACCACCTATGATGACTGTTACTCTGTGCTCTTTTCTATCTTTGTTAATGGTCTTTCAGTGTGTTGGAACATGACCAAGCTAAAATGCAAGCGAGCCACCTCTATAGAACAGTTTTCACCTGGGAAGTTAATGCAGCATAACTATTGCCTGTTATACTCAAGCCATTCCTTACAGCCAATAGTTGCCCCAGGCAGATGAGTCCCAGCTGTGAAAAGATGCACTGACTTTCACATAGGCAGGCTTCTGACTGAATTAAGAAAACATGAATACTGTCGATATGAATAATCAAGAAGTAACCTGCCTTCCACATGCTTAACACTGCTGAACTGCTGTGAAATTCAGAACAAACTGAGTATATTGGCCTACAGGCACTGCTGTGTGCACATACAAAATATAAGCAGTAATCTAGAAGAACACCCACCTCAAAAGACCTACAGAAAATCAGGTCTTGGGTTTCCTGAACTCACTGTATCGCTTGTCTCTGATTAAAATCATCCTGAACACCAGACACATCTCTGGGGCAACACCACTCCTACTGGCAGCAAAAGAGAGAGAGTTAACTGGCAGAGAATCCAGTAACATCTTTTTAAAAGGAATCCAGAATTTGTAACCAGAAATTAATGATTGTAACAGACATTTTCACATGAGCTTTCTGTTAGCTCTTGAACCTATTTCAGCTCACTGCATATATTATGGTCCCTAAATTCATTCATATGTTATTTTATGGTGTTTGGTTGGTGAACTTCAAAGAAACATACAATTTGCAAGTAAGTCATTCTTTCCTGATCTAAAGAGTAGTCAACAGCATTAACTTTCCCTCAGGTAAAAATAGGTAGTCCTGCTTCTCTTTTTGACTGAACTTCGACTCATTAGAGTCCTTTCAGCTTCAGACTGGGACAGCAATCTAAGAAAACAAATGTAAAAGTTAAAGACAAATGAATAACTTCCCTTTTCAGTGTCTTAGGCCAGTTGATTCATTCCATATATAACATAGTACCTGAACATGTCTATTCATTGCACATTGAATGCAATACACATTTTGAAAACAGTCTTTGTAATCTAAATATTGATCTGAGAGATGTCTTAGAAAGTGACACAGGCCAGTAACATTCATATATTTGCACCTATATTCAGTTTTGAAAGATGTATGATATTTGCTTTGTACCTGGCATTTTTCTGAGGGTTTTGCTAGGATTCGGGTGGAAATAAGCATTTGATGTAATCACAGTAACACAGTTCTGAACTGAGGTTCCTAAGCAAACAAAAAAACTCCTAAAAACTAATGCCAGAATGACGAATTTGACATTGTGAGGCTTTTTCCTTATTTTTTGAGTTGAAAATTGATCTGAATAATTAGGCATTTGCAACTCAAATGAGCTAGTAGGACACTTCAGCTGCTAGATCATGCTGTTCCTTTGAACAATATTTACAATACAGTAAGAGAGAAAAGGGGAAGATCCTAGGGCTCCTGACAAATGCTGCTAATGAGAGTTCAGCCATTTCTTTAGCATTTGCAGCACCTCCTTAATAGACAGCTGAATGCCACTGGCTATGCAGCCACTGCATTTTAATCACAGGTTAAGCCACTGCAGATGAAAGTATTCAGAGGGAAATAAGCTGTTCCCTTATTTAATTTTAGTGGTACTCTGACCCTTAAAAAACAGACTCCACTAAAGTGGACAGTTTAGGCAATGTGTCCCAGGGGAGGAGAAGCCTAAGTATCTGCTGTACATGCCCACTGAACAAGTTGACATTATTGGCGTTAGCTCTTCTACGTTATGTGTTACTTAACATTCTGCTTGCATTGCTCTAAGACAGAGCCTTAGAGTCACTCCTCAAATGCATCTGTTGTGGCTGGTTAGGATTTAGAGCTGGCATTCCAAACGCGGTAGCTGCAAGAAACAAATCCAGATCACTCTGACTTAATCTGACCACAGCCTGGTGCTGGGAGTGCTGAACTGCTATCAGATGAAGTTTGTCCCTCAGTATTAGCAGCACAAGAAGAATCAACGCATCTGAAATATCCATGTTTTAAAAACACTACAGTGGTGAACTAAAAGAAAAAAATTTGAAATTCATTTTGTCACATTTTTCCGCTGGATGGATCTGCTACAGGATAACAACAATTTTGTGACAGCAAAGAAGCATGATAAAAACTAACTGCAGGAAATGAAATGGCAAGACACTTTAAAAGACTTCATAATTTGCAAATAATGTCTAGCAATCCAATTGTATTGCCTGGAACAGGCAACATTTCCTAGTGACTTTTATGTCTGTGTACTGGAGAGCTAAAATTATTGCATAGTGTCAACAGTTTCCCTCTAGCATTGCTTTACTGCAATCCACAGTTATCAAAGAGGCAGAAAAAATCTTCATACGTTTTGATGGGACTCTCAACTACTACAGACATTACAAAGGGTAGGAATTTCTGTTAGTCTCATTTCTGCAAGATTTAGCATCAGAATTCACTGAGAAAAGACTGACTTAAATCTAATTTTTGTTCTTCAAGGTTCTCTCTTCTATGAAAAGAATTCTACCCTGTTTAAAGGATTTTTATTCAAGGACAACCTGATTGGTGGATTTTACTGAAAAGTTGTATTTCTTTGTTTTATATTAGAGATGGAAGGTCTTTGATAACTGGAAGAAAAGCATCGAGGCAAATTAAGGTAAATGAAAGGGAAACTAACTGATAAAACCTTAACGCACTGATTGGTTATGCAAATTGTTTCATATCAATAACTGAGTAATTATTCACAGGGCAAAACTTCAAAGACTCCCATACAAATTAGAGGTGTGAAACCTCTGGAATTCATTAAGTAAGATGAGAGCTGGAGTTTTAAATATCAATCTGCCTTATTCATTATCAAATAGTAACTGCTGATAAAAGCACAGAGAATTTTAAAATAAATAAATAAATACATTTTCCCATCTCCTCTCTGCTTGTCTGTTACTAGAACAAGTAACAGTCCTCAGCTGGCAAGATATGAGGGAAGACAGAAGACTCTCAGTAACTTCTGAGAAAAGGGGATAAGAAATACAGCCTTAGCCAACAAGCTCCTGCAGCTGCTCCAGCAGCAGACAACAGAGGAGCCTGGTTTACCTTATGCCAGACACTGACTCCTGGGAATACTGAGAAGTACACTAGTGTCCCTGACATTGACACAGTATCACCAGTCTAACTGGGGGGGAGAGCCACACTGGAGACTGGTTTGTGGACAAACCACAGGCCAAGTGTTTGACATTGTGAGGAAGAAATGCTTTTGATGCTACATCTGTGTGGCATAGCTACCTGTGGTGTGCACAAGTCAGCATGAGGTAATTTCGTGTGAAAACAATGTCTTAACAGAAGTCTGTTCCATGCTGACCATTTCCAAAAGCATTTTCTAATTTTAAGTAGAAGAAGAAATTCCCTGTAATGCATCATACACCCCAGTACATTGAGACAATTTTTTTTGAAACAACAGCACACACCTGTTGTCCTCCCCATGGCATGGCTGTACCAGGCATGTTGAATCCCAAGGTTGTTCCTCGCAAGGGAACACCACAGAACAAAACTACAGTGGTTTAAAACAGTTTACAGACCACGTGGGCGAAAATTCTCCATCTGATTGTCACAGATACTTAACACCAGAAAGGACCTTCCTTTCTCTATGACAATAAGGTGCCTGGCCTAGCTCTGCACATAACTAATACAAGTGGATTAAAGATGTACCACACATCCAAATGAGCAATGGTAACCAGAATGTACTGGTACTGAGAACTGGAGTACTAAATAAGAAATGTAATTATGATAAATGAATTTTGATTGATTGTTTGGGGGTTTTTTTTTTAAAGAAACCAACACAAACCTGTGAATCATCCTAGTTACAGTTTCCAGCAGAAGTTTATTAATGGATGGAAGTCACCCTAGAAGAGGTGCTCTGAACCCTGTTGCACGAGTTATTTACTAGCAGATAAAGCTTCCCTTTATGACATAAATCAACAACAATTTCCTTTTGGAAGAAATTTAGTACAGTAAACAGGCATTGGCATTTCAAAACTTCTAATTACCTATATGCCAGAGATTTCAAATTAAAATATAAAGTATCTTTCAAAAGGAAAGGATGGAAAATCCACCACTTAACATTTTCAAAGCACATGAAAAGTACCACAATTCACAGCAAAGGTGTATGCACAGAGCAACAGAAAAGTCTGAGAAAACAAGTCTAGATACAAATTTACAATCAGCAGGTTGATCTGTCCAGAATGATATTAAATACAGTACTAAAAACAAGCAGTCAGGCTGTAACTAAAGTAGAAAGCATGCCAGGACACTGTTTCACTGTTAGACCAAGTGCAAAATCTACTGAAAATTTCTGAGAGCTTTGTGCAGAAACCAAAAGGGCCTTTGGACTGTGTACAAGAACAGTGACTCTACTTCTCATATTAAGACTTTCTGGCCACACTAGTATTTCCTGTATTCCTGTCTTTTCACAGAGAGAGGCTAGCACCTCTGAAAACTGGATGGGAACACATATCCCTTCCCTGGGAGAGAGGGGACCTCTACGTTGAGATCATTCACTGATGGTTTAGTTAAGCAAAGGTAGGCATCATAGTTGGCCAATTTCTTCTAGTTTTCATAACAATACTAGCAAAAATATCCATAGCAATATGTGGCAAATTACAATCTTATATATGCTTTTTTTTCTCTGCACTTGCAACAAGTGCCAAGCTGTCAGGTTTCCACTAATTTTTCAGCTACTTTAAACAAGCACAGACTATACCTCAGCAGCAATCAGAGCTTTCGAGTGCACAGTAGCTTATTCTTAGACACTGTTAGGGGTATCAGTCTCAGAAGCTTAAATGTTCAGGAAGAATTTTTAAGAGTTCTCCCACATGCAACTCAGCTGAACCTCCCTGGTTGGTTAGCTCATTTAAGCTTCTGCAAGTGCACAATTACAGATGATTCAAAAGCAAAATCTTGAGCTTGTTCCAGATAATTTGCCTAGCACTATAACAAAAAGTAATCTATAGACTGCAGATTCCTCTTTGTAATTCAGGTGATTTACCAGCTTCAGACAGAAAAATCTAATGACCCAATTTTCTACAGAAAGAACATAGTCCTGTGTTACAAAACAGGTACTGAAATGGTAACTACTTAACCAAAATAATGAAATTACATTTAAAAAAAAATCAAGAATCAATCCAACAATTCACCTAACTTAAATGATCGTGTGTCCAAAAATTTCCAAGCATCTCACTGGAAAGCAGAACTTGCTCTTCTCAAAGGTCTGGAGGTAAAATCAGCTCTAATCTAAGCCACAATGGAAAAAGTCATCCCACTTATTGACGTTTCAGAGAGCATCTGAAGAATGCTCTGTAAGAATGCCATTTCTGTAAGAATGACATTCATGTGTCCACAGGGAATAAGCTGAGAGGACAAACTGCATTTCCTCGAGATAGTGCCAAGTTACAGAACACTACTTTTCCTGGATTTAAAAAATTTGGTAGCAAAATGACTTAGTATTTATCCTAAAGTAATTAGGAAAAAACAAGCGAGTTCTTTTAAGGTGAGAAATATTGAAATCAAAGAGGAATTACTATGTCTCTGTTTTAATGTTGTTTCATCTGCCTGGGATATGACACTTAGCATTACACTTTATTCTGTTTTATTCATGTTTCAAACATCTTTTGTGCTTGTTTGATTAAAGAGAGCAATTCACAATACAGATCCAGAATTCCCATTTCAAATTCTGTATTCGTTTCTGCCCAGGCAGTTTATCAAATAACAGGTTCTGGACAAAATCAGACTTGCTTGAAAACTAAGTGAGAGTGTGAATATATTTCAGAGACACATGAGGTCATGAACATTCTTTTACTCACATAATTCCCTTTTCATCCTTTGTTTGTTCTTTATAACCTCTGAAGTATAACACATGAATTATCCTATTGTACATATCAACAACTTGACAGACTGTTTTAGTAAAACTCCTATGTGCTGTGGCTTTCCTTCCAGGCTGCCAGGAAAAGTTTAACAAAAAGACTGATGATTGGTTCCTTTAAGTTCTGCCAGATAAACAAACTACAAAGTGAGTTTACAGTACCCAAGACACACAGGGCTCTTTACAGTACCAACACAAATCAGAGCATTTGAAGGTGCTCAGTCAAGAAGAAAAGCTGATGATGACTCAGCAGCCTGTCAAATGAGGAGCACAAATGTTCAAGCGTGAGAATCTTTAGCTATTGATATGTAACTGTCAGGACACTTAACAGCTCTGTTTAAAGAAACTCTTTTTTTCCCTTTGTTTTATATAAAGATTAATAGTTTTAAAGGAAAAATTCATTAAAAACCAGATTTTTTTTCTTAATAAAACCTTAGCTAATGTCAATGACACAGGTGCTGTTTCATAAATATGTGTCTATGTATTCACCTAAGAAACGTCACACAAAACACAGATTTCTAAACCCAAGTCTGGCCTTTGTAAGAGGTGCATTACCAGCTGGAGCTGTGGGCATGCTGCAGGTGAGGGCTAAGGCCCCAGCCCTGCACTGCTGCACAAACCTCTGTGCACCAGAATTAAGCACAAAAATTGCCTTTCTTCTATTTTCAGAAGCCTCAAAAGCAGCTTGATAGGATGATTTTAATAAATTGCATACTCCTAGCACCCCACAGCAGAAGGCTAGGAAGATGACAGATAAGGGAAATAAAGGTAGAATGAGAAGTGAAAAAGAGTGGAATGGATCCTGAGGTAGATTGGGAAGTCTAAGGAAAGAAACTATGCTACCAAAATTTTAAGGCAGAGAGAGAGATTGCAAGAAAGTACAACCGAAAAAAAAATTTAAGAGCCTGTATGAAATGTCAGCAAATTAGCTCCTGGCCTTACTAGCTCATGTCTTGGTACAGAACTTTACCTCTGTATCTCTCAAAAAATACTGGTGTAGCTTAAATAGATGATAAAAAGAAACAAACAGTCACATAAACGTAATGAAAATGTTATGGTATTTGTTAATATGCTGTACTGTTCTAGGTAACATCCAGTCAGAACACTAGCTCATTATCTGGGTTAGACTGAACCAGAATAACCAAGGGAATTACTGAAAGCTTGACACAATCAGACAGGCTGATATTAAAATAAACTGTGACATTAATTAATTTCATGTGTCATTTCAGCAGCCCCTGAAATTCTAGCCACTTAGCTATTTTACACACTCTAAAAGTCACAATCACCTCTAGTTTGAATCCTGTGTATAAATACATTTCCTTATTGCAAATACATGGCACAAAATGACAAAAAAAAAAAAACCAACAGATCCATGATTTTCTTTCTTTTTGATATTCCTTTCAAACCCACTGCCTCTTCCACCAAAACAGCCCTCTGGCTCCCATTTTCCTGTCCCCTGCAGTGTGTCTCTAGTACCTCACCTGGCTATTCTGCCTCATAGGCTTCCTCCTCACTTGCATCACTACCAGATTGGGGAGAAAGCCAGGAAAGCAGAATCAGAGAGAGACTCCAGTAAACCAGATGTCTTTAACTTTTCTGCTTCTAACCTCCTCATACTGAATGCTGTTTCCCTTCTGCTCCTGTCTTGTCTGTGCAGGCTACAAGCTACTGAGGGCAATTTCTGCCTTCTCTCCCATGTGGAGCAATCATAACTATATTATATAGGCACTTAAATAAATTTACATAAAATTATACATATAGCTCTACTGTATGTAATATTTACATTCTTTCTATAAAACATTTCCTATAACTGAGCTCAGTTTCCAGTGAGTCCTTAAATTTCATGGAGGTAGGCACCCTAACAGTAATCATCACCACGTCCTCCTATATTTCACTTGATTGCTTGTTACTTAATGTAACAAAATGAAAATCATCTATAAACTATTTGAAAGACAAATTTCTGTGCAGCTGAATCAATCCCCTGTAAAAGCTCTTTTGCCCTTAAACCATAATTCTGATGCATTGAATTTTACTAGTGCAGTTGTGTAAAACTTTCCTGCTCAGCCACAAAAATCACCACACTCTCCTTCGGAGCATTTTCTAACTTCTAAATCTGCAGAAAATTGCAAATAAGTTGCTTACCAAAAAAACAAACAAACAAAACAAAGAAACAAACCTACAATATACTATTAACTAAAAATCACCACTTCAAAAAGTAATAAGGCCTACTGCCTTACTGTCTTTGTGGTATTTCTGTAACAAACTCTAAGTATCTTCATGATTAAGCCCGGAAAGATAGATTATGCTTTTCTACCTCTGGCTTATTCCTTGCACGACACAGATTTGCTAAGTTCAGAATACTACAACTTACTTGTCCTTTCACGGGCTAAACTTTTGCCAGAGTAAGAATGAGTCTGGAAACAGGCAGATCTAATCTACTTAACCGAAGATTAGCCAGCAAAATGACATTCACAGACACTGGCAATGGCAAATCATTCACAGGCCAAGGCAGGATGCATTTTTTTAAAGTATGCATTAATTACACAAACCTGCTGTCGAATTTCTTCTTCCATCTTCACTGGGGACCCCAATTCTGCAACTTGTTTGACACCTTCACTAGCATATCCTCCATATTCCCAAAGAATGTAGTTCTTTGAGTGAGAGCTACCGATGATTGCAGACCAGTGGTTGGTCCGGCCTTTCAGGAGGGAAAGGAATAAAATAAAAATCAACCATCAAGACAGTCTCAAAGCACAATTCCTCATTTTTTTATTAAAATGAAAGGGGTGAAGTGCCCTATTCTCACCAGTACCACGTTTTTGTATGTGTTGCACACTGTCAGTTCTCACTATATTGTTATACCATATCTTTAGAGTAATAAGAACAAGCCAGGGAATAACCGCACTATAGCAAAGGGTGTCAATAATTATTAGATATAACAACATAGGCAGAAATGGTGAAGAAGGTTTTATTCTGGCTAATCAAGTGCACTCCCCAAACTGATCAGCTTAGTGTAACTTTTCCATCACTGAAGACTCCAATTCTTCAGGAAGTTTAAGAATCCTTTAATTTTATGTTTCCATGCAAGATATTTTTGAGGATGAAACTTGCAAGGGAAGACTTCAGTGATTACTCAAATATTTAATAGCAAGTCATTTCCTCACTGAGAGATACTGGTTGCCAACAGTTCATTAGCTCTGTATTTGAGTGGTGACAGAGATTACCAGCATAAAGCAGACAGAAGTATGATTACACTATCATTAAATGTTACAGATTTTCACATATAGCTTTGTACCCAAACATTATCGGACACAGAGCTATAAAGCCCTTACAGTCATAAACCTTCCCCACCAGCTTCCTGCTGAAACATGTGCTTTCTGTGGGCAAATGGTGTCCAGCACTTCTCCCAGGATACTTCTGAAGCATTGGTAAAGACCTGCACTTATTAGGACTGACAGTGCTGATTTCTCTGCTTCTGCATGCTTAAATTATACAGGTACCATGTCTCCTTCCCTGACTCTCACCCCAAACATTAATAGGGGTTCCCTTTAATTTAGGAAGGGAACAAATAAGTGAATTTGGTGCTTCTATATTCAGTGAGTTTGCGCTTCCTCACATTTCTCCTAGTGTAAGAGTTATAGAGCTAGGCAAAAGGATTTCTGTTCTTGTTTCTTATCTTGTTGAACAAAACAAAATTAAAAGTTTAAAAAGAAAATGTTAGAGAAACCTGATGGAAAAGGATCAAGTGGAAAAGAGGAGTCACAAAAAAAAGTACTAGAAATATAAAAATGAATTCACTTAAGTGTCAAGTAACACTCTTCAAAGATAAAGGCTTAAAGCAAAAGAATGAGAGAATGAACTGCTCATAGAAGCAGTCTGGGGAGAGTGCAAAGACTGTAGGAGATGATGGAGACAATGATAGAATGTGACAATATCTGACATTTTTCTTTGCAATGCAAGAACTAGAAACTATAAGTAAAAACAGCAGAAAACTAAAATGAAAGAAAAATGAAAAAGAAGTAAAAAAGGATGCAAATTTATGAAGTGAAACGTGGGACAATGAAATTGAAAAAGACAGTATGGAGAATTGAATAGATAAAGTCAGATGCAAGAATCTAATCACAGCAGAATAGAAAATAGACTAGAAAGAAAAATAACTCCAGTACAAGGGGGGAAAAAGGTAGAAAAGCGTAGAAGGCAGAACAGATAGATGAGGCAGATGGTGTAGCAAGAGAGCAAACAGCTTCCCTAGTGTTAAACCTGGACCAAAATACACCTACTGAGCTCTGAATTGTAGTAGGCTTGATATTTTCCAAGTCCATTAAAGCTAATCAGTAACTGAGCCCCAAATGGTGGAAAACTCCAAACCACCAAAATACCAAAAGTAAACCTCCTCCACATCCAGGTAATAACTGAAGAGACTACAAAGCTGGAAGTTGGTTTCTTGATCTAAGATACAGTAATTGTTCCTTAAGTATACACTGGCACCTTGTCAAAACACAGAGGGATACCGTCATGCAGCTCCAGTGATGGGACCAGCAGTTCTGACCATTCTTTCTTCCTATCACAGAGGTCTGACTATCTCACAAATCACAGACAGCAGCTTTCCCTGAACTACAGTAAGTGGCACTGAAAGTACTGAAAGAGAAAGTTCCACACAGTCCCTACAAAAGAAAAGATGTATCACTAGAAAGAGGAAACAGACTGCCTTTAAGCCAAGCCTTCAGTAAAACAGATAATCAATTTTCTTGTGTGCTCCAAAGCTTCTTATGCTCCCCCATCCTAAACAGACCAAGAACTTCTGATGTCTTTACAACCAGAGCCCATCCTTTATGGCCCTTTTCTTAAACTTTCATCTCCTACCTGAACGTTACAAGCCAATCTAACCTTAAAAACCTTTCTATCGCCACAGACAAATCTTAAAAATATGATGTCATACACACCTCAGCCCAAAGTGTCAGGCAAATCAGAAGTCACTTGTTATGTATAGTATCCATGGATTTTCAGTGAATAAAATGTTAGCAGTATTGCACACACATCATTATTTACACTGCTGATCAGTAAATAAGTAATGTCATACCACATGCTCCAACCCTCTTCACAGTCCCTAAATGGTACAACAATATTAAAAGAGACTGATACTCACGTGGAAAATCTTTGGGGTGTGTTTTTTCTGACCAGTTTCCATAAAAAGTTAACCTGTATTTGGCAGTTCCACAAGCACAACAATCTAGAATTGGTTTGTCAGTCACACCTTCTGAGGCTGAGTCTGAAAAAGCAGTAAAGCACCCATTGATAATGGTTACAACTGAAAATCAAGAGGTGACAAAGTTGCCATAATAGATGCTCCAGTAAATAAATCTCAGTTAAACCCTTTTATAGTTTGTTTATTTTTAAGATGGGCTGCACTAGACTAAACTAGAACCCTAAAATACCTGGATCATGTTTATAAGTGGATGCAATTATTTAAGTCTACATTTTTAAATATGAAGTCACCACTATTTCAATCCTCTTCAGATTCAAAATGGGTTTCTTTCTGGTTCTTATCTGAAACTGACAAAAGCTCTGTTGATTTCAAAACACTATAGGCTTTAAATTTCTGGACAGCCAAAGCATATAAATTCTCCAGGAGGATACAATAACCAACTGCAATGCTTCGGCTTAGGAAACAAAAAATTGCCCAGGATTCAATAAACAAAGCGTCCTGGAGACAAATTTCAGATGAACACCAGGTAAAAAGGTGCCAGTATCACATCTGGGGGAAAGTAAGCAAGATTGTATGAGGAGAAGCATATGTAATAAGGAAGAACATAACCAAAGAGGAGATCCTAAACTTGAACCCAGATGAAACTTATCAAGAAATCAAGATTTTAGTTTGATATAATGATTTAAGAGAAACAAACATTACAAGGAGGTTGAAAAGATATTTTATTTTACCTTACCTTGTTCGCAAATTTTTTTAGTGAGAGAACCCTCATCTTGAAAATAAATGATGCGTTTCTGCACAATACTGGCCCTGTAAAGAAAAAAGTTTAAAAAAAACATTTATTCCCTCAGGTAAGAATAAAATGCATGATAAAGTATCAAAAGGGCAGACCTGGACTGCTAAGACCAAGGTGTATTTCCCTCATCTGACAACATATATACACAAGACTACATGCATTTGAATTTCATTACATTTTACAGAAATTTAGAAGGTTATTAGCGTTAAGGAAGTGATCACAGTCATATGGCGAGAATCTGCAATCTTGAAATGAATTATGGTCAGCTGAATAGTCAATATTTCAATCAAATCTTCCATTAAAATACTGAAATTATATTCAATTTCAGAAAAATAGCACAGTTAAAAGCAAGCAGCTGTTTGTAGGAAAATACATGTATAGAAGACTCCTAGGCCTCATCTTTATAAGGGAGTGTTTACACTAGGGATAAATATGAGCCTGTAGCAAATAAAGTGAATGAAACCTAGAGTTAGTTAAATCTGTCTTTTATTAATAGAGAGCTGTCATGGGACAATTCAAACGGTGCCAGAAAAGACTGACCAAGTATGCAAGAAGCAGAATAAAAGCTGAGAAATCTTTTCCAGGGTTTCTAACGAGAAATAAAAGGGAGGAACAAAATAAACAAAAGCACTAAAACAACTATTAGCAAGAACATGAGCTTAACAGCCAGCCTGTGACAATGACATACTACCTTAGTTTTTCCAGCCATAATCAAAGACAACTTTAAAGACTTTTTGGATGTTACACTGCAATTGAGAACCAATACTTGCACCTAGCCTAAATGAAACAATATTTGATACGCCACCAGAGCAGGTAGAACCAGATGCTTCTCAGAAGTGCATTGCGGTAGGATGCAAGGCAACAGGCAAGTGGGGACACAGGGAAAACATCTCTCACCATGAGGATGGTCTAAGTGCTCAAACACTGGAAAAGAATGCTTGGGCAAGTTGTGTAGTCTCGAGCCCTGGGCATATTCAGAAGTTGATCAGACACACCACTGAGCAACCTAGTCAACCCACCTGATAAAAGACCACCAACCTCAAGAAGCAGCGGGATTAAGTGACTTCAGAGGTCACTTCCAACTTAAATTATTTTATGATACTGTGCTTTAAATATAATTTTAAAGAACAGGTTTTCCAACTATTACTCAAATTAAAACAAAACCCAAAACAAAAAACCACACACACCTAGAAAATCTAAACATACAAGAAATCAGCTGCTTGATAAAGGAGTTCCCAAATCTGCAGATAAAGACTTTACAAGTATTTAACTTCAGATGCAGTAATTTCAGACATAAAATGTAGAAAGATTGTCTGAAACCTAAAGTGTACTTATATTACTCTTTTTGCTGCAGTTAGCTTGTCACTGAATTGTCAAGGGAATAGTTCCTTTTATAACAACAAAAGCTTCACAGCTTTCTGAGTCGTCTCTTCAGCTGTGTTTAAAATAATATATATGGAGCCAATCATCTAAATGGGAGTTTTGTTACTGATTCCAAGTGGAACAGGATTGATATATTAGGTGGCTGCAGAAATATTAAAAGCAGGCACACAACTCTACAAATACTCAGAAGGAAACAATAGTTTTTTAAGTACTCAGTGTTTTAATAATCAGCTTCTAGATTCAAGACAGACCAAAGTATCCGATTAGTGTCTCTGCTTAGTTTTTATCATTATGCTTTCTTCCACAGAAAGAGCTTTAGATCATCTTCCTTACTCTTTGTCAAATCCTAGCACCAACAGAAATAATGAAATAAAACTTCCTCTGTGGGTGTAGTGATGTGACAGAAGTAGTAGGGAAGAGGATCTATAAGAATTGTTCTTATGACATTTTTTAAGCTTACATTAAAACCATTAAGTACAATATTAGAGTTTAATTTTAATAAAATAGGCTTTGCCAGAGCTAGTGAGGATACTCTAAGTTTCACCTGGATATTGAGAAATAATCATAGAATACTGGATTGCAGACAAGAAACTTTTTCTCCTGTGTTACTTATTAGTTAACCTTGTCTTGTCCTTTCAGCCATATGGAATAATCTTTAATTATTCCATTCCTTACTGATTTATTTACATTGTTACGAGTTGTTTCCCACCTCAGAAAGCTACCGAGAACAATTATACTTAACAGGATGTTAAAGTTCCTTTGCTTTTTTTTTGTTGTCTTTTGAAGTGAAACAATTTCTAAATGTAAAACTTACCTTAGCAGTAGAAGGTGAGATGAAAAACATGTATTTCCATCTACTGCAATTTTGTTGCTGCTAGTTGATTTTGTAATTCTACGGCATTATTGAGGATGTTCTCATTATGTCTCCTTCTGTGTTGTCTTCATAAAAAACAACCCTATGATTCTATCAACTACTTATACAATCAGGAAACGTGCAAACTCCCAGAATTAAGGAGACTTATAAAAACAAAACAACGCAACAACAACAGCCATTTTTACACTGGTAAGAGTTTTTGACAAGTACATGCTTCCAAACAATTTTCAGCTAGGAATCTGTGCTTAGAATCACCAAGGAACAAGCTCCATCTACACCAGAATCTAACTTTGTCATCACCCATCACTGACAACGGTCATGACTATTAAAAACTTGAAATTCTTTCTTTCTTGGTGCCTGACTTAGAAGGTAACACAGATGGTGTGGGTTTTGTTATCATTTTGCCTACTGTTTTTTAAATTTGTTAACACTATTTGAGCAAACCAACCAGACATGGTATTTGATGTTGGATAAAACACAGTAATATTAACATGATGTTTATCAATGTTGCCATGATACAACATTTACATCCTTGCATGGGATTGGTGCTTTTCTGTGCTATATTAGTCAGATAAAAAACCAAAACCTGCACACTTCTAAAAAATCCAGTGCATATTTACACACAGGAATAACCTTCTTCAGTTTTATTTTTCAACATTTCATCCATACTGCCAGAAAATACAATTGAAAGAAATCCCACAGCAAGTGCAATGCACTCTAAACTTGTCCTACAAATTTACTGCAGCTTCAAAATCCTTTTGGTTGTCCTTCAAATCATACTTGGGTCTAGCATTACACGCATACATGGATGCACACAGACTTCAGGAATGATTTGGCTATCCTACATAATACAACAAAAAACTCTAAGGGAAAATACAATTACATATGCTGCTATCTCAATATTTGTCCTCAGAAGTTTTTTCTGTTCTTTGCTTAAATAGTCAAAACACAAATATTAAATCTAAAAATCTTCAGGATAAAAACTCATACTAATAAAAATCATTTCTGACAGGTATGCTACACCTATTACTTGGGAAAAACAAAAACAAGAAAAAAAACCCAAAGGTAAAAAAGATAAATGTATCAGTTTGTCTGGGACTCTTGAGAAAATTTCACACTGCTTAAAGTCCATTGTTATTCATGGGCTGTATCTTATCAGGTATTTTGATAGCCACCAGTTTTGTAGCAGGTAAGCCTTACAAATTATACTGTATAGAAAAGTCAGAAAAAAAATGGATAAAAATAATCTTTAAAAAGCCACAATTAACAGAACAAATTAACACCCAATAAAGCTAAGCTAACTTGATTTGATATTAGAATGATTAATACTGCTTCTTAGAAAAGACCTTAATATTATAAATTTGCCCAGGGAAGTTTACTTTTTATACAGTACCTTTAGTATTTGAGGCTAAGTCTGACACTAAAAATCTACTGAAACTGGATGTGGAGCCATCAGAAGAGACTTGTCATTTCTTTACTGCAGCTGAGACACAGTTTTCAGCTTTCAAGAATTAATATCTGTTAACAGCTGAATCTCTTCTACCTGGGCTTTTCCAAGAGCTTTTGCTGACAGCTGAGGCTGCAGTCTATTGAACATTCAGACAGCTAGTGCCAGGAAATACTGCTTGTTTACTCTGAAAGATATGAGTGCAGAGAAATGAAAGAGAGGACCAATAAAGATAAAAGGGTTGAGATCTGTAACTTCTCCACTCTCATTCTGAAAGGATAGTATATGGGAAGAAGGCACATTCAAATTCCATTTGAGAAATAGCTGAAAGACTGCACTGCTCATGCAACACAATTATCAAAAATCAACAAATTAATCCATGAAGTTATTCTACATCATTAGGGAGGTTTTCACCAAGCTTGTCCTCACTGCAACATACGTGGCTGAGGGCAGTGTCAACGTAGCATCTCTAGTTCATACGGCTCTGCTTGCAAAATTTAGCTGCCATAAGGATTTGTAGCAAATATTGTTGCTAAACTTTGGTGCATAGATTTTCACAGAAAACAATGGCAGGGAACCTGTAAAGCAAGGCTTTGCTCTTCAGATTTAAGCACTAAAAATACCAAATTCAGTACAACATTCTTGTGTCTGATTAGCTACCACACCAGCAGCACCAGTAGCAGTTTTGCTACAACAGATTAAAAATAAATCAAGCTAGCCCCTGAGACCTATCAGTATGTAAACACATCAATACCAGAGCTGTTCTCTTCAGTCTATGTTTGGGAATGCTTAGCAGCTGCTTCGACAATACAAAAATGAAACGCTCACATGTACCAACCCATGACTTTAAAGTCTCCTTTAAAGTATGCTTCAGCAGCATCACTGACAGGAAGCACACAGCTTCCCATACTTGTGTTGTTTTTTGGACATGAATATTAATGAATCACAGATCAACCCCAGAAACTTTCAGCAACCTAATCTCTTTTATTTAGCACTAATTAATATAGGAACAATCACTTACAAACAGCACCCATGCATGGGATTGGGAAAGATTTTGGAGTACCAAGTTACAGCACAAATAACCTTTGGCTCATTGGTGGGATTTCAAAGTACATTTATGGAAAAGGTGCCCAGTGCAGGCATGCCTTAAACCTGAATGGGACAACATACAAGGAACACACTAAGCAAGTCAGCCCAGTACACAGTCTGGAGGAATCCTTGAAGTCTGATGACCACAAGAGGCTGGGCCAGTTGTGATTCTACATGTATGAAGGCAACATGACATTGGATGTTTGCCTAGGTTAGAAGAAAATAGAGGCTGGGTGACAGAGGTATTTTTGAATAAGGATTGGTGCAGAAGAGATTTATAACTGTGGGTATTGCCATGGGGATCAGTTGTCAATTAAGCATCTAAAGGCTCAAAGGAATAAGAGTTAAGAAACCAAACTGGATTATAACAAAGATTCAGCAGCTAAAGCAGTAGCAGATCTTGGAGATAGGAAGTAAGCAGCAAGGACTAAGAAAGTAAATGGAGAAAAGAACTTAGACATGCTACCCAAAAATCAGAATAGTCTTAGTGTTAAGAAAATAGCAATGTTGAAAAGTACAGAAACAAGTGTTAGAAAATGGATCAAAAAACATTCAAGAATGCAGAGGAAGGGCAAGAACAAAGGCTAATTCTATCTCTTTGCTGCAGCACTGGGTTGTCAGAATATGGATGTGATTACATACAGATTATACACTTAGCTCCCCAACACGTCTAGGGTTATGAAAATCCTTGGAAGCAGCTGATTCCTTCTCAAAGCAGCCTGAAGCCTTTTCAGTAACAGAATGCAGCAGTAGGGAGAGGAAAAAAAAACCAACAGTATCAAGAAGCCTTTTAGCTTTGTGGAGTTCCTGCAGCCTTGTTAACCCAGATAAAGGTCATCATTTTATGGAGGAAGTGATTACAACTATGCATAAAGGACCATGGATTAAGCAAAAGCTACACAGTCTGTACCTCCCTCAGTCATCAGGACAAGCGGAGTACATGAACAGAACTACTAAAGGAGCATTGTGAGCAGTAGCAAGCAGTAACGGAAAGGATTAAGATGATAAATTACCCCTCATATTAGCAGCTTTGAGAAGCAGTTATAGGCTAGGAACTGGAATCTAGCCCTACCAAGTTTTATTTGGATCAAAAGTGCAATTAATTAGATTCTTAACTTCATTAGAAGCTCAGAGAGAGATGTTTTAACATGATACTTGAGATACACCAAGTGCAATTAGATAAACAGGAGGAAAGAGAGCAATGGATCAGACATCGTAGAGAAGAGCTGGGGTCCTCTTTCAGATATATATGCGAAATGGGTGAATCAATTGAGATTCACACCCAAGCAATGCAATTGAAATTTAAATACAATTAACTTTCCCAATAGTTGGCTTAGATTTTGAAATTGAAGCAGCAAGGAAATCAAATCCCCTGATCTTCAAGACAAAAACATGCTATAGCTATCTGATTTTGGTTTGGTTTTGGTTTGGGGATGGGGGGGTGTGTTTGTTTGGTTAGTTGGTTGGGTTTTTTGTTTGGTTGGTTTTTTTATAGTGGACAGTCATTTACTCCCACCAAACTTCTACACAGATTAAGAAATAAATACATGCTTTGAAAAATTAAGACATACAATTACCAGATACACTGATGTTGAGGGTGTTTTTGGAAATGCAGATGTGCCCTGCCATCTTATGCTGTTGTTGATTGTGAGATGACTGTTGAGAACTGATTGATCTACTGAAATTGATACCCAACTTCAGTTTCACTTAATCAGGAGAGAAGCACAACCTGCATTTCTTCTGATGTATGAGTAGTCACTGCAAAACTAGAAACCTAAAAGGACAGCACTTAACTTTATTATTGCTGAGCCAAGTAGATTACTGATAAAGACAAGGCAGACAATGCATAACTATGAATGTGAAATTTGCCTCCTCTTCCCAAGTTTAGTTTTGTTTTATTTACTTGCCTGAACATATTTAGTACTTTGTGAGTAGAACTGTATGTGGCAGAAATACAGACGACTACTATAAAACTGGGAAAAATGAAGAGCTATTAGTTTCTTCACTATATTGAAGACAGTATTTTGTCCATTATTTATTCAGAGTAGTTGCAATCTAAATTAACTCTGACAAACAAGACTTTCTCTATGGACCACCATGAAATGGTGGTACCTCAATCAATGGCATCATCTCTGCAGTGTGGAACATTTTCTATTTTATATACCAGTTCCTGGTCTCATATAGCTATTTGAGCAAACAAAAAAAGCAACTGCATCATGAGAGCGCACATCTTTTTTTCCGTGTATAGAACAAGAATATATTCCATTTTCAGAGAAATCTAAAGGAAGAAACAGTAGGAGAGGTAATCTATAGAACTTAAATGAGTTGTTGATACACATTAAGGATATCACCAGGCTACGTACACTGTCTGTGCAATGAGCGAGTGTCAAGCTCATTATTCGCCTAATGAACAGAGCCGATTCCTTCTCTAGACACAGGCTCCTATATCTGCAAGCCTATCCTTTCTGCAGTAAATGAAAACCCAGAAACCATTAAAGACATCAAGTGTGCTTTCTGGTGCATTGCAAGGCTTCAAACTATGTTCTGCTGAATCAATGAACTGTCTGAGCAACAAATCCATTTCTTCAAGGAAGCAGTGCAAAAAGCATTCAGACTGCTGCTTGCCAGACAGTAAAGATACTTAAAGTATTCTAATAAAGTAGAAAATAAAAAGTGGGTAATCAATTACTGCAAGAAAAAGAAAAGAATGGCCTCCCAAATTATGGCTGAAATTTAGTATTTCAATCCTTTCACAAATAGCTTCAAAAATTGTTAAATCAAATAAGTAGAAAGCCAGGACTCAATTCCACAGTATACACATGGAACAATTCCTTTTCTAGGTGGTGTTTTTTACATAAGACAAAACACTTCCTTAACATGTTACCAGACACTGAGAAAGCTTAATTTCAGTTCATGTGGTTAGAAAAAAAGAATCAAAATGTTAATGAAAAATGAAAACACTTCTGATGTCATCAATAGTGACTCTGCTTTATGTTTTGAAAGGAAATCAAATTATGACTGTCACACTTATTTCTATTCCCTTCCTGTCTTTGTTTTCCCTCAAAAATTGACAATGGCATTGAAGTCAAATTAAACATCTGTTTGTAAAATAAACTGGAGTGCTACTGACAGCTGCTGCAGAATTGCAAATTGCAAATGTTTTACATCTGTCAAACTCCTAAATAAACAATGATTTTAATTTACAAACATTAAACAAGAAAATTAGGGATTTTTTTTTTCATCTCATTACTTGAAATTTATGAAAATACAGTCTCTAGTAGGGAGTTAGCCAGAAAGAAATCAGAGTTTATTGGTTTATTTCTCCACTTACTGAGAGCAACATTCAGATAAAATCAGATTTCAGTGTAATATTCTTCAGAGAACGTCACTCCTTACATACCTTAAATCTTTTGCATTTCTTCTCTAGGACACATAGATATAATAATTCTTTGAGGATTTATCCTTCTCCAACACAAATTTTGTCAATAAAAATACTATTAAATAAAAATATTTCTTGATTTTTCATACATCTTTTTAGATTTGTAGATATGCAGATACATCAAACTAGAAGGGTTGTTTTCAAAATTGTATTTAAAATGCTTACATATTAATTACATCAGAATTAGATGGCAGGGTTTTTAGACAACAACATTCATATGTTTAAAACAAATGAATTTGCCTTTTCATGTGTTTAGAACTCATCAGGAACTCACTGAAGAATTTCATGTGCAATGGAGTTGTGCATAGATCAATATATTCATTAGTAACTTGAATGATGGAATAGAGAACAAGATACTGGCTGCAGCCAGTATCAAGCTGTGATTAAACAATGTTAACTGCAAACTCCTCCTTTTAGATAAGAGGAATTATTTGCACAAAGACAGAAAGGAAAAAAAGCCAATGAGAGAAGTACTTGATAGCTGGATGAAGGAAGTCTAGTGAAGCTTAGAAAAAGATGACTGAAAGAAGGCACGGATTGAAAAGAGGGTTACAGCACCTGGGAATAAAGTATGTCAGAGAAATCATTTCAGCAAAACAACAGCAATGAGAGGTAAGTACTAGCACTACTTCCTTATGAGGACTGTCAAGGATCCACCTTTAAGAACAGAGGTGGATAATTACAACTTAATCATAGTTCATCCTACCATCATACTATTGTCAGACAGTAAAAGACTTGAGTATTTCACCAAATTCCCTTCTACTATCATTCACTATAGCTTCCCTATACATCTTCAAGGCTTGGATCAGAAACTAGGACTACTACAAAGCACTACACCTCACTTGCTACTTCATATGACTTTTCCAAGTGCACAGTTTAGACATATAGTAAGTATCCTTAGAGCACTATTGAGAATCTACAAGGACAAAGAAATTCGACATGTATAATTGTCAAGAAATAGAAATGAAAGTTTCAAATATTCCATATGTTTTTGCTAAGTACCAAATGGGATTACAGCTGACTTCTGAGCAGGTCTAAAAGGAAAGTGTACCCACATAATGATACCTCTGTCTACTGCTTAAAAAGCATACATACACATGCTTTAGAAAGAGATTGCATAAATAATAGGAAAACATCACTGATCACCAGCTCCAAAATGAAATCATTTGTCTCTAAAAAAATAGGTCTGGTTTTGCTGATAAAAAGTCCATTTAGGAAATCCTGATTCTACATTCCTATTACTGAACTCAACTAAGATCATGGGTTTTTTACCTGAATCTTAATCAGACGGACGGAATTTTGATCTTAAAGATTCAGAATTTTTAGATTTTTATGTGAAATAAATGACAGAGAGCCTACCAAGTTCAACTAGGGTTACCAGTTCAATAGTTACTGAAAGTTTGGAGTAACTTTTGAATACTTGGGCTTTAACCCCCTGACATTTAACTGTGTGGGTAGAACACAAGTTCTACCTACAAGTGGTCAAGTGTGTCAAAGGAGAACAAAATATTTAAGAACTCCAGCAGTTCTTAACCTAACAAATATTAAATTTGTTAACTGAATTTCACTTTAATAGTTAGTTTAAAATGGCTTAAACTACTTACTTCAGAATTACACAGCCTGTGCCGGCAGGAGGAGCTGTCCAAAACACTTGGATGCGTGTCCTCCTCCTAGGTGTGCTCTCCGTAACAGCAACAGGACAATTACTCATGAACTGTGTTTCTTCTTCATCTATGATCTAAGGAAACAGAAGAACATGAAAAGATAAGGACATACATAGCCAAAGACTCTCAAATATGTTTGGTCAGTTCATGTTTTCCTTCAGCAGGATTATTTCTAATACTCTCTGATTAGCTCAGCACTACTTTACTAAATTTATAACATGCAGATCACTCACTGAAATGAAAGCAAAGAGACCACAAAATAGAGAGGAACAATTCAGTTCTGGGTGAACAGAAGTTATTCCTTTCTGAGCATGGCTGCAAATAATCTTTTTTGTAGATCCTGATCAATGGAGCTTCCCTTAAATGCTAATGAACTGAGAAGAGAGGGGTTCAGCTTGTTTAATTTTTGGTTGCTTTTGAAACTAACCTTTGTTTAAACAGTATTATTAAGGTGTCAAAATAATCTCCAGGTCAAAAGAGGTAATATGTGAATCGTAATCATCTACAATTCAGTTACCATTATGTAGCCCAAGCTGCACACATTTTTGCTTTTTGATGTTTAACAAAGATTTAAGTGGTACATGTCAACACAAAATCAGAGAGACTGATTTGAAACTGCTGTTCTAAGAATTTTACTCAAAGGTGTTTGTGACAAAATTGCTTCATGGATTGTACTTTAAGCCTTCAGCTTATCAGATCTCAAAGAAAATTCATCAGAAGCTGCCAAGTTTTATTTGGAAACAGGCAACGCTGTGATACTGAAAACCTTCACTTCAAACTTACTTTCATTCAAGTAAGCCACAATTCACACTACCTTGGGTCAAGAATCATACAATGAATTACAAACCTTACTGTTTTCAGAAGGAAGCTGCATTTATTGATTTATAGCAACACAACTCTGAAGGAGCTTTTTCAGAATTCTGGTTCTAATAACACACTTTTACCTGATAACTATCAAAAAAAAAAAAATCATGTCTTCTGACAGTAAACAAGTAACCATAACTACAAACAAGTATTTTGACACAAAATACTATTTTGCATTCTGAAGAAGTGGCCATATCTGCAGTTTGACTAGATCTGCTTCAGTGAGCAAGCATCCACGTTGTCTGACCCAATGATACTGACTGCATCCCAAAACATTTCTGGTTTTCCACGGTAGAATGAAGGAGCACTGCCCAGAGGAATGCTGAGAAACTCTATTTAGCTGGTCAGTAAGGTAATGGTTAATGAGTTTTAAATCTAAAGCCATTAATAAGCCTCAACTTTTTTAATGCTTCATAGATTCTGTACATAATATAAAAGCAGAAATCATCCCATTGAAGGGGCTCCTAGGAGGTCCCCTGAAAGTTCTTAAAAAGGACAGCTTTTCTAGAGAACAGAAATATTGCAAATTACTGTACAGGTTACTCTAGCTCTATATACACCTTCCACATGCAAACTGCTCCCGCAGTATAACAACTCACATTCTCGGATAAAAGCTTCAAAAATATGTTCAATTCAGGTCAAGAAAGATTAAGTAATTACAGGTAAGTGTAAATACTTTGAGTGACCAGATAAAAGCCTTCAGTGATGATAACAAACCAGTCAAATATGCAGCTTTTTCAAATGTAGTCTATCTTGTCTGGCACATACTTCATCAGTGAATGGGTCTAGAAGACCAGCTAAAACGAACCCACATTCTCCAAGTACAGAGTTACTATCTTCAGCTAACGGGAACTTTGCTGCTTTCATATCCTTAAATAAGATTCCTTCAGCAGGCATCATTGTAGACCCGACTGTGATGCATTTGTGTGTTAAGCAAATTCTTGTCTCCATGTGAGTGAATCCTACTTTTTCCCCAAAAAATGAATGCAGTTATAATGAACACCAAAATCAAATCCAACAACTAATACCTAAGGAAGAAGTTGTGAGCAACTGCTAGTAGTTATAACAAGTCAAATTCCCAGCTACTGCAAAACCAGAACCTGAAAGGTTTTTTTTGAATTCTAGCTAGTCATTATGTTGGAGCACGGCCATGCCCTTTTCCAGCAACAACAAAAGAACACAGAAATGCAGAGCTACTTTTCACTTCCTACCCAATTCTCACAACTTAGCAAGTTATGAATCTTTTCAAAGAACACACATCTGCAACACAAGGATTTGAAAGTTCTAGTTGCATTTCAGAACATAATCCTGGAAGAAAAGAAGGTGGTTGAACTTCAAGGCTACATAATTACTTCCTGCATCACTAACCATCAAAGCAAGAAGACTTGTGCAGTAAGCATCTGCAGGAAGAACCTGACCATAAAAGAATAAAGTCCTCCATAAAGAGTTCCTTTGAAGAAAAATTAGAAACTTTAAGAAAGATGCCTAATAGTGACTTGAATACAGTAAAGAACTCCAAAACTAGTTGGAAAAGCTCAAATGCCAGTTCAACTGAAACAATTAAAGAATAGTTTTACTTTAAATATATTCTATAAAACTCAAAAGAATTATTGAGACTGTAAGACTACAGATAAATATAAAACCATCTCAAATATACAGTTAAGAAGATGTGCTTTTTTCTAGACCAATGGAGGTTTGATTCTTTATATAAGGACGCAATACAGAAAGGGATCACTACTAATATAACAGGGTCCCAAATGACACAATATTTTTTAGTTGTGGGTGATACTGTTGCACTCACACAAAACAGAAGAAAGCAATAGTATGCTGGTCAATTTTTGGAGGAAAAAAGATATTATATATCTGAAAAAAAACCAGAATCCTGATTTTTCTTCTGGAATCAAGTCAGACCACATAGACGTGAAGGAAAGAACTGGCAGGAAAAATGCATGCAGATTAAAATGTATCATTTACAAAATTATAGCCTTTAAACCCCAGGTTATTTGTGATGGTAATCCTTACATTTTCAAAAATGGGCCAGCAAATTAACTACATGTTGGATAAAAATCCTAAGAACTGAAATGAACACCTAGTCAAAGAATCTGAGGTCTCAGAAGAAGGATCTCTATGTGACTAATTCTTTCAAACCCACAAATACCATGACATTAAGTCTTGACATTCTATTTGGTTTTGGTGTGGGTTTAGGTTTTGGGTTTTTCTGTTTGTTTTCCTTCCCATTATGATTGCAAAATTATTGGACTAATTCTTTCAGAGGAAACTAGTGTAAATCCTGAACAAGACTCTTGGAGTTAACCTGGATTTGAATGAGTGTCAGAGAAAGCAGAATTTTGCTGAACTTGGGTAAATCTATGAACATGGAAGAAAGGGTATTAAAAGGGAGAATTTACCAGCACAAAGCCCAGTCTTGCATTCTTTTTCTCTAAATATTGCTGAAGTTGAGGATGATTTTTGGGAGGACTAGGTAACTCCTTAGTTTTTAAACAGATGAATAAAGCTTTTCTTTTCTCAGAATTGGAACATTTCATGCTGAGTGACAGAGCTTGCCATCTGTTTCTGACTTCTATAAACTGCTAGTAAAACAAACAAAACAAGGTCATTGTCCTCTCTACCATCAAATTTATACCAGTATTTTAAAAAGTCAAAATGCTGTATATCATGAACAAAGGAATTAGTATCAGGTACACTGGGAGATTAAACTTCATTAATCCTTTACTGGCCTGTGTCCACTTCCTTAGTTTAAACCACTGGCTAGGATCTTCAACACCATTTCTTGTTCTGTGAATACATCATCACTTTCCACCCACTTAAACAGCTGCATTGTACTGGAACAACTAAGAAAAAAAAGCCAACAACAAACCCACAAAAACCTAAATAAAACAAAACAACAAATCCACAAGGGTCACAAGATAAGTGGTTTTGTGTCCAGTTTTCTTCTTTGGAAGAGCTAATATGAAGTCTGCCTTCCAAAACTTTACAAAACTATCTTCTCCTTGAAGAAACTTTGTCATTATAAAAAGAACATTGGGTCTACACAATTGCAATAATATTGGCCTTTAAGGATTAACCTAGAACAGAGGTTATTATATGGAATGGAAAACTAATGATGCACAAACTCATTTTTAAAAAAAACGTACCTCAAAGATATGCCTCACATAACCAATTTCTTTAACTAAAGGACACAGTATTTCCTTCAAAGTCTGCTTAGAATCAGCAGAATCAGAAATGGGACTTTTCTTAGGAAGAGTCAGTAATCAATCTTGATGCAGCCTGATTCAAACCTGTACAGGACCACCAAGCACTGCTGGGCTCTCAGTAAGATTTGCCAACTTTAGCACTGCACCCGAAGACTAAAGCTGTCTGATAATTAGCCACAACCTGGAGCACTAGAGAAAAGTGTGCAAATCTATTAAGAAAAGCACTGCTAAAACACACTTGTAATTTTATCACTATGTTCTAGTAACTTTTTGCACAAACTTTACACAGGTATCCTACAATGCTGTAAATGGAAACCAAATTTAGTTCTGTCACAGACTTTATCAAGTAAAAACGAAATACGTTTGATGGCACATTGCAAGGTATACAAAAGCAGCACCAAAAATTCACAAGCAGCTTTTAACAAATAAAAGATTAACCCCTGGTTGACACAACAATGCCTTAAAAAAAAAAAATTCCCCACATTTTCCAAATCCACATGGCAAAGAATTCATTCAGAATCTTTATGTCACACCACAAAACAATGATTTATATACATGTACTGAAAAACTTCCAGGTCTTACGCTAAGCATGCAATTTAAGGTCATTAAAAAGTCCGAGGCAGAATTTTCAATACCTCGCAGCACTGAATCCAGGATAACTTATAATTATGTTTATGGATATGCTTGTGGAAAGCTGAAAGACTGATTGCTGTGAGCACATTTTTTAGCTAAAAAAAATAATCAGCATTTACATTTTTGCTATATGCAAATGAAAATCTTGTCAGCACATTCTTAATAATGTCTCAAAATCATAGGAAATTTTTCATACTAGTACTAGGATTTTTTCTCAATTACTGCAGCAAATACCTTTATCTGCCTGAGCCAATGTATCTTTGCTTCTGACAATGCATATAATTCTTTGCACAAAAATACCATTTATAAATGCTTGAAAGGATGTTCCTTCACTAAGACTCATAGATATTTGAATACTAAGGACCTCTAGTCACAATTCAATTCCAGTCAATTACATATTTTAAATTGTCATCCTTTTTCACCATAAAAACATGCTTTAAGCACTCATTTGAGAAATGTAAATAACTAAAAATATGATAGTCTCATGTTCATAATCATACAAAACTTGAGAGAGAAAGCATGATCTAAGTCCACATTTCTTACAAGTTCAGAAAGCTTAACAAAGAGCAGTCAAGAAAATCTGACCTTTCTATCAGAACAAAACACGTGAGCTGGGTGAGAGTTGTCGCCTGCCAATTACTGCATTTCAGTGGTTTGGTGAAGTTGGTGTTGAAGTGATACTGCTGTGGTATAGCTCTTCCCTTTGAAATTACCTACGTTTTTATAAGATTACCACCATTCTTCATATGTATGATTGCCACAATTGCATACTGCCAGTATCTTTAGCACCTTAATGAGCAATTCACAAGTAATGTGACTGCCTGAGAAATATTTGCTGTGGACTCACACAGAAGACAAGGACCTTATCTTCTGCTCACACGGACACTTCTTATTTACATTTCTGTGGCAAGGAACTCCAGGTTCATTGTCAAATTTAAAACTCTGGAATCATTGTTTTTATTTCAGGAACAATATCCCAGATAAGAACACAGTTGCAAGACCAGTCAATCAAAGGAAAAGGAATGTTAAGTTTGAGAAGACATATAAAACATCAAATAAGGAAGAAATTTTATAGTGAGTAGTCAAATGACATATGTAGGTCTTCTACTGAAGCCACCCTTTCTCTGTCTCAGTTTCTCCCTGCAGAGTGATGATAACAGCCTGCCTTCCTCCTCAAACTTCCTTGCATTTTCAAGTGTACTAACTGTCAGCCAAAGGAAGTTTTTCCAGCTACAACTTTGTGGAGTACAAAGTATAACATGGGCTTTAACCTGGATAGGGTTTCCTTATTAATATATTCAATAATAGTATTACTCTAGAGGTGAGACTTTTCTGCAATGTAACATTTGATAGCGAAGTACAAGCGATATGCCTATTCTGCTAGCAGGTGCACTAAAATTGCTGCAAGTCTTTTGAAATACATAGTAAAATGTGATTCTGCACATTTTACTGGATCAGCATTTCTCAGTTGCTTAGTTTGTTCAGGCTTCTCATTTATCCTTCATTTCAGAAAATATTACACTACTCAACGTTATGAATATACTGCCAAAAATAGCTACCTCACTTGGAGAAAGGATTTAAGGATTACAGCAAATACATATTTTTAATAGCATTATTGTCCTGCTTGGTGTTGGAGCTTTGAAGCATCAGCAGCTCTGGCACATTTGCTAATCGTGTTCCTCATGAATGTCTCAAAGCCAAAATACACAACTCGAGTTCAAGCAGATTCTACAAAAAATCCCACAGCCTTCAGCTGACTGCATACAGAACATAATCTATTTCAGAGAAACTTAATCCACTGCTAAAACCACTCTTAGAACAAAAATATTGGTCATCTGGAACTACAGGCTTTATACAGATAAATTTAAGAAGTCATTTACCTCCTTAAAAGAGCTCTCAAATCTTTTGCTTAATGTGCATCAACTGCTGGATCAGGTGCACAGAAGAGCTGCAGAAAGTCAGGGAGGGTTTATGGCAGCACTGACAGTAGCTGTGAGCAGTTTTAAAGCACTGTGTTCTTAGTGTGTGCATGAGTGTATGCCTGCATGTAAGGCAGAATCAAGAGATGATAATCCAGGCTACAGCTCTTTCTTTTGATATGCTAATGATCATCTAATGAACAGATTCTCAAATTCTTTTCTTTCTTAGAGGGTACCACAGGTTATACAGTCTATTCACAAACAATTCCCCTGCCTGCCTCTGTGTCCAAGGTTTTTTATAAAGCCTAATTTCACATTACCTAGAGTACCCCTTCTGGTAAATTAAACAGGTTCACTGAGAGTTTCTAGGAAAAAACTGCACTTTCTCCTTTCCTCTATGAGATGATTCTGCTTCAGAAAGAGGCACTGCAGTCAGTCAGCTGTGAAACCATGTTTTAGCAAAAAGGAAGGTCTGGTATGCAGACCTCAGATCTCTTTTCAAGAATTTTGTTAGGCTCTCTGCAAAAGTCAAGTGCGTTAAGTGCTGTGACTAAAAAGCTCACAATGTCAAGTATTATAACTGCATCTGTATGAAAATATGGTTTCAACAGTTTCTGAACAGTGCCTTGCACGTCTTCATTATCAGAACACAATGACATGAGCATCAGAAAAGAAAAAGCCTCAAAGGTTATGTGTGTGTGGGTTTTGTTTTTTCACAGAAGTTCTATATCATCTTGAGCAAAACAGTATATTTCATCATGGTACAAGATGATACAATCTTCCTAAAGGAAAAAGCATGTGCAGAGGGATTCTGAAAGAAATATAAAACAATTTGATAGACTTATAATAAAATTCTACATCAATCTGTAAATGGAAGCACTCTAAAAAGTGAGTTGCAAACCGAAATGGAACTGTACTGTTGTACTTGTACATAGCTTAACACTACAAGGCATAATAATCTTTGCAAGGCTTGATTATTTTGTTTATATACACACACAGGTATCTTGCTTTCATACTAATCCCAAGCAGGGTACTGTGGTAAAGACATGGTTTGTTCAACACAACTCTCACTCCCTAAACTTGGCATGACAATCAGAAGCATACCTCAATGAAGAGGCTTCCTTCTATGCAGGAGGTTGAAGAATTTTTACACTACTATGATTAGGGAAATGAAGCTAACAAAATAAATGACATTTTCTCATTCAGCCATCACTGTTCTTATGCACAAAATGTTCACTTTTCTTTTAGCAAATGATTAGTTTTCCATGGAATAAGAGAGGTGACACCTTTCCACTGCACCTAAGAGCCATCTGAAAAGACTGGCCAAACTGAGATCCTAAGCAGCTAAACATCACCTTTATGTCCTTTCATTCATACTTTTCAAAGAGATAGAGTCAGATGCTTCCATGGAAATGGACATAGAATAGTAACTCAATTGAAATGGCAGCATACATGAAACTGATATGCACAGACACAGGAGAACCACAGTGCTTTTGTGCTCATCTTGTGCACTTCCACGTGACATATGCTATTTATGACCACACCAATGGGCTTAACTTACACAAGCAATTCTGGTCATAAGTGAAGCTGGAATGACAAAAATAAAGTGTAGCACCAAACACAAGTCCAGACAATACCATCTTCTCAAAGTGATGAAGTGTTGGCATGCAAGAATATAAACAGCTGTCCCTTTCTTCTACATTCCCATGTGAGAATCTGAAGTATATAACCGCAAGTTTTTATCTGAAAACAAATGTACCAAAAATCATGTAATTTCAACATTAGTGACCCATATAGGCTAATGGGGTTGGAACTAGATGATCTATAAGGTCCTTTCCAACCCAAACCATTCTAAGATTCTAAGTTGTCTCTATAAACATCTGCAGAATGTGAGCACGGAAGCACTAGAAGTAACACAGATTTTTCACTGCAGAAACTAAATATTGTTCAGCAGGTCTCTCTAACTCATAAGAAGCCTTATGCCATCTCCCACTTCTGAAATTGAATTTTGGTGATATGGGAAATCTACTTCAGTGACTATAGTCAACCAGTCACCCCAGTATTTATTCAGATACTTACATTTGGTAGTTTTAATGTTAGTCTCAATTACTCTCAATAAATTTCGATTAAAAGCTGTATAAATCTCAAAATCAGCACTCTGGATCTATTTTTTCTGTGCTTTTACAACTTTTGCAGACTAATCTTACAAATTTGGCACTGGTACTTGAGAAAACAACCTATGAGGTGACTGTAAAACAATTTTTAAAAAGAAGCATGAAAAAACTGGCTCAAAAAAGTGAAAAACAACTGATGATAATCAGAAATTCAACCACACAACAGAAAAATTAGTTTGCAGGAGATATCAGCATTTGATAAATGACAGCTTACCTCCAGAATATGAACTATGTAATCAGAGAAATGTTAAAGGCCAGGAATCATATTTAATAGATGAGAGGCTTATTATTTCTGGGATTATTTTAACTTTTTTTTAATACACAATACTTCCATGTAATACAGAGCTGAGTAGGCATTACACCATCCAGTTCACTAATCCAAAATACATGTTAATGCTGCTGTTTCTGATTCTGTGCCATCAAAAAGAACTAAACTACAGTATGGATCCAAACCCATTTATGAGTTTAAGTGACTAAGCCTAGAGTACTAAGAGTATTTGGAGATGTTTTGTCATCTTAATCCTGTAGTAGGAAGGACAATTATCTTTCTGAGACAAGCCAGCACAACCACTACCATTACACTACAAGAGACAGAATTAGACTGTGTTCTCATTTTAAAATCCCCACTTTGTATTTTACACTTTCAGTTGGCATGTTACACATTTTACTAACATCTTTCATTTTATGCATGGACAATATTTACATGCAAGACGACAGATGACTGTTTAAACATTCCTGACTTGGGAGTCAAACACTGTATGTGAAGAGTAGAACTCCTTAAGTTTAATCATGGCTCAAGTATGATGTGATCTTGAAGTCGCTTCAACATTTACTCTGTCATGAAGTGGATATGATAAATCCACATTCTACAAAAATGTTTATAGGATTAATTTATGCAAAAACTGAAGTGTTCAGCAGAAACACAATATAAAAGCACTCTTGAAAGCTGTATTATATCCATAAACACAAACACAAGTCTGGTAGCACTGACAACAGAAGATCGTTAAGACAAGATTCCGTAAATTTAATTGGAAAAAAATTTAATCATGATTTCTCCAAATTCATACAAGTGGCATGTATCAAGGGTCAAGTATCTTATCAGCAGCAAGTTCAGCCTTTTATTCTACCTTTGTATCTTTGCCATCCTTTTTATCTTGCAATGCTCCTTCTCATATTTGTGCTATTCTGACTTATTTTGCTTTGGCATAAACTAACTTTTTTCTGTACATGATGCATATGGATGTAAAAATACGAACAGAAGTGGTCATACTCCAAGACTAGTTTTCACATAGGTTTTATCAGGTTTGCTAGTGCCAAAAAGAAATGCCAAATCTCTTTCATAGACAGCAGTTAGAGGCAAATGGGTTTAGAAACCTGAGAACACACTGTGATGTACACTGTGTTCTTTCTGTGGAAGCTGGCAGTTGCATAACATCTGTACCACATACAAAGCTGGCTGTTTATTATGTGGGTTTAATACATCTTGCAACTAATGTAATCAGATGAGCTGATGAGCAGCAGATGAATTAAAAGAAAAAAACACATAAATATACAGAAAGCTTTGAGTAGGTAGCATAAATAAATCTTTACAGATCTTTATAGAACTCTTACACAACCTCTAAGAAAAAGTTCCAAATTATTGTTTGAAACATACTGTATTTGGAGCTAAGGCTATTACATAATCCCACTACCTAAATATATCATAACCCAATTCTAATGAGTTAGTAAGAGAGAACTGAAATTGTTTCCACACGTCACTAATTCCTAACTACTTTGTATAACCTTTATGGATAATAAAACTAGGTTACTGAAAGAATCTCAAAGGAGGTCAAGAAACTTCGCATATCCAAAAAAATCCACTGGTCCTATGCATGCAGCAAATAAAGAAAACTTTTATTATTGTCTTAATAGTTGGGATTTATCTTCATGTGTGGGCACATTTTCTTAACAGGTCAGATTAATGTGGGGGTAATTTACTAACTGCAGGTTTCTGCTTTATTCCTACGCCTGGGATTCCCACACTATCACATACACAGAGGCTAGAGCAAAAGGAACACCAGTAAGAGGCAAACTGCTGCCTTAGCAACCATTTAAAATACCTCCCAGAAAAAAATAGAAAAGAAAGTAGAAAGCATTCTTTTATTAAAGGTATAAAACAGGCAGCTAACTTTCCTGCCAAAGTGACCTATTGCTCTAGAGAGATTGCAGTATAAAGTATTTCTCCGTTTTCAGCATTTGTTTGCTATTTTATGTCCTTTCTCTCCACTTCTGTTTTCCTCCTCTTTAAAAAGCAGTAGGTTAGCTAAAATAAGTTTGTGACAAACAGGGTAAACCAAGCAACATCAGGTATAATTAAACCTCCCAGAGAAGCAGAGTCAGCTTCACTCATACAATTGGAATTGGAAAATAAAATAAAATTAAATGAGTTCTAAGAACAAACCCCTGATGTGTGCCTGACAAATCATGCATAAACACTGGCAATGCCCTAAGAAACCTCTACTACATTACTGACTGTATCAAGATATAGAATCATTAAATTTATAGAACAGTACGTACTAAATCTACTTCTTAGGTACTCATTCCTTTAAATGTTTCTTTTGAAAAGAAATGCAGGTCCAAATGAGCTATGCCCACCCACAAGGAGGGAAAAAAAAAAAAGGCAAGAGCAACAACAGTGCCTCAATTCACATAGATGAGAATAATTGGAGCTCAGTTCAATCTGTGAAGTAAACAGAAGCAGGATGAAAGCTTTTCAATTTACACCTACAGCCTACAAATTAGTAAGCAGTCTGGTAGGATGAGCTTGCCAGAGGTTGCATAATAACCCTACCCAGAGTGACAACGCAGGGAATGGGAAACAAAATGGTAGCTCTATACCAGCAGGAAATTTCTCTAAGTTACCGAATACTATAAAATGCATTCTCAAGAGCCAAACATTAGCTTCTGTGTAACTGGATCATAAATTTTTTTGCCACTCTCTATTTTCATGTGAAAGTTACTTTTAATATACTGCTGGTTTAATAATCAAAAGTAAATATGCACAAAACCTACAAATTATTGTCCAACAAATACTGCTTGGGAATTTACCTGGTAAGATTTTGTGTGTGTGTGTAGAAAGTTCAACAGGTTACCAGTAATAGTGTCTGCTGGAAATATATTGACTATATTTAGGTTTTCATTACATACTCACTCGCCGATATCAATTGAAATCAAAAGTACTTCAGATAGAATATTCTGCTTTTTCAGTACAAATTCATTCACATCCTTCCCCTTTATGCAGCCATGAGAACAGTAAAGTGGAACACGTGATTTTAGTTCTTCTCACAGCCCCTGAAAAGGCAGACAAAACAGAGCAGAAGGGGCATGGCTGGAGATAAATAGTTTTAAAAAAAAAGGCAACCCACCTCTCAGGAACATAATTACTCAAAATTATTCACAAGTAACTTTTATGTTCCCTTTCAATGATTGTTGATATGTAGTTTTCCACCGTGGGTGATTCCCAGTACTAGGTCATTCCACGTGCACAATTACTTGGAGTAGGAATCAAGAATCATTTTAGAAAACTGCATAACTGTACTGGCAAGTGGTGCATTATTTCCAAATATATCCTTCAATTTGTAGTGTTTGATTAATAAGCCAAGCTCCTGTAAATCAATCCTATAAGTAGGTGTCCTGGTACTGTCTAGGATGGAAACATACATATTGTGTCTTGAGAAATAACCTCACTCAGAAGTGGTCTGTGGTGGGATCATATCTACTCATGGCTGTTCTCTAGTGTCTCCCTGCTAGAAAGACACAAAACTCAAGAGACTAAGGAAAGGATCTAGCTCAGCCGATGGAGAAGGCAAGAGCTCTCCTTTTATTAAGGAAGGTCTCAGAACTAAAGGAACAAGCCAGGGAAGGGAGGAGGCAGAGAAGGTTATCTCCTGCCTAAAAGTGAAAGCCAGATCTCCTGCATGTTTGCTAATTAAGACGACAGCCCTGCACAGGTACCAGGGTAATTCAGCCAGAGAACAATTTAGCAGATGAGAAATCATCCTTAAAAGCATTACTATTGTAGCAGTGATGGTCACAGTCAGGAGATCCACACAGATCAAGACACAGAAAGCAGGCTAGAATCAATACGAGTGGTTAACAGAAAGGTCACAGGAGAACAGGACAAAATACAAGTTTCACTAGTGGGACTGCTCACTGGGGCACTGCCTCAGGAGGCCTTTGAAAAATTACAGCTACGGAGCCAATGAGCACTGAAACCCTCTCTGGCAGGGCTATACACTAACAGGAGGAGATGATTAAGCAAAGGCTAAGGTAGATAGCAAGCAATTGGAGATAATCAGGATGTGAGGTGATAGACCAGGAGAAATTCTGTTGACTGAACACGGTCCAAATGTCTGAAGAAATCCTTCTGCATAAGTACTTTCAGCTTGTGATATCCTTATAATCCCAGATTTCACAAGCCAGGGTAAACACGGTCACTTTATATTGAAGTGATCAAGCATCACGCCAGATGAGACAAGTTCCTGGACTTCTGCAAGAGTAGATGTGAGAGGAAAGGCAACACTAGGTGGCTTTTTGGTCTGGGATTCCAAATAGTCTGTCAGATCATGGAAAGACAACTTCTAAAAGATACGTCCTTGCTTTATCTTGCTGTTTTCAGAGAAAATAGTCCACAGAAAATCAAGCATCCTAATGGGAAACATGTCTGCAAAGCCTCTTGAGTAAAGACTAGCACTGCAGCAAAACATCTAACATGTTGAGGACGAGAAGCTATGTTTTTCAGTTGTGCGAATCCTTGCATGTCATTCTGAAGACATCACTAAGGATTTCCATTCAGGACTGCACAAAATGAAATTACTAAAGACATTTATGAAGATATATTAGGATAAAGCACCAAAAGGCATACATGTTCAATGCACCAGAATCATAAGCTATGGTTGTTCCCCTGAACAGGTCTTGTATCATTCTGATGTAGAATAAATACCCTGTGGTCAGATGACTAATGATCCTGGGTTGTTAGGTCATGAGAAAGAGCTATCACAGCAAAGAGAATAATCAATTACAGCTGTTAAGTACAGCAATGGAAGTTGAAACAGTATCCCTTTGCAAACACTGAGAGGTCCCTACCATCTTTATAAAGGGAACAGTTGTAGAGGAGAAGAACTATGAGGGTGGACTGCATCCAGGTCTGAAAAGGGTATACATGCAGTCCAGAATAATGAAAGCTAAATATATTGTCACTTCAGTAACGCAAGATTGCCTTCTGGATTCAGGAAGTAGTTCTCAAGACAACTGGCATAGCAAGCAGCACATTTAGTCTGTTATCAACTAATTCAGCAATGAGTTGTGATGAGAACTGACTTGCCTCACTTGACTACGAAGCCTGAAGAAAGGATTAGTTTCCCCTACAACAGCCATTCAGGAACAAGTCAGGTCAGTAAATTCCTGAATTTAAAGACCCATTCAGCTTTAAGTCAGTATAATCTCTCTGAAGACAATGGGGAGGGGCAGGGGGAAAAGAAGGCTATTTAAGTTGGATTGGGAGACTTTCTACTGGCATACACTGACAGCACCATTTTCTTAAAGTAGGAGAAAAGTCCATATAACCTGGAGAAACTGTTGAGCCTCAGCCTTTAGCATTACCTTTGCCTGCTCTCCCCCCCCAATTACCTGAATGTGAAAGAAAAACACATAATGAGAAGCCTTCCAAGTATAGACATAATTCTGTACTTCTGTATCCTAATCACTGTCATCTGGTAGCTGGCAGTGCTCATCTGGAAAGAGGTGTCAGAATAAGCACATCTCCCCAGAATAACCCTTCCTTTTAAAGCCTTGTGTCATTATGGGGGTAGCTTAGCTGTCCAGATCCATAGTTGTCATAGTTAGAATAACAGGCAGTGATAGCTGAAGAAGTTCAGATCAGTAGGGAGTAACAGATAAAAGCTTTGCAACCTGATGTAAAATGGAAGTGCAAAGAACAGACAGTTGCTCTAAGGTCCCACTGATTGGAACTGACACACTGAAGATTTTCTGATGCTGCAGAATGGCAAATAACTACATCAGAGGTAATTCTTGGAGCATTTAAGAAGGATAATAGAAGCTAATGAGGTAAGAGAGTTGATCTTCCTCAGCAGAAACACAAAGAACCTAGTGTAATTTATGAATGTCTTAGATGAAACTGGTAAATAATGAGAGACCAAAAGGGAAGTCAAGTCTGATGGCAACTTTATGAATGAAGGAAGAGATGCTTAATAGACATTTCAATGAATGTGGAGCCTACAAACATCTAGGGTTATAACCCATGACAGTTACCCTATGGTAACTGTAAAGCATCTGGCTGAATTTCTTTCCTAAAATTTCACATGGCCCAAGTGAGTCACTATCTGAAGACTACTTCACACTGGAGTAACAATTGAGTAGATCACCTGGGCTGGAGAAAACGGACATTTGAAATACATTCCTTTAGAGTCACTGAGATAGGTATGTCCTGTTAAATACTGCAAAGGGGAAGAAGATACAGCTTCTACTGATTGACAAAAGAGTTAATGGGATCTGCACTCCCAGAACCAGACTTGGCTCTGAATGAAATAACTGCAAATGCAAAATTGGCTTTGAGTCTACACACAAAACTGACTGGAGAACCTTCATAAGTCATCAAATGGTCTCAAGTCCTTGAACGTCCAGAAAGGGACTCCCAACACTGACGTGTCTAAAGAGTAGACTGGAGTCTCCAAGGCACAAAGTGACAGTGCTTCCAGTGTTGTTTCCCCACTTTGCTTCTTCCCACAGAGTGAAGATGATTTGTTCAGTGTCAGCATATCATATTTGGAAACAATTCTCTAATGAACCTGCTCAGAAGCCTCTTAGAGCCAGAAAGTCTTACAATTCAGCAGTAACCCAAAAAACAAACTAGCAGGTTTGGTTTTTTTGTTTTTTAATAGGAGATTTAATTAGGCAATACTGATATCTTACCATGGTGTAGCCTGGCACTGCACAAGTAGGCTGCATGCATTCGCAGAGTGCAAGGCAGGACAGAAGTTAGACTTGAGATAACCTGATTGATAATCCTTGGATGTGAAAAGGAGTCTGGAGTTTTAGCTAACATCCGAAGAGATACGCTTCCTGGTTTGGGGATTTTTAGTTTTCTGCTGTTGTTTGAGGAGGGGGGGGGGAATGTTGGGTTTTTGGTTTGGTTTTTTGAAAGCAGAACATGAAGCATCAACAAAAAAAAGGAAACTTGTTTAGGCATAACCTCTTTCAAAAAAGATAAGCTCTTACTGTGATACAATCACCATTTGAAGTCATGCTCAAGAAAGAACATTTCTCCAGCATACACACACACAAAAAAAGAAAGAAAAGAAAATAAATAAGATTAAACAAAGAAAAAGGACTAAAAACTACATGGCCAGAAGATCTTTTCCATAGCCAAAGACACAGGAAAAGGCAAATACTCCAATTTTCCTTAAATGTTTTCTTCTTCTGCACACATACCTAGCTTTTGTAAATTCCATACCTTTAATGAAATCTTTGCCCTTGCTACTGCTATGCCTCCTTATATTCTTACACTGGTTTTGCATTGGTGAGTCATTGAATTGAGTGACCTAAACCAAGAATTTCTTGATTTACTCTAGAGCAACGGAAGTCAAAAAGACACCTCCAGAAACACTAGTATGATGACTGCATTTAATGCTAAGCTATCACAAAAATAGTGGGCATAAGAATTTAACAGTTGATTATGCCAAAACAATGCAGATACATGCCCAATTTTAAGTCTTTATGACTCGGTTTATCGCTGTTCATGAGAAAAGCAGCACATACGTGCACACTATTTTCTATTATTTGTCATGTATGTATTTATGAAGTCTGTAAACAATTTTTTGAGGAATAGTGAGCATTTTGAAGGATAGGATTGTAGTTCAGAACTTTCTTGATAGAACAAAGATCTACACTTAGAAGGAATAAAATGCACAGACAGAAAATGAGGAATCACAATGTAGGCAGCAATACATGCAGGAAAGGATTTAGAACTTTATGATGGACCTCTTGTGCAATACTGAGATGCTCCTGCAATCAAGGCAAGATGCAGACACTTAAAAGGATGCTGCATGAAGACAAGGAAAGGAATTATGATAGTCCAAAGGATTATGAATCTACATTCTATGGTTTTATGTTGAGGGTCCAGGCTGAATATCGTGTACTATTCTGAGGAATATAAGTAAGACAGAGCTCGCAACTTCCCAACTTGACTGCAGAAATGGCAAAACTGAAAAAATAACCTACAATGAAAATATTACCACTTTAGTAAGAAATAGGTAGTGTGGTACTGGAGAGAAAATAAGGGAAATTTCAGAATAACTCTCTCATCAGATATCAAGAAAATTCTTCATTTAGGAAGATAAACTGGTAAGAGAGCAATTTAAACATCATTAGTGAAGACTCATTTTAGATGTTAGTAAAGCTCTGTATTTTCTATAAAACATAATATATTGAAGTGTTTGAACAGGCCACCTGGGGAGATGAATGTTTTGTTGCTGTTGAAAACTTCAGAACAGATTTAGAAAACATCCAACAAGAATTGTCTTGGAATATTTATTCTTCCTCAGAGAAAAACAAAGATAGTTGAGATAAGGTTCAACATTAAATTTCTATTGTTCTACATTATTTACCAGACTAAATCTATTACATTGCATACCTATGTTGATTAAAATGACCTGTATAAATACTGTTCCATAGTCAGTATGGATTGTTGCCCTCGAGTATAGTTTGCCTTCAAACAATTTGCAGACTGTTGCTACACATTACAAAAGAGAAAGATCAGCAGTCTGCATGACAACAGTCAGGAATGGCTTGTGTAAAGACGCCAATGGGACATGATAACCAAAGCTTTCAGAATGCTGCACTGTGCACCCGAGTTGTACAATTAACACTGGCATAAGAGCCATATTAGTATATCCCCAAACTGCTGTGACTGAATTTGGCGTCTTTATTTCCCCAACCATATTTAATTTAGCTATTTAATATGTTTGCATGCTTGTGCAAGGCAATGTGATTTATTTTAAAGCCCAGTTGTGTCCTGGGTGTGCTACCCAGACAAAGAAAAAGAAGTTTGGCTGAATTAAATAAACAAATAACACTCAAATCAGATTTAAGAGACTCTATTTTCTCAGAGGAAAACAGATTTAGAATGGTGGAGTCCAAACTACACTTCTCCAAAAGGTCTCTACTCATGCCATGTATAAAGGTAACCAAGTAATACTTGTCCAACCAAGAATTTTAACAGCTGTGCTATTTATAGGATCAAGACCCTGCAAGCTTAATGATTAATGAGGACTAACCATACCTGCTGACTTGCAGAGTCAGACAAGTAAATGAGCCATGAGGAGTTTGTAGAAGGCAGAGCAAAGCCCCTGCAGGGTGAGGTCACAACAGCTGCTTACTGCACGCTTTCACCCCTTGCAATGGGCTGCAGCATCACCATCACCACTGAAAACAATGTTTTTCCAGCCCAGGTCTACCACATCTGTATCAGTCATGGAGATATTAGCCCTTATTTAACACCTTACTACTCTAGCACATGCCCTTCTACAGTACTTTGAGACATTAGACCTGTTGATCAGTTTAATACTCAATAGCTATGCAAAACAGAAGCCATGGCCCCAGTGGGATCTTGACCCGAGTACAGTGTGTGCGGATTCAGGTTTTCCCTATGAAAGACACTGCAACCCATACTTCATGATTTGAAAGTGGCACTCAGGCTTGAAAATATGTTTGACAGTCTCTGAGGCATGAGGAGAAAGCATATGTCTGTCTTAATCAACTCTCTTTCTATCCTGATTATAGAGCAAAGTCTTGCTAATACGAATGAAGCACTTTCCATCATGTAGTGCATTCATGTGCTTTGTTTTGACTGTTATTTAACAGTATATGTGTCTCCCCATGGAGGCAGAGGCTTATACCAGTGGTCCAGAAGAAGCATTTAGTCTCTTGCCACTATTAAAGAACTTTCATCGAGTTCTGCTCCACTAGGTAGTGCATTGTATAACATTCTCCATCTGAGCACAGGAAATACGTGACTGCAAGTGTCATGCAACTTATTATATGCACACTTTTTTCTTACTCTGCAAAGCTGTTCAGACACCACTAGGATCTTCACATTGTAATAAAAACAGTGCGAACACTTGAACTAAACATCTCTTTTCCTCCTCTAGTTACTAGCACCTATCCTTGATACAAGAGATGTTGGTATTTATCACTGCAAGCTTTCACTGGATACTTAACTAAGAATCTTAAATCTGTATCAGCCAGGAAGAACTGGGAGGCATTATCTGAATGAACTTCAGATAACTGTGCTAATGTGGGATGAGCATAGCAACTACAGTTTGTGCCAAAGAAATAGCAATTTAGTTATGCATAAAAATTGAAACTCATCTGCCAGTTAGAATACTGATTTCAAGTTGCAATCCATACAATAAGGCTAATTAAACAATCTTTCCCCCACTGAGATCCACTGGGCTTTTATTTGTTCTATATAGAATTTCCATTGGATGAAATCACACTCTGTTGATTTCAAAACTCCTCCACCGAGCTTATCGAGTTTCTCACTATAAGTTAGACATGAGCTTGACCACAGAGGCAAAACTCAGGCCAAGTCTTTCCCATTAGCCACAACTATAGAGACATTAAGAACTGAAGTACAGAAATGAATGGTGACAAGCTTCTTTTAAAATAGGTGAAGCATCTCCATTTCTACTTCTTAACAGTAGCCGATGCATCAATGTGAACTTAAAGAGAGAAAATCTGTCCACATTAAACAGATTTCTCTGAACTAATATCAGGAAACTGTTTAATTTTAAGGAAGATAGAGTTATTCCTACAAGTAAGTTCTCACTTATTCTAGGTTTTCTTACAAGGTAAACTCAGTAGGAAAACAGGGCAAATACATATTTGGCTTGCGCATTATATTTCCCATTTACAAAACCTAAAATATGCTTCAGTTAGAGACGCTAGGGTTAAGTTGATTTGTCTCCTTCTAGATGACCAAAATTAGAACTTTCAAGTATCTCCCTTGAGTATTTTCCCTAGAACTGTTTGAGGCAAAGTAAATATATCTATAAATCATTATTAAAACTAGTATAAACGTTATTACCTATCCTGTAAATTATAATCAATATAATTCAATAATATTTCTAAGTTTGGAAAGTCAATTAGCAAACAATACCTCATCTGAGAATCAACAAATCTACACACCTACCTTCTGAAATATGATTTATTTACCTAGTTTCTACCTACTTTCATAAATATGTTTATTCTTAATTTTCAAAAATTTCTTTTGTGCAATGTGATCTTGAAATAGCTGGAAATACTATTTTGTGAATCATCACTCTGGATTCAGATCCTTTTAATAATGATAAACAACATTTCATCCCACTGAATGTGTTCATTAAGTAAAGATACTGATACTGAGAATCAAGGAAACAGCAGAATCTAATTTATGACTGATAAAACAGTCATTATAGCTGTGGCAAACACTTTGCAAAGTCATAATCTACATCTGATGGACAAAAAAATCTAGGCAAAGAAGTAAAAAAAGCAAAAAGGGAATAAAGCAGTTTTCACATTCATTCTGAATAACAAATTTAACTGTCCTAGGTTCTGGTTCAAATAACTGATGGTCACATTTAACTATAACTTGGGAATGCAAGCTGAAGTCAAGGTACAAAAGCCTTGAGCTCCTGAATAGGTTGCATGGAATATAAAACATGCTATGTAGTTCTCAGGTCAACATCCAGAAACATTTATGCATAGTTTGCATTCTGCTGTGGTTACAAAACTCTCTTCTGAGCCAAGCATGCAGTAAAAGGAAGACTCCTAGAGGTACTGGTGAGGAAAAGTTCTCTCACCTGAAAAGTTCCTGCATGGTCATCTTCTTTGTCACCTTCTTTTCCTTCCTTGAGAGCGATCAATGTGAATCCTCGAAAGTAAGCAGGAGTGGCAGCAGAAAGCGTCACTGAGATAGAACAGAGAAATAATCAAAACATTAATATTCATTGTGACATCAGCCACTTGCATATTATTTCACAGTTCAACTTGAAAGGTGTATGCTTCAACTTGGTACTAGCAAAAGCTAGAGCAGTAACAACATGGAGCAGAACCAGCCAGAATACAAAAATGTTCAGTCCAAGTTTCCAAGCAAACTGAAAATCACTGCCATGATGTGACATACCTCAGCTACTTTTTTAACCCTTCCCTTTCTTTATTAAAGCAGACTGATAATCTGCTAAGGAAGGTTATTTTTGATGGAGGTGGTGATTTGGGGGCAGGCACATACGTATTTGGGGTTTTTTTCTTTTGTTTGGTTTGTTTCATTTTGGGGTTTTATTGGCATTGTTTTGGGAGAGTTTTTTTAAGTGTGATGGAACACCTGAACTTTTGGATTCAGCTTTTGTCCCACTCTGAGCACAGAAAAGGATCTAGGCATTTCTGTACATATGAAGTTTCTTTAACTGTAAAGGAAGATGACTTTGTCACCTCCACCAGCTCAGCTACACTCCCTGATACCCAGCTAGTGGAGATGGTTGCTCTAAAACTATCCTTTGTCTCCTTAACCTTAGGGCAGAACAGAACATAAAGTTAAACTCATGGCTAAATTTGACCTCTAAATATTGTGCTGCCAGCTGATTACCAAAGCATCCTACATGCCAGCGAAAGATCCTTCCTCACACACCAGTCCTGACCAGGAAGGCATCATTAGATCCACCAGCAGAGAACAAATAACATAATGCTGACTAATCTGATTTTACAGGTGCAGCATCAGGAATACATCCCTTATTTTCTGCTAGTGTAGACACCTTTGTATGCCTTTTCTATTCGCCATAAGGACCTAAGCACCACCCAGTAACACGAGTTACATCAGCTGTGGCTCTTCCAAACACAAGCAGAAAAATGGAATGAGGCAGGACTTGAGGGGGAGTTTTAAAATTACTGAACACTTTCCAATGCCTTACAGGAATCCTTTTCTGAAACACACCTAAATTTTAGGGAAAAAATCCTTTTGAATGAAAGGAAAACAGACAAAAAATGCACTACTAACACCTTCAAGTAGCTTTTACTTGAAGCATAATGCAGACAGCATTGCTTGTAGTACATCATTGTCACTCTCAAACCCTGACTGGCACAATAAAAACTGAAGACCACCCAGAGTTTTAATGAGCAAACTGCAACTACTAATGCTGCTTCATAGAAGAGTATTCACAGGAGATGACTCCTCACACAAATAGGCCATGAGGGGTTGAATCACATTACTACAAATGAGAGATTGCCCTTAAAAGTTAAGGATTTCAAAACATGCCCAAAGTTCTTCTGGAACATATACATAGCCCTTTGATCTAGAAATTCAGTAGTGGAAAAATACAAAATAGGATATTTGAAGATTTCTAGCATTATGCAGCTGTATTTGTGTCTAAGACCTACAGTGTTTGTACAATACAACTTTTCTGACTATGTGTGAAAAAAGGAGGATTGGAGAGATAGACAGAAGCTTAAAAAATCAAAATTAAAAATGCCATGTTTAGATCTGGACATCTGCAAACATCTGTAAAAATCTAGAGTAGTGATAGCCATAATAACAAGTCCCCCAACTCAAGATTTTCAGCACACTTTTCATTCCACTGAACCCAATTATGAGGTTAAATCTCACCATTTTTGGAGAAAAAAAACCCAAAACACCTCACATTTTATGTACAGGAAGTGAGTAATAGCGTAACAGCATTAAACTTTCTGGTTACATTTCTAAGTATACCTCCAATTCATTAATTCATTATCTGCCCAATAATTACTGTTATTAGTCCAATTCTGCAAACTTCTGCAGCTCCGTCTAAATGAAAATCCACAGCCAGCTTCTCAGTTGCAGTAATTGAGAACAGCACACCGCTGAACTCAACAAGGATGAACACAATGAGCCTGCCTGAACATCGATTCTCAGAAACTAATTGCCATAAAGGTCTTTTACATGCAACAAATTTTTCCATATATTACATGTAATTTAAAACTCTGAATCGCTGTGAGTAAAAGGTTACACCAGAAACACTTATGCAAGCAGAGAATCCAGCTGTGAATTGACTCAACAGTTTTCATCATTTTCCTCACAAATTCACAGACCAAACCACTTTTCAAAATTCTAAACAAACACCTACCCATAAAATACAGGGTATCTGAAATGCTGAAAAGCCATAAAAACCCCAAACATACACACACACAAAAAAAAAAACACAGAAAAAAAACCAAAAAAACTGGGGAAAGGAGGAAGAAAAAAAAAGTGATTCCAAAGCTTGACTCACTGACTCATAGTTTTTGAATGCCTGGGCTTAGCAAAAGTCATGCTGTGGTAGCACAGTCATTTTAACCCAGAATAAACCCAGGCTTCTTCCAACAAGAGTGATTCTGCCCTCCCCCAGCTCACACTGCCCCAATACAGCAGTCTCAGCACACAGCTGTGCTGTCTCCTGAACTAGGGAGAGCATCCAGCTGAAAAGTAAAACAAACCAAAAAACTCCAATTGGAGAGTTTGGCTGGGTCCAGCCCCTGAGCAGCTGTGCTATGCGGCCCCTGGAGTGCTTCTGCTGCTTAGCAGGTACACCTGTATAGAAGTGAGGGGCTGGGATGGTGACAATCACAGGAGCAGAGTGGGCTTCTGTGGGATTTTAGTCTCTGTACAACCTCAGCTCAAAGATATGAAGGTTAATGTATGCTTTGGTCACCCCAAGCTAGGCCAGAACAAACACTTGAGATGTGTCAGTTCTCTGAACTATGCAGTGTGCTAAGATAAGGTCGCAGTGCAAGGCTTTATCTGCATCACTCCTAAATACAGAGCCTTGTTATGGTGATAGTCTGTAGTCACTGGCTCTGGGATGAGTGTTTTAGCTCAGAGGGAAACTTGCATTGCAAGGCAGCATTAGGAAGCTGTCAGACTACATCTGGTGTTCACAAGAGATAGCAGCTCCTCACAGCACAGCAGTTGAGAGTTGTTCTTGGGCTGAATGCTGCTGTTTTAAAGAACAGCTGAGTATTGCTCACACTGTTCACATGAATTAACTCTCATTGAACACTATCAGCTTCCCTTAAAGACAAGTTAAATCTCAGTGCAAGTCCCAAAGTTAAAGATTTTACTTTAAAGGCAAGATTACAGATCAGCAGTTACTTTTGTCTGTTACCATCCCTCTGGCAATTCTCCTTTACCTTCCAAGCTGCACTTTGGCACACACATTCAACACACTCCTCTTTCCTCAGTGTCCCCAGGTAAAGGTGGAGGGATCAAAGCAATTGCTCCTTTGGTTTCAGGCAGGAAGTCAGACTTCCCACACACATCCTGCACTACAGCACATGCTGTGTTGTCCATCATGCAAGTACCAACAAATACACTTTTAGTATCTACTTTTAAACATAATTTGTGAAACATGAGAATCATTAAAATACTTAGAGAATGAGGGTTTGTTTGTAAAGTATAGAAGAGTCTTTGCATGTTGGGAGAAAGAAAGAAACAGAAAGGAATAGACTCAACATTCCTTAGGAAAGAAGTCCCCAAACCAATGCAAGAGTGTGCAACATTAAATGACCTTTTCATCAAAAACTGAGGTGAATGGACCTACAAGTGGAAATTCTAGTAAAAAGAGAAACAGCATCCACATAGAAGGTCTATTTCACTATACTAGTCAAGTCTTAATTTTCTTAATCATGGTGAGAATGTCATGATATTATGGAGGAAACAAGGTCCATTGCACATTAGCATATGAAATGGACATTGCACTGCCTTTTTTCTAAGAAGCAATTTCATTTAATAGGATGAAACTTACTTCATTTTTCATGGAAATCTCATGCAATCATTAATCTCACTCTACAGATCATTAAAGCTCGGACCGAGTACTTTCAAGGATCATTACCCCATAACACCATCTAAACTTCTTTGAATGCAATGGGAACTTCGACCTTCAGTGGAAGTAAGAGCAGCTATTTCAAGGTCTAAGTTGACCAGTAGGTAGATGACCTCAATTCTGGGATGTTGTGCCCACAAACCTGCTACTATGGGAAGACCTGACCACCACATGCATTTGGCTGCCTTCTCCACAAAGGAAGTAGGAACAATATTGCAGCCTAAAAGACCAGGATAATGAAGGCCACCTGCAGGCTACAGCATCAGAAGTCCCAAACAAGATGTTAGAAATCAGTCATGTCATCTCCCCTGTAGGACACCATGAAGCCCACAGCCATTGTTGCTCTGACAGACATGAACGAGTAAAGGAGGATGGCTCCTCAGCCCTTCTGCTTCCTCATTTTTAATTTTCTGAGATAGGAGAATGTGTCTATTTACTGCTGCCAGAGTTTGCAGATCAAAGGAGATGCATACCTATTCTAATAGGCTATTCAGTGCTCAGGACCATTTACCTCTACTGCAGCTCCAGAGAGGTGGAAAACCAAAGCCTCCATAAACACAGAGCCACCCAGAATTTCCTCTTAGGGCAAACAGAACCTGGCTGATCTAGAAAGCCGTAAAAATTTTCCCAAAGACAAATGGCAGCTGTGAACTGTGGTTATTTGATTCCCAAACTGCAAGAGTGCTACAATGTTTCCTCCAGTCTTTGCAACTTGAGGGTCTTGCATGGATGTTGCATCAACCTGTCATCAAAAGAGCCACAAAAGTAAATGAATGCCTCTGTATCATCAATTTGGTAGAGTATGGCATTTGTATGTATAGTTTTTCCACCTTGCATAAATACTAGTTTATTCCAAGAGCCTGCTAGGGAATGTGCCAAGGATGTAGACTGCATTACATCAAGCAGAGGCAATGGAAACAAGCACATTTGGCTTCAATACAAGAAGGGTGGTGCAAGTCTTCTGCAGTCTTGTACATCTAGTAATTTACAGATAAAACCCCCACAGATCTGCCATAATCCCCTATTTTTTTATCATTAGTTCAATTTTCTACTCCTTGTATAAACCAGTAATAAAGTTCCAGCTGTACTACAGAAATTCCTTCAAAAATGAGCTCTTGAAACTTTCTGTAACACTGCGAGTTTCAACTATTGCCACATAAAAAGTAACACTTATGTTCTTCCAAACATTCAGAAGGTGTCCTTAAAGGACTCAAGATAAGACCAAAGTATTCAGGTGGCACATAAGCTTAAGTACCAAAAACTTGGGCACATATTTTGGTCTACGTTTTAGCTTTTTTTGTTATTAGATGTAATTTCCTCACTTCCAAGAAGCCGCAATATAATAATGTGATTTTATTGAGCTCCTAATGCCAAGACCTAATATCTCCAATAATTAGTTCTGCTAGTTTATCTGGAAGATTCCTTCCCCCTACCTAGTTATGCAATAGAAACTTCTTTAGCAGATGACTGAAAATATCCAATAATATTTTTACAGAGGTAAATTCAAAAACTTTTAAAGAAGAGTCACATCTGTCGCTGTTAAAGAATTTGACATTTATCTTTATTCTCATTAGTAGAGGTATCAAATTGACATGCAACATAAAATCTTTCAGACTAAAGGCACTAATCCTAATGTCTGAAGCACCCATTTTGCAGGAATTCTGCATTTTGTCATTAAATCAATTCTTGAGAAAAAAATTAAAATCATGCAAAGTTACAAGCTAATGCTCACAACAGCTTAATCACTGCTGCAGATGTATTTTTCAGCCTTTATAAGAACATGAAGACTATGTTATGTACACACTTTTTTCTGTCTATACTAAAATTCCCACATTCGTACAATAGAACAACATTGCTTTTTACACTGAATCTAAGGAAGGTCAGGAGAAAGACTTTAAAAAACATCTCAAAATTTGTTTTTCAAAGTGATGTCTATTAAGTACATTAGTTGTGGTACTGAAAAATGTCCACATTCTTTTTCAAGTTCTTTTAAAGTACAAAGGTAAAGGTACACTATACTCCACAAAGGTTTATTTCCGAAAGAGTTGTATGGTGAGGCAGGAAAACTGACCAAAACCTGCCTTTGCCTATTAATTTGAGAAATACACTGAAATGTGCTGTGGAAGTTGATTTCAAGGATTGTATGCGAAATGCTCAGTGAAGAACCAAAGCCTCCATCTCTCATTTACAGTGGTCATTAGCACTGTCTCTGCCTCTTTCCCGTTTGAACCATCTGTCTATTTCCCCAGAAAAAAAAAAAAGGGGGGGGGGGGGGGGGGGGGGACANCAAATGTGGGAAGTTGGCAGCATGCTGCATCACTGTTTGCCCATATGCTAAAACTCATTATATTATCATTCATATTTCAGGGTAAGAACAATTAGCTCCGAGTTTCCTCTCCTTCCTGCTGAACGTTAAAGCTTCTCCTCTTCACTGTTACATTTAAAGGGATAGCAAGAAATCCTACAGAAGCAGGTAAACGGCGGAAGAGTATGTTTTGTATCACATCAACCCATGCACTTGTGCTAGCTAAGCTGCTAGAGAGGCTACATAAAATAAAGGAAATTCTTCTTAATACTGAGTTAATGTTTGGGAGTAAAGCAATACTGTGAAATTCAACTCCCTCTCACTTGTCAGGAAAGCATCCCCAATAAAGTAATGCGTGGGAGCATATTAGCCTGTCTTAACGCACGCAAGTCACACACACGCTCCAAAAGGGATACAGAGATGACAGGCAGAGAGACACGTTAGAGTTTCAGACTTGTCCCGACCATTATCCTTAGTATGAGAAGTAGAGGATGACCAACTTACCCCGGTAACTGTTTCCAGGCTTGTAAAATTCTGGATCGCCCTCCACCCTGAGGCTAAATTCATTATACCCTTCCCTCCTGGTGCCTTGGGCTCGCAGGATCCGACTGCAATATCCCTCCGATTTCGCAGCTTTCTCCAAGGTTTCGTCAGAGAAACCCTTTGCCACCAAGGGGAAAGTCAACGCCAGGAGCCGCAGGGCTAGAGGCTGCAGATGCGCTCCCATCCTGGCGCTCCGCACAACTTTTTATCGCCGGGGCGGCAGNAGGGAAGCCTGATCTTGCCCAGATCCCAAAGTGAAGTGCTGTTTTGTTTCAGAGCATGTGATTAGCAGCTCGGTAATGTTTACTTAACGGAGCTGAATTCACAGGGTCTGGTGAAATTGCCGAGCACGGAGGACGCTGCTGTCTCCTAGAGCTCCAGCGCAGCGCGGGGAAAGCTGCTGCCGTCCGGGCTAAGCCCACAGACCTCAAATTAATCACCCACATTCCTGCCTAAGTCTATAGTTACTGTAGGGATAACAAGGCTCAAAGAATTTCCCGACACCACTCCACCTTTCTCCAAACCAGCAGACAGGGTAAACATTATCAACTGATTCTGTGCAGATAGACCAAGACAACCACTTGCTCTGTGTACACTTGAGAAGCAACGAGCATCAGCTGCGAGCATCTCGACTACCACAAACGAGAGAGATGTGGAGATGTGGATGTGCCAGAAACGTGAGATTCATTTCTACATCAGCCTCTAACTGTCCATCCGAGATGCAGGCTAAGTAAATGCATGTGCAAGCACACACTGCATACACGACAGTCGTGAACACAGCTCACCTAGCGAACACAGGTCTCTTCCAGCACTCATTAAAATCAAAGCAGATGCAAAGAGGAGAAAGCAAAGAGAGAACAGGTCTCACTGTTTTCCCTTTATAGAAGGCACAATAATGCTCAATGGCTGATCTAAATCCACAGAAGTAGTTTACAGCAGTGGAAAAAAAGTGAACCTAGACTCCCGAGGTCCCAAACTCTGGTGTCTCGATTCCTAAATGCTGCTCCTCTCTCCCATCAGTGCTTTGTAACTGGAGGAGAAAGTCAAATATAGATCATCAGCCAGGGCCTGAATATTTTCAGGGTGCCAGATGTAGAAGAGGGAACAAAGCCTTTTCTAACCTCTTTCTCTGGGACAAGACTGTAGTAAATTGATGAATACAACTGTATTTAAGCACAACTTTCAAGGAATTTTGGAACTTCCAGCAATGTCATAGACTCTTGGGTATCATTTGACCACTATTTTAACCTCATTTTATGAGAACAAGGCTCATTTTATCCAGGTTCTTCAGTCAAATTTATTAGTGAAGAAATGCAAACTAATCCACAAATGAAAACAACAACTGTTACCATACTAGTGTAATATGCCTGTGAATTTGCTTCATTCTCTATACTTGACTTCTCATTTGTTTTGCTGAGATTGACTGAAATGCAATTATCTGATTGAAGCATTCATGACAGGAACGACACATGCTTCTGTACTATCTGCCTTTGTTCTAAGCCAGAGTTCTGTGTTCTAACTCAACACTACTCTGATGGTTCCATTTCAAGTCCCCTTCACAATTTCTTGGGTTTTATGTGGTACCAAAGTAATTAAAAGTTAACTAATTCATCAGCACCTATTGACTCTTTAAACTACAATAGATAATATATCTCTTACTTTTTCTTTTATCCCTGAATTTGCCTGGCCTGTTTACTTCTAGTTTCTTTTTTGTTTGAAAGTTGAAGTCTTGGAAAGTTTCCTAGAAAGGTATAATACAGCATCTTGTTAAAAGTGAATGCTTCAACTTAAGCAATTGATACAGATAAATGAACTTCCACTGCCTACAGCCATGAAATGAGTAATTTGTTGTAGAGAGGGTTTAGAATGTGGGCAATGTCATTAAGCACGAGCATCCTCAGGGTTTTCTATTTGTTCTGCTAATTAGTTTGTGTTTGCCTAAAGCATCCAGCATGATGTATCAGTCAAAAACGCAGGCAAGCTGATGAGTCCAACCATCCATGGCAAATTTAACAGAGAAATCTTCGTATCTTAGAGACTGCAGTGCTGCTCTTCTTTGTGTACTTTCCAGGACAAACAAAGTTGCTGTCCACTACTATTAGTCATAACAGTCATTACTGGGGTAATATTGCATTTGATGGAGCCATAGTGGTTGGAGGAAACTCTCTCCCCTCTCCCTTGTCCCCACAAAGTGGTCTTTCCTAACAAACAAAAGCATTTCACAAGATCTGCAGTCTCTTCTTACATTCTGCTTTTCCAATAAGGAGCTCATTTTTAAATACTGCACTAACTACTGCAGAATATCCCTGCATTGACTGAAAGATACTGTAAATGGCATTTTAAAGTTTTTCTTTCTTTCTGCTTCTATGATTTCAAATAGTGTTTGAAATTGAGAATTGCACATCACTTTGAGAATTATCTACAAGGTGACATGCAATGCTGGGCTATGCAACACCGGATTTTAAGGCCCCTAGCCCTCAAAGTAAACCAGTGCCTCAGGTAAATGTCTAAACTGATTACAAGATTATTAGGCTCCTTAGAAGAGACAGTTCACAGAGCAGAGGCCAGCAAAACTAGCCAATAAGAAACATCAAGGTGGCAGGTGCCCTAAATCCCATGGTCTTCAGGTGCTTGATAACTTTACTAGACTGCAGGATTCACCTTCCCAAATACAGGAGTTGGAAGCTTAAGCCCAGCTTTAATGTATTGTATAAATATAGTAATAACAGCAGGAGAATAAATCTTTTTCAAGAGATGACCAGCAAGAATGATGCCTACCTTTTCACATAGGAGCTGGTGATCAAATAATTTATTTAGGATAACAGAGACACATAGGTTTCAAATTCCTTGCTTGGTTTGCAAGTATTCAAATTCTCATCTCTCACCTCTCAGGAAGCTTCCAATTGTGAAGCTTTAAGTCTTCTGGAAGCACCCTCAGTCTCTTATGGAAATATTAGGCTTCTAAAGCTGAGTCAAAGCTCAAATGAATAGCCAGAGAGAACGAAAAATGAGGGTGCTCTATCAACTAGAATGTGTTTTTAGAAAACACAGATCTAGGATGCCTTCTTTCTCAAAAGACATTAATTGCATTGGGATCAATAGCTATTCAAGGGTTCAGGTGAATACCTACCACTGGAAGTTCGCAGCAAGTCCTTTCTGAATACCACTGCCAAATTAAGAGACATAGATTGAGGATAGACCCCAAAATCTCTTTTCTTCATGAACTAAATATTTAGTTGTTCATCACTGCCAAAACAGAGGCTACTGCTGTTTGGGGAAAGTATTTACATGGAATAATAATCCCATTCCTACTAAAATTCCCATCAACACTAAGAATAAGGCTTTTCTAATACAGACTGGTCAATGCTGCCTTTGAATTCTGTCTAGAAAAAGATCTAGATTACTATTAGACAAAGGAAATGGCTTAGGAGACACTTAAGTTTATTTCTTATGGCTCTGTAGCACTGTTCTCAACTTCCTTTCTCTTAGGAATCTAAATAGCGGAGAGCAATGACAATAAAAGTTTGTAGAGGTCTCTTCAGCATTTATAGTATCTGTCAATACAATTCATCTCCAATATTAAAATTCCTAGTAGCTAAATTAAATTTACCTGTTCAGTCATGAATGTCTTTAAGCAGATTTTTTTTTTTTTTTTTTTTTTTTTTTTTTNTTTTATTTGTAATACTTTTTACAGAATATTTGGTTCCTGACGTGAGAATAGCATCATTCATGTTATTAGAGAAACACTGCAATGCTGAGAGAGAGAAGTTCTGTTAAGGTTTCTTTTGGGCGTAACTGAGGCAAAACCTGAATGAAGCTGGAAAACCATGTGAAAAGGTGTGTTTGAAACAGCACACAGGCTGCAAAAGACCTAGAAAAGTCCTGCCAGCACCCTGTGTAGCACAGGCAGAACAGGATTTAAACTAAAGCTGTTCTTGAATGGTTCATTCAAGATCAAATGTTGACAGAAACTCCTCTTCTACACTCAACCTGTTTTGGGGAGGAGGTTTGCTAAGGAAAGACCCAAGCTTCTTGGAATATTTAAATTCAGGATTCCTTCCAATACTAGAGAGTAAATATGTCCTTAAAAAAAAAAATCTCTCCTTATCCCACACAACAACTCCAAAGCTATCTTGGGAATCCCCGAGAACTCCCAAGATTAGATTCAACAGAACTAGTTTCTCCAAACCCAGAATAAGGTTTCATTTACCCCTAAAGAAATTTATTGCAGTTTCTAGGTCTATCTCCTCCAATTACACCTGATTATCCCCCTCATGACTCCCTGCCTTTATTAACTTCCCAATTTCCATGGCAGAGAAGGAGAGGATGTGTTCCCCTTTAGTGCTTTGCCAGCCCCCCTGCTGCACCTCACCCAGGTGCCCACCACTGTGTCCATGGTCAGACAGCAATAACCTTTTAAAGGTAAAATTTCATCTCTAAGAAAACCCCACAAAACCCAAACAACACAAAATCCCCCACAAGCTACACCCAAAAAAACCCACAAAACATAAAACCTAAGTAGGTTCATCTATGCTCCTTCCAAACTAAACCATATGACAGTAAATCCACAAGAGTTTGTATTAGTCCAAGACCTTAATCTCGACCCAAAATCCAGCATCTTGGTAATTTATTCAATTATCTCTCACTGAATTTACATGTTTGCTGGTTCTCTTGCACCAGCCTTGAACATAGTGCCTCTAAGGTGGCCAAATCTGGCTAAAATACTAACAAATAATAATCAAACTGAATTCAACTTTTCAGCATGTTTGCCATTTAAAGTTAGCTATTCAGTGTTTTCTTATCACCATATATTAGTTCTTGAATTGCTCAACACCTATAGATTGCTATTACTTTGGCTTGCTCACCCTGCATTTTTATTCCTCCAGAACACATGATATAGTTCCCGGCTTTTTCAGTAGCTGAAATCTGAAAGAACTTTAGGGAATGACTAGGATAAAAATTCAGGGCAAACTTTAAAACAAATGCTATTTTGCATACAGAACAACTCTTTTTTCAACCAATTCCCAGGCTGGATGTTTTTCCAGGAAGAACATAGAAGAACTTACGCAGTCAAAGAAAATCATTGGGTTGGATTGCCCAGATTACGGTAGCGATTAAATCATAACCATGGAAAGAAAAGGCTCCCTTTGTGAAGTAACACTTCTTATCAATGCAAAAGATCCAAACCCAAGATTAACATCCCACCAAACACCAAAAAACCCTACAACCATAACCGGCAAAACAACAGCAAAAACCCCCAACTAAACACATATGGGGAGGATAAAAAATTCTTTGGAATTTCTGGCCCTGACCATGAAATCAATATAGAAGAAAAACACAAATATGAAGTGATGCCATCAGTGAACTCACTGACATTTATGAACTGGGTAGATAATTCAAGCATGCCGATATTGCAGAATAGAACAGCGTCCCAAAGCAAGCTTTTTACAGCCAACTCCTGCTACATGTTGTAAATTTATTTTGTCCATGTTCTCCCATTGGATTCAGTAGCCCTTCTTCCTTTTAAAGGAAGTATTTACTGTAACATGTCGGACAGATGCATCTTTTTCATATACCAGCAGATGGCAGGTTTATTTGAATCTTAGACTGGCAACTGCAGCACTAGTTTACGAAGTGTTGACACTTCCATTACAAGAGTCATTGTCCCCGAGAACCTAAATCAGCTACTCATATCTTCAACCCAATGCATATTACCTACTTGGAAATACAATGAATTCTAAGCTGGGTAAGGGGGCAGGGGGGTGGGCTGTTCATCCAACATCAGCAACAAAGTACTGAGGAGAGAGCATGGCCAAGTTAAGGCTGCAGGACTAAGAAGAGACTTGAACTTCAGAATTCATTCTGCCACGGAACAGCTGAATCTGAGCTCATTCTCTCTCTGTAGCTCAGTTCCCTATCAGGCAGGATAGCAGTGTATCTTTGTAAAGCCCTGAGATCTGCAGATAAAACCACAGCCTAAGAATAACTATACCTACATATTATTACTGCATGCAATGGTTAAACTTCTACAAATATTAAAAGATAGTTTCAAAGCAGTTTTGGGGCACTGAAAGATTTTTAGGAAGTTTTCTTTCAGTGTATTTATGCAATTCAGTTATGCCAAGTACTGCTAGATATTCTTGTGGTTCACTATGAGTGCGGACAAAGAACAAATAGTCACTATCCACAGAATCTCTGCAGAAAGATTCTGCAGTTGGAGATATCAGAAAAAAACACCCCATAGTTCTCCAAAGTTTCTTAAATCTCAAATTTCCAGTTCAAATATTAACAAGCTTTGGGAAATCTTTCAAAGATTTAGAGACTCATTTCTTTTTCACATCAAAGGAAGTTTTGTGGCTGCAATTTAGAAAGGAATTTGAACTATCTAAAAAATACATACATGAAAAATATGTATATTCATACACACAGGAAAAGAAAAATCACACTTCAAAAGATAAGATTTCTTACTTGGTAAACAGGTGGAAGATCAAATAGGCAAAGGTATTATCCTAATAACGTACCTTCATTGTGAGTTCTGTGGACACATCATCTTATTTTAATTGTCATCAGCACATGAGGTTAAAATTGCAAACTGGTAATGCAAAGCAGGAGGAGGAGAAGGAAATATCTTTTTCCAGACCAGCTGGTATAGCTGAAAAAAATGGACAGGCTTTCAAACACACCAGCCCTTCTGCAGGTCTGAAAGAGAGCTATTTTTACAAAGCTAAATGCATGTTCACAACATTTTCTCAGTTTAGTTAGCTGCACGTTCATTAAACCACCTCTGTGAAGAAAGGTAATTGGTACCTACGAAGTAAAGAGAATGTTAAAGAGAGGGAAGAAGGGAGGAGTCAGAAAGAAAGGAAGAGGGCGATAAGTGAAAAAGTTATTTTATAGCCTGAAGAATAAACAGAAGTTAGTGTGGGAGAGGAATATCAGAGTGTGTTGTAAGCCAATGTTTCTACTGAGCTCCTGGGTTTTTGTGTCCCTCGTGTTACATGTAAGCCTGCAGGCTCACCTTTGGAAAGTATTTTGCAAGTTTACCTTGATAGTAAGAACAGAGATACTGGAGACAGAGAAAGTTTTTTGGCAAATGTTTGGAAATGGCAGCTGGTTGTCTTGTCCTTTGCAGATCTCCCCAAAGAGGTCTACGTGGTCTACTAGGAGAGGATGTCACTTTGAGGTGCAAGATCTACCTGAATGTTTTAGCATGACTGCAGTAACACCAAAAGTAACAACAGTGGCTTTGATCAATTTAGAATTTTAGTCAGATCAAACAATGGAAATGGGCCTAAAGCAGTTATCGTTGAGACTGCAAGCCAAAGTCTTTACAATTGCTAGGAATCTGATCCAAACTTACAAGTCAGGTAAATTTGTACTAAAGTAAACTTCATAAAATAACACATATCCACATTATGTGAATGAAGCCCTTAAAAATCTTGATTTGACTTCAACTTAAAGGTTCACACACTGATATTATTACAGGGAGTAAGCACATCTACAGTGAAATGATTTTCTTAGTAAAATGCATGAAAAGGATTAATTTTCAAACTGAAGAGTTTAATTCATTATCTTTTAACAGTACCTAGAGGTAAACACATCTCTATTCCTGTTTGCATGTCCACTTAAATATCAAACCCCATTTTTAAGAACTCAATTACCTTCTGCCTCACAGCAGGAATGACCCGAGACTTTAATCTAGAAGCTGTCAAGTGATGTTATTAGTATATTGTACTAAGAAAGTTTTTATGTTCTTTCACTTAGTGAAATACAGCATGTTCGTACTCAGTTCTATAGTGAATCTCATTTATAAACAATTAATTAACAACTATTGACAATAGTGCTCTTTATGACTGTGATTTAATCACAGGAACAATCCTATGAAGATGCATAGCAAAGAATGCACTGTGTGGGCCATAAAACTTTCAGCAGATTATTTTAAAAGTGTTAAGGTATATAATGCCAAGGACAGAAGTACCTTTGTTGCTTTGTCACTAAATCCCAACCAGCTTAGTGCTACATTATTGCCTTCTACTGTTTGATAAAGAAATAATACACAGTCTGGTTTAAGACTATCAGTCCTAGACAGGAAAGATATTTTGAAAACTATACAGCATTTGGAAAACAGAATACTGTTTAGCTTGTCCTGATAAACTATCTGAAATTAGTAACTGTCTCGAAAAATAGCAAGATATTTTTGTAGATATGTGCCCAAAGGTAATGACATCAGACAGGATTTAAACTTACAACTAAGGAAACAACATACTTTGTAAAAACGTCATAGCCTGATCTCATTGAAATCAAGAGAAAAATAATCCTCTCATGAAATAAGCTGTCATCTTAATTGAAGATTTTTTATTTTATTTTAGCACGTGGACATTTCAAAGGACAAGTGTTATCAGATGAAAGATCAGAGCCATGTGTACTGTGCAAATTCAACAGCTTACTTTGAGCTTCTTCATACATACTGGGTAGCAAAAAGGTTGATAAAAGGGACCCTGTGACCTCTTTGATTGGGCCCATTCTACCCTAATTGAAAGCATAATCACATTCATGCATTTTATGTATTTTGCCACTGTAACAGGAAAGCTGTCTTTAAAAAGGTGACACATTATTGAAGCCCAAATAAATTGTGCACAGGGAAAATCTGAATAATATTTGATGAGGGATGATGTTCTTGAAAGATGATTGTGGATCATTTAGAAAAATCTTTCAAAGACATTGTTCATAAGGCATTTTGTAAAGCTAGGTATCTTGTATCATGGGGAACAGCCAGAGACAAAAGGGGTCAGTTATAAATGCTTTTCTGTAAGAAAATTAGACATAAAATTACAGCCTGGAGTGTAAATTTCTTTAAATATTCCTTTGCTGTACTGATTGCAAGATTTTATGATTACATACAAGTCCTTGCAATTTAGTTAATTTATGCAATGTATGAGGGCACATAAGAAACCCTTAGAAAAGAGGCTGTTGAATTACAACTATTGAAACATAATGAGGAAAAGAAAAACACACGTAGAATTTTCCAGAAGCAGAAAAAAAAAAATCTGAACTTCACAATCTCTAGAGCAAAAAATCAATCAAAGATGAGTAACTGTGAACTAAGAGTAACTAACTTACAACTGTGTTGGAGTTTGTGGCCACGAGCAAACTAGGGTTCATAGGTACCTTTAAAATTCCACTTAAACAGAGTTACAGCCTTTCAAATCTCAATTACAGATGATACCTAAGGAAGTGGAACCTAAAAAAAAGGGGGAAGCAAGTTCCTGTATATACTGTCCACAGTAGCATAGTTGTGGAAGCTAAGGAGTGGACTGTGAAAGCATTTACACACCAGATATAAAACACTACCACCTTTAAAGGTTAGACATCCTATTGCTCTGGCTAAAGTTTCCTGTTTGTTGGTTACTTCTTACCTTCTGGAAGACCACTTAAAACCTTTTACTTGCAAAATGACAAGCCTCTATATTTGCAAACTCAGAATTATAGTTGAATTGAAGTAAGTAGTCTGCAGACATCTGTTTTGGGACTCAAGCCCAACAGAAATCTCATCTTCACTTTTAAAAATATTCTGACGTTTCAGCTCCAGCAGAATTGCATATTTTTGAGCTACAAAAGATATCTTATGCTACTGACTGTTCCCAAAGCTAAGCAAAAGAATTTCATTCAGAAAAGATGAAAGCTAAAGGACAGAAAACTGACTCAGGAGAGCTGGTGGATTAAGAGACCATCCTCCAAATCACCACTCCCTGTATATTATTAGCATTCTTCTATTTTTTGTGTAACTGATTGCAGTAAACAGATTGACAATAACAGATCTCCCTGCTTGTCTTTTTGACACATTGAAACACAACAAAATACACAGACACCTAAAACCAAACCAGAAAGTTAACTGTCCCATCACACAGCACTGCAGCGTTAGACAACTGCAGGTGCTTCCAGGTCTGTCACCTCATTAAAGCAGTGATTTGATAATCATAATCCATTTCAACAAGTATTAACTATGAGCATGAGCATTCAAATCAAAGGCAAAACCACTCATTTGCCAGATTATCACCACAGTGTTTTTACTTTGGTCTGATTCTGCTCATCATGAAAGGGAGAACTAGGGCTCCCTTTGCATTGATTCAAACAGTGCAGAAATCTGTTCAGTGAAATGGTAGTAGCAGCATGGTGTTCAACAATATCTGTTCTCAGAGTGAGATGGCAGAGAAGAGCATTACTTGGCTCATTCACATTATGAATGTAAAACATTAAGTAGATACATAACATTATGGAAGGATGCCAAGAAAAAGTAAGGTGCAATGAAGAACACTTCTCTAGCTCCTCTGACCCTACAGCCTGTAACTAACCACACCATTTGTGCAAATATGCTCTAAAATAATCCTAGCTTTTGTTCAGGACTGTAATATCTACAAGATTAACTCCTTTCATAGCACAGCATTTTAGCATTTGTACTTTCAATCACAGGTAGGCAGCACTACAATAATCTGGAAAAAGCAATTGTTATTCAATTTTCAGAACACAGATCAGTCTTTTAGACAATCTCATTCCAGCTTCAAAGCCCACTCTTAATCCTACAGGATTTGATGACAGTTATTCCAGAGACACTAAGGAAATCAGCATTTTAGAAAAATCCACAACCTTATTATTGCTTGCTCTCCCTCCAAAGTTGCCTTAATGCAAAAGACACTCAGTAGAACTTGAAATTGTGCACAGTTCTTCAGTACAGTGTTCACTCCAAATTTTTATGTGCTTTGGCTGACAACCAAACTAATGGCAATGCCTACTGTATGTCAGTTATTCAAATTGAGTACTCCACAGCAATTTTTAGAAACGAGATTAATGTTTAAAAGCAACTTCTCCTACAAACTAGAGAAAGAATACTGTGGAAAAATTGGAATGGATAAGAGTATAATAGGCTGCATTCAAATAAACCCCAGACCAATAGCTTAATATGTGCTGTAATGCTGAGTAATGCTAGGCTGCATCGATTTCCAATTTTTGCTCACAGCACACGCTGTCCCCGCTTTATACATAGGTACGTTGAATAGAAGCTGGGATGATGGACCCAAGGACTCAAAACCAACCAAGGATCACATAAAAAAAAGCACTTTTAAAAATGAAAGACAGATAGACTTAGTGGAGTATCTTATGTATTTGAAAAATCTAACATTGTTACATATACACATCCAACTATGCTGTAAAGATCAACTGAATAATTTTATCTATAAAACACACTAAAGCAATGTTATCAGTTTGTCCCACTATGTTATATTCCCTCAAAACACCACTTATCTACAATTCTTTTTTTTCTTTTCATTTGTCTAAAATGTTTAGATATAAATGCAGTCTGACTCCATGCTAAGAGTTGTTCACAGTTTTTGAACTCATGGGACAGGATCCTCTCATTGATTCTAAGGAAGGTAGAAGTAAGTTCAAAGAGCTGAAGAACATGGCTAAGATGGAAAAAGAAGATCCTACACTGGTACTGGGAAAAGACTAAATTCTGTAAGGTTTTTTTTTCAGGTAACCCTCTAGTCATATTGAACCATAGAAATTAACCAAATGTCAGGAAAGGAATAAAGGTCTAAACGATTTTAAAATATGAATATATATTTTCAACAATACAGCATGTTTCACTTTGTAATGAGGAATCATGTCTGCTGTTGGAAGACTCATGCACCTCTACAAGTTTTTACTCACTGAAGCATTCACAGCATATTCACAGTGACTGATCTTCACAGCTGTATTGCCATATAACCATACTAATGATTAATATGATTATGCCAATAAAGTGATTTCTGATAGTAGGAAATCTTCTACCTGATAATCGCTCCAGCTAGTGGAAGTTTGTATTCTACAGTCTATCATTAAGAAAATAGCAGAACAAGCAGTTTAGCTCAATTTATACAAAAGTAGTCTACAGTATTTCCCATGCACACCTTAGTGAATTATACAGGTGCCAGACCTTTAAATAAGTTGTAATAAATCCAGTTCAATTCTGGATTGTTTCATTATTATGCCACTTTTGGAGAAAATTCTTGGAGAAATGTTTCTGGGGAGTTATTACACAGTTGAAGATTTCTTTTAGTCATCAATTGTATTATTCATAATGATTGCCAAAGTAATACTGAAATAGCAAGGGACAAATACTACTTTAATTATGTTTAACTTCCAACTATTCTTCTTTTGATTAGTAAACAAGGAAGAACCTCAACTTCTACTGTGATTTTACCATTTGGTGTTTAGCATAAATTCCTTATTGGTTTAGGACTTAACTTCTCTGACTTTCCAAATTCCTAGTAAGTGAATTTATTCATTAGACAATTAAGTAATTTTTCCTTAATTGTCATATCAAACTAGTGAAACACAAGAACTACGTAGCAGCTATTTACATACCAAAAGCTGTTGCACGCTGGTTTGTTGAAAGTTTGTTAAATCTACTAATGCTTTCAGCAAAGTCTAGGCTGCAGCTTGAGAAACATCTGAATCTATTTAGCACTTCAGGAAGAAAGCATAAGGAACAATGAAACCAAGGAAAATGTTTGGATTTCAACTTCCAGGATTTGGATTTGCAAATAACTTATTCAAGAGACCAAGTACAGTTATAGATACTGGGTGTTCCTGAAGCATTCACATGCTGGGTTTTGGTTAGAATTCTGGGATTAAAAGCCAAATTCAAATTTAAATTTGAAAATATTGAACACCATCAAGGAAATTCTAATTGCTTAAAAAATTAATTAATTGAAATAATTTTACAGCTTTAGAAATATATGCTTATTCTAATTATATTTTAAAACAAACAAAACCACAACCCCCTCCAAACAGCTTTTAATTAAAAAGAGACTGAATAAAAGCTTCTGCAACTATACCTTAGTAAATATGGGGGCCTAGCACAATGTAATCTTAGCTAATAACCTCTGGAGTAGGATGTAGGCAGGCAGTGCTGATCTGCATTTTTAGGCAAATACCACAGAAAGTATTTTATGAACAATTGGTGGGAATGCCTGCAGTTTCCAAGAGGTTTATGAAGCAGCAAAACAGTTCTTTCCCCCTGTCCCAAGGTAAAAAGATGATGAAGCCCACTAACACTACTGCTTGAAGGATTCAATGCTTCCAAAACAAATCAGGCTAGAGAATTGTGTGCCAGAACCTGACAGTCTTCAGAGGCTCAAACTTTGTTTTAACAGAGAAAAACACTGATAAACAGTCATTACTACACAAAAGGGAAGGGAATCTACCGTACATAAAAATATTTTAGTGAAGTAACAATCAGGAATCAGTTTCTTGCACTTGGAATTTTTCCCACTTTGATGTCTTAACACATTGTACCCATGAAATCAGATAATTAAGCAACTCAATGGGACTATTTCAACAAATCTGTCCACAAAATGTTGAAAGCTGAACAACAATTGAGGTGAAGTATTTAGTAAAGGAATATTTTTAAAAGTCTATCATTCTAACATTCAAGATTAAAACTGCAAAACAAATATTCTCATGATTTCAAATTGCACTTATAACATCTGGTTTTCAAATTGTTTGACTATCATTTACATCTTTTGCCTCCAGATCTAGAGATGTTTTTAGAACATAAATTACTGGCTATGACACATTTCTAAGGGTCAGACAAACCAATTTGGATTAAAAGCATTCCCAGAATTACGGTTTATTACTAAATATAATGCAGTTGAGAGACTTATTAAATATTTCCATATCAAAGAACAACATAAATAATTCCTTCCTTTATCTTTCTAACATATAACTTTGAGCATCAAGTAGAAGACTGGTTAGTTTTTTTAAACACAAGATCTTCTAAAAGAAGGTCAGAAGACCTGTAACAAATGATGACAGCTCTAAGTAATCTGTAAGACCTAAAACTATTTTAGCTAACTTTTTTTCAGTCACCTCTTGGATTAAAGTATATTATGTCTGTATTCTAGGTAAGATGTTTCAGTCTTATTCTGAAAACCAATCTTATCCTTATGACCTCCCTAGGCCTGGAAAGTTTTACTAGCAGCAGCAGAAAATTCCAAATTGTGACGACAGGACTTTGTGCTGCGATAAACATCATGTAGCAATGGGCTATGTTTTACAACTGTAAAATGCTTTAAAGAGAAACATCTTTAAGAAAATGTTCAAGAAGAGTCAACCTGTCTTTGTCCACACACAACAGAATAACGCTTTCCATGGGAGACAACCTTTTCTCAGATTACACAATTCAGTTTTATTGGCTAATTACAACATGCTTAGAATGGATAAAACTTAGCCAATTCTTTTCTCTTTCTTGCTGAAGTTCTCTACTAAAGCCAAAGAACTTTCCCTGTGCAAAGCCAGTTACCCAAAGGCATCTAACTCTTACTTCCAATATATTCATTAGGTGCATGAGTACCTTTGAGGAACTGAAGCTTCAGTTTGTGTCATCCTAACATTTATGTAAAATACCACAGCAATGTCACTAACCCAGAAGCTACATGTAACATTTGACAAGTAGCTATTTAAAAGTCCTCACTATCAACTGAATTGTTAGGGATGCAGCAATACCAGCTTTTAAATCTGTATCAAATCAAAAGAAGGCAACTTAAAAAAAAGGAATCTATATTAAATAATAAGAATCCATAAACAAAGCTATTATTGTATTTAGTTAGCTAATAAACAAGGGAGGTCTGGTAATTACATTCACATGGGAAGAACACACCGGTTGCATCGTAATTTCTAGGTCTGGTTTGGGTTGGTAATGATGTGGTTTAGTCAGTAGATGGTGCTGCTTCTTTCTAGCCCTCTCCATCAATATATATGTATACGACTAGCTACGTAGTCTTACGTTCTCATTCATTTGAGGAAAGACGGTGTCTGTATTACTTGTGTCTTCCTACCTGGCCAAGTAGGCAACACAAGGACAAGCTGCCTTTCTGTATCAACACAGCTGACATCAACCTGTTTGTAAAGCCTATTTATTAGGGAAAAAAAGAGCGGGAGAGACGTAGTCAGACTCATTTTTATTCTCTGTATGATTTAAATTCCTAATGTATGCATTGCCATTTTCTATCCCCAAGCTACTTTACATATAGAAAAAACCTAATTCACTAATTGCAAAGACAGAGAAGTTATTCCCCCATTTATGTGTGTGGTTTGCAGCCCTCAAATCATCCTACCATCAGTCGTTGACTTTCATCAGTTTATACAGATAGAAATGAATGAGAAAATGCTGCAGGAGATTATTTATCAATGCTCAACTGTGATCCAGTGTCTTTTGCTGTGAGGATTTTGCTGCCTCTTTCTGAATGTCTTCAGCAGCAGCACATTCTTCAGTTCAACTGGCATCAATCAGTCAAGACTAGTGGAAAAAAAATGGGGTAGCAGTTGTGCTGAAGACAAGAGATTGAACTCTCTACTACTTAAGTAAATGGTCTGTTCTGAAAAGCCCTCTCCCTTCTATTGGATGTCTTTGTTGACCCCTCCAGCTCTGTGGCAAACAGTATCCACGTCTAGCACAAAGTTCTATTTTCTGTAGTTTGTGTAAGTCTTACGTAACACTTAGCTTCCAAGATAGAAATAAGGGGTTTTTGGTGTCTCTCTGGCTAACTCTAGCTATTCCCTCTATCACTGAGCAGCATTTTCCCCTCTCCCTCCGCTTCCCTTCCCTGTCACTTTCCATATGCTGCACAAAAAGCCTGCTGAGTTCTGGATTCCATTCAAGGAGCACAGAGACAGAAATTAGACAATACACTGCCAAATACTGTAGGTTTCTTCCTTCCCAGCATCTAGCATCACATCACATTAGATAGTCTTAAAGAGATACACACAATGGTACAACAATATTTATGTGAACTTTTCACTGAGACAGTGAAATCTACCCAAAGATGACCATAGTTGGAGTTGCTATCCTCAGGTAGAGCTAAGTATTTGTGGGAAATTATGCAAGACCTCCATCTAACTGCACAGATCTCACCTGTAAATATTTAGCAATCAGTTTACCCACTGACATCACTGTCTATTCTTAGGCCAGGTGAAACAGCCTTTATCATAATGCAGTAAGGACACAAGAATCCTTATTATATGCCAGCTTTGCTGGTGATTATTCTCTGAAGCTTATTTGCTATCAAAATTTATCATACAACTTTTTAAAACAATTTTGGCAAGTATGCAAAAAATTTCTTATTGGAAAGACAGGACTAGAAAACCCAAGCAAACAAGGAGGAAGAAAAGAACTACACAGATACTAGGAGACGATACCTTGATAGTTGTTCGGTACATGTAAGTCAAATTCTTCACTGTCAACTAAAAATTTTGTTGCCTTTGTGAACATGAAAAAATAAATTCTCTATATCCCTGGCAACATTACCAATCTGTAACTATTCTCCAGCTAATGGTCTGTTTTGATTGCTTGTTATGCTACCTGGACAGACAACAAATTGTTCTCATAGGATAAATACAGTGAGCTTCAGAATTTGCTAAACAAGCTTTCTACCTCTTCCCTCCACCCCAAGCAAGAATAAATATAGAAAATATCAAATAACCAGTTTTACAAGGGATCTCACAGAGAGCAGTGTATATTTATATTTTTTTACTTCAATAAACAACATTAAAAAAAACACCAAAAAAACTCAGATACATTCCTATATTTCTGGATATTTGGTCAAAACTGATTTTTACATAAGCAATCTGATTTTGCTCTCTTAAGTTTTCTGCTGATAAGCTTAACCAGTCTTTCAGTTTACCTTCCAGGAGCCTGGAGAAAAAACATTCATCAACTTATAGGTTTTGGAGACACTAGGATCAGTTCCACTGCAGTCTGCCTAACTTGTGGAGTACAGAAATCAGGGAGTTTATCAGAGAAAACAAATTCCAGCACTTACCACTTCTGTGTGTTCATTAGCTGTGCACTGAAACCCATTTTCTTGGGGAGCAGTGAAGCTCAGATCAGCTTAACAACCACCAGGGCTGTGAACCCTCACACAGCTAAGCTGAAATGGGCTCCTGTGCCCATTGTGTGGGACCCAGGTGAAGCTTGTTAGGACGTTTTCACACCACCTGGGCCTTCCCACCCAGCCACCCACACAGCTGTGGCCACCCAGGATTCCCACGCCCAGGCTGGCTCCGATGGTGGTGTTGGGGCTATTCCAGCAGATACTGAGGCACAAAACAGCAAATGCAACATGGCATAAGAAACTTGGGGGTGGGGGTTCAGGCTGCTCAGAGGGTCCTGGGGAGGACAGGGGATGTTCAGGGCACCCTGACAAGCCCTCAGAGGCTCAGCAGGCTGGATGAGAAGACTCCTGGCTGCACCTAATGATCCCCAGTAAGCACACAGCAATGGAAGAGCAGAACGTGGGACAAGTCAGGCTCTCAGGGGGGGTCACAGGGGCAAGTCAGCAGCCTCAGGACACAGTTTTTGTCAGAGAAGTAGCATGAATCATCTTAAATTGCTATAAAACTCCAACATGCAGCTCTGTCTTCCTGCTTTCAGATATTTCCAGACATCACATGTGCTGAAACACTGGAGCTTGGTGGGATTTTTTGTCTGCTTTTTTTTTTCCCCCCCTTCAAATTTGCTATTGCTAGTCAATAAAAGCACTGATGTTTTTTTCATGCTACATTTCAGGAATGCTTACTCAAAACGGTGACCTTTCCCTACAGCAATCTGATTTTATTTTTTTAATCTAAATTTTATGTCTGAATCCATTTTTTATCTAATTGTTTTACAGCTAGATTGTCTGTAACAAAGTCAGTTCACGTGAAGAAATACTTACTCTTACAAATCACCAAATTAATATGCCTGATGAAGACCAGAGCATTAAAATGTCACACTCTCTGGAAAGGATTACAATCTAAAATTAATTTTTTTATGACCTGTTTATTTCAATTTTATTTGCTATGATGTACTGTTCAGAATTACATTGGCATGGCAGCAGTTGCTATATACTGACACAGACACATAAGACAGGAAAGGAAAAGATCAAGAGCGTTTTCATTGCAGACTATAAAAAACCTGGCTTAGTTACTGAGAAAAGAAGAGAATTTGGGAAACTTCAAACTGTATATCTCATTCAAACAAAAGTTATCTATGTTAGTAGGCAGTATGCTATAAAATCTTCGTGAACACATAGCCTTTAAAAAACCCCATTCAAGTACAAATAGATGTTGCATGGCTTTGGATTTTGAACACATTAAAACACAGTATGTTCATTAAAAAACATCTGTTCTTATTACAACATGTTATAATAACTGTTAAGGAAAACATTCCTTATATTTTTAAATTATTTAGTAGATGTAGCATGTTTACAGATATTTATTTGAACATACAATTTCTGCAAAGGTGACTAATTAATTATTATAACTGTTTCATTCTTTAACCAAAGTAGCACAAGCACCAACAACAGTGAATATATGGCCATAGAACTTCAGCAAATATTGTACAACTGTATGCAAAAGTCACAGAATTCAGCCTAAACAGAAATCTGAGCTGCTTTAACTTCCTTTAAAAGCTTCCTTCAATATGGACTAAAAATACATCCACATTTTCCTTTCTGAATATTTGTTTTAATTTTTACTGTCAGTTTCTGCTTTTTGATCTTGCTATTAGACTGGGATATTCTGGGCTGAAGTTGTCCTAGATAAGGGAAAAAAATTGAATGATTTTCCTTCTTAAGCACCACCAAAACAGCTGTCCAAAGAATTCTAATCAGCTATACTTCTGCAAACCCAGCAGTGTAATTTCTGTTGTAGAACTTTTCCCACCTCCATGAAAATAGGCAAAAAAGAACAACAACCATGCTGCTCTTACAACCTAGCCTGAGTTCTTAGATGTGGGATTTATCAAGTAACACTTTCAACAGCAAATACACTTGACATTTAGTTGCTGAAGTAAAGTAAATATAGGACCCAATAGTGTCATTTTTATGGAGTAGAACTACACTTTAGAGTGTATGTCAGAAGTGAAATTCATTTAACTAAACAGAAAAGAACCATCCAACACTGACAAGAAAAAAAGGTTGACACAAAGCATTTCAAAGATTCCTCTACTAGGTACCAGTGAGGAAGAGCAACTGTTAAACCATCAAAGAGCGTTATCATTCTACCTACAGAGACTCTGGGTAAGACCTTAAATTTATGTTGCAAGGATTTCACTGTCCATTTGAACCATTTTGATATTCTTATGTTGTTTATCCTATGATATTATACCCTTCATACTTGCTCATTAAGTCCCAATACTTGTTTATCAAGAATAACTTGTTTGTCAAGCCGACAACAAATCTGGGGTTCAAATTTAGACAATGCATATGATCAAAGAAAAAACATCACTGAATTCTCTCTCCTGTTGTGAACTCATTACTGTGTATTTACATAATGTTGTTTTGAAAGCCAGTGAAATGACAGTCTGTTATTGAACCTTAATGGTTTTCCTACATAAAATCCAGCAATTATCTTTACCAGGTAAATCAAGTAACCAGTAAGTGAGACAATACAGCCCAATGAGCATGATAATACTTTCAATGTCTTCATAAATGCCTCTGGAGAGTGCCTTCATTTTTATTTTAAATGCTTTTAGTAGAAATTTCTTTTGGTAGCAGAATTATCTTATTCATTTCCAAAGACTTCTGGGTTTTTATATGCAAATAAATGTGTTTCCATGCAATTTCACAGCTGTTAAGCTCAAAGTTATACAGAGCCTTGTGTCACAGTTCATCAGCCCTTTAGAACCTATGGCATCAAGCACAGTTTACTTTCTTTGAATGTGAATAACGACTCCGCAATAAGTGAGCAGAATTCATCATGTTTTTATCCACAGAGCAACATCTTCTGAAAATTTCCATTCCAGACCTTTGAACATAACTCAGATATGTATTTGGCACTTTAGACAAAATCTAAGATGTATTCTGAAAAAAATTACTCATTATGCTTCAGGTAGGGATGTGGCAGCCATTAATTTTGACCTAATTGTGAATGATAGCCAAATTCAGTATATGCTGCACACACATTAACCATATAACTGTCGTGGAAATAATAGGACCTACATCTCAAATGAAATTTCAGAAGCAAGGTATCCCCAATACTTAACACAAGCCATAGAACAGAAAAATAAAGAGCAAATATCCTTGGCAGACAGTGTAACACAATGCAAAAAGCACCAAGCTAGCTTTAACCTCCCTCTCCCCAGGCTTTTGCACATTCTTGATCTGGAGTTGCCATGAGGCACAGCACTGCTGGTGTGATTCTGAAACTCACAGCATGCCACCAGGGTACTCACACCTGTGACAAAGCCAGACCAAAAATGAGCAAAGATGAAGATTCTGATTTTGTGTCATTAAAAGAACTACCTATATCTAGATGATTCCTATAGGAAACATCAGACTAACATTTTCATAAACTAGGTCTGTAGGAAGTCAGAACACAAGCCAAATAAGCCAGTTCATATTGTTAGGTAGGGGGCGGGAAATGGTAACAAAAGATGCCACCTCTGCGCACCAAACCTTTCCTGTTTCCTGCCAGAGCAGGATTCCCTAAGACTAGGTCACAACAAAGCTTCCCTGACCGGGAATTGAACCTGGGTCCCAGAGGTGAGAGTGCTGAATCCTAACCACTAGAGCACCTCCTTGCAGTCTATTAAAAGCTCTGGCCCATACGGGGATAGAACCCGTGACCCTGGCGTTATTAGCACCACACTCCAACCAACCCTCATTATAAATTTGTTTCAGAAACATCCAAGACACACAGGCAAATCTGGAAAACTTTCACACTCAGTTAAGGGCTTTTTTCCCCTTGAAAATCTTGATGTATAGTATTCCAAACTAGACAAAATTATTGTGTCAGTATAACCAGCTATACCTATCTAGAATTACAGCTACAGTCCAAGAAGAGAGAATTAAACTGGTACATGGTATAAAAATTCACTCTAATTATATTATGTGGTTGACACAATGACATATCTAACAGAACAATTTCAAAGTGTTTACATTGCCCAGCAGTAAGCATTCTCTAATTCCAGTATGAGCATAAAATATCAATATCCAGACTTTTCTTATTCCTCAGAAAAATAGAAGGTGGTGCAAAAGAAGTACTCAAACAAAAAGACAACATTAAGAAATGCTCATTGTGTTATACATGTTAAATTCATGAATGTAACATATTATTCAAAGTATACAAAATTATTCCACTTGTTGCTGCCAAGTTCTAGGGGGGTTTGTGCTGAAAGCAAGGTCTGTGCATTTAGTGTGTTATACAGAATTATCACCTACAACCCATTTTATAAAATTTAAAACATTAACATCTCCTGAATATGTCTTTTAGATGGCCCAGGTACAAAGACGATGTCCTAACTGGAACCCAAATCCAGTTTTACCAATCCAGGTCCTTCATGACAACAAAGCAGCCAGGCTATAGAAAATTTTCATATAGAGCTAAGGATTGGGAAATGCAGAAGGAAGAATTTAGATGACAAAGCAATCATAACATTCAACCTACACCCCAAAATATCTGTATATCATGCTCCCAAGCCCTACTACTTGGATTTCAGGAAGTTAAAAATAATTGCCTCTATGCAATTTTTTGCTCTTTCAAATTACCAGATCTGTGAAGAAAATAAGACACTGTCTATCACTGTTTGGGAATTTCTCACTAGAGATTGCTGGATTGAATATTTCAGAGGATTTGCTAAAAGTTCATCACCACAGTGCTTCTATTAATGACACAGGCAGCAAATGAAGTCCTGTTTTCTAGTCAGTTACGTTGTAGACTACTGCCTAAACTAATTGTCTTATAGAGTGCACAGTAGTGCTTCAAGCATGAAGCTTTAATGAAATAAAGGTTGTATTCAACTGGCAACCAGTGTGTTACAAACTATTCCCAACTATAAGGAACATGGACAAAAGGATCTTCCTTTGTTTTCCAATTTACCACCTTCAACCTCCACGAAAGACCTACAACCTCGCACTGTGTTTCTAAGATTAATGTTAGTTTAGGGAAGATCAATGATTCTTTTGCCACCAGCTAAAGGAAAAAATCTTTCATTTTTATATCCCACTTGCTAGTTTGTCACAGGTAAGAGTGAGTATGTATTTGTTTCTGATAGGCCCATAAATAAAACAAATAGTGACTAGGGCAATATAGTGGAAACTGCTAAAAATGTTTTATTTTTGTGCCTGGTTCTTCCCTCATTCCAATCACAAAAATACCTCCATAGGATCTATAAATTTCAAAGAGAAGATGTGCAAGACATCCTACAAGACGAGGCCTTTAAGTTATCACCCCTTGACACAGATTAACCTGGTACACAGCTTCCCAAAATTTTTGGTGGATTTTAGCACAGCAGAATAATTACTGTTTTCTATCATTTGCCTTTGAAGAGGGTAATATACTGAATTTACTTGGCTGTTCTTCACACAAGGCATAAGCAACTTTCCTGACATTGTGACAATACAGGCAACCTATAGGTTTACTTCTAATTAATATTTCACAATTATTACACCAAAAATGTTTTCTGTTTTTTAATATTTGAAGTCTGATGTTGCCTGAAGACTGACAACAATTTCTAACAGTCACCAAGAGGAAACATAAAAACATGAAGTCACTTATTCATAAAAGCAATCACTAAGTAAAAGAGAAGTAGCAGCACAGAAGCCTCCAGCTAAATGTTGACCTCAGGCATAATTCTGGTCTTGGAAGGTATTGACATACAAATTTGCACATTTCAAGCATTGATGTTTCAATAAAGAAGCAAAAGCAACAAGCTCCCTTTGCCATAGCCCACTTTTATCTCATTCAAGACTTCTTTCCTTTCTACTCCAAGTCAGGGGAAAACTAGGAAATCTAATTCAGCAGGTATTTGGAACAGTAATGGGAAAGAAAGCTAAAAGCCTTATAGTGCCTTTTGAGTGCGACGGTGCAGGACACATATTTGCATATGCATACATAGGTAAAGAAATAAGCAGATAATTAAAAAATCAAGCTAAAATAATCAGAGAAGTGTCTCTTATTCTTTGTAATAGGATCTATATAGCATTATATTTGCTAGGTTCCATTTTAAACAATGCTTAGTTAACTAAACAATGCCTTTTAGCAAGAAGATAAAGGTTAAGAATTAGCAGATTTCATGCTCCTAAAATGTGTGTATAAGGAAAATGCTGAAGAGTTGTGTATATCAAACTGCTGCAGCTATTAATATAATCTCTGAAGGGTTACAGATTCTATCTTTTAAACAAAAATATCAGTGACATTTGGAACTGTTTGTTTAAAACTTCAGGCTGACAGAATGGGGACATAAAAGCATATGGCTAAAGAGAATAGATGCAGTGATGGATGCAGATATCAAGCACATCTACTTGATATGCTGATATTTAAAATATATCCTTGACATGCATATTTTTCTCTTTTCATAAATTAGATTTTTCTAAAGTGCTTGCTGTTATTTGACCATAATTGGACTTACTTTTAACACAAATCTTTTAATGGTTCCTTACAGCATGACGTTTTCTTCTTGCCAATTGTAAAGCTATGCCAGATGTCAAAAGCACTTTACACTCTTTAAAAATTAAAAGTATTTAAAGTCATGAAACTAAGGTAGTTTAAGAGACTTTTACATCCTCAAATTACACCTCATAAGAACTGAACTGAGAATATCCTACTAGTGAACCAGTAGAAAGAAGACAGGAAAAAAAAATTTCTCTGTTATTGTCCAGGGAAATAGTTCGATACCATCTATTTACTAAGGTTAGCACGGTTCATGTTAAACAGACAGTTTCTGAAATACAAAGTTTATGATGTCACAGAAATGGATTGTATTATCACACCATACTCCTTTCTCCCTAAACCTAAGAGTATCTCAGGGAGATGTGAGGTTGGTGCAACGAGTGAATTAGACCATCTCAAGATATAGACATTCATGAACAGCAGAAATGGACAAGGTAACTCTCATAAATCAAATTATGTGACATCTACTGTTTTGTCTCAGCTTGTCTGCCTCTGCTGAAAAAAAGATAATCCTCCCACTCAGGAACAACAAATATCAGCATTTGGTAATTTATATATAACCATTAGACCTCATAGCTGTCTTCAATATCCTCACAAGGGATAGTAGAGGGGCAGGGACCGATCTTCTAAGTCTGGTGGACAGCGACAGGACTAAGGGAAATCCAACCACAGAGGATCATTTCTGTAACTCATATTGATTAAAGTCTACTTATTTACATATACTTGTAACTGCAGTTCAACCAGTTTTTTCATTATGAAATTTTGACCTTAACAGAATTTTTAATGACCAAAAATCACCTCTTTGGTTAAAAAAATGAAAAAGAAAAGCAAACTCTGTGGCGTACAGTGAAAGACAGGAAGCTGGAATTTTCCCCTTATCTCCAACAGACAGACTGTACCATGTGGCACATTCACAAAGAGCAACTACTCAATTTATCAGACAAATCTCAAATCATCAAGAAAAAAAAACACAAAACCAAAAACAATCCCAAAAGCTGCTGCAATTCAATTTCCAGTTCATGCAGCACTGTTCTATCTGACCCAGCGTTTCAGAGCATCAGATAATAAACCAAAGCCATAGCACAAAAATCTCTTTATTGGTCTAGGAAAAAGGAATTGTAAATTAGTCTGCCTCAGGGACAGATAAAACTATAGCGTGGAAATAAAAGCAGCAAAGAAAGGCAGATGAGTATGAGTGGCTGAACAGGCTTGCTTACAGTTTTCTGAGACAGAAAAGGCTCCCACTTTTATCAAACAGGTTAAAGTTACAGAAGAAAATACCTTTGGAACTTGGAGACAACATATCAAACTATGAGGACACATTGTGTAGAGAATTAACAAAATCAGAAACTGCCTATTAGCACATATGGGACTTTTGAAAATCTTATTTCTGATAGCTTGAGAAACTCCTCAGTTCTAAACTTGAGAACATAGCAAGCATGTCTTATACTAAAAATTATGGGTACAGCATACTACATAACCCTCAAGAAGTTCCAACCTTAAAGACTCTATGATACTATATTTGGGGCCTAGCATGTTTGATTTGTTCAATTTGAGAAGAAAACTTAAGATATATTAATCAGAATCCAAACTAAGTAATGGTGCTTAGACAGCAGATCAAGGTATCTACCTCTCAGAATGCCTCTTCATAGAATCACAGAATGGCCAGGCTGGAAGGGACCTTAAAGATCATCTAGTTCCAACCCACCACCATGGGCAGGGATGCCAATCACTAGACCAGGTCGCCCAGGGCCACATCCAGCCTGGCCTTAAACACTGCCAGGGATGATGCATCCACGACTTCTCTGGGCAACGTGTTCCAGTGCCTAAGAGTAGTACCAGTTACATTCTTCAACCTGTAATCAATGTCTCTATCCTACAAGACACAGTCATTGAAAATTAAAGTAAAACTTTAATGACACATGCAATAAAAAGGGGGTTTTTGATACAAAAAAGTCAACTAGAAATATGTGGAAGCATTATGTCAACTGATGTAACTATCTCCATTTTATTTGCATTTCAGATTAGGTGTTAGTATATTCTTGCTCACTCAAACCCCACTGCCACAACCAATAAAAAGCACTTAGCTATGTATAATTGAGAAGAGATGCTTGTTCTCATGTACTTTAGAACCTTTCCTGCATAAATATTCTTATGCTCGTAGAAAACATTTCCTTTAAAACTTTCTTGCCAAAAGATTAAACTGTGTAGTTTTTATACAAGCAAAAGTCACCATGAGAATTCTACTTGATTAAGGACTGATTAAAGACTGCAAGTTAACACCCAAAGGGTAGAATTTGCAAAACGTGCAGAGAGTTTAGCTACACTTTTCCTATCAGTTTTAATCAAAGAATTGCTTTGAAAGTCTCAGTCTAATTGTGTATTAGATTAAAATAGAAGACCAGGATACTGAGGCAGTTCATAACTGCAACTATGGATTTAAACACCAAATTGATAAGGAACTGGCCTAAAGGGATGGGGGTTTCAGGAGTGTTTAGCCATGTACTTCACTGAATTTGATCACAGAATTTCCATTCATTTTAATGGCACAGAGTTCAAACAACATTTCACCATGCTTTTACAAAATTAGATGATTTATAATGGCTATCCCTTAGAAGACACACCTTCCAACATGCCATTTCAATCTACTCCTTTCCTTGGTTTACAGCATTTCATAGTTTCAAAGACCAATATATACTGGGTTTTGTGCAAAGCTATTGATTTCATATCCGTACATAGCCACCATGAGCTGAACAACACTGATAATCTATAATAATCTGAAAAGAGTTAAGCTTGGCAAGAGTTTTTTTTGCAGTAACCTAGAGCTCTGCTATCCTAGAAGCAGCACAGTACTCCAATTCCTAATCTATCTGAATGTACTCTTTCAACCAACCGTGAAATAACACAGGTTTAAACAAGATTTAAATTCTGAAGTGTAACCCTGGTAAACAAACAGCACTTTCCTGTTTCATTTTGCACCCTAGAGGCAAAATCTCTAACCAAATAGCTCTAAAGAACAGTTACTTCTTGGCATTCTAGGTTCACACAGTTTACATAAAAGCAAATTCTCAGCCAAGGCTCTCAACTATCCTTAGCAAAATTTGCTCTTCCAGAAAATAGAATCATGCTTTCCTTCTACAGGAATTGCCTTATTCTAAGATGGGTCATAAAAGTTTACATGTATACTTACATGATACGCAGTATAATCAGTATATATATGCATTATATGAATATTATATTATGCCATTATATGTGTCAGCATTGTGTGCAGCAAAGTGCATAATCCCACTCAGCTGTTTATGAAGGACAAAGCTCACTTCTCCCGTCATCCAAATGTGAAAAATTGCAACTGGCACTATTTACTGTCATCCCAAATGCATATATATTACTCTTCCGGAGCACTCGGGCGTTAAGTGTTGATGTAATTTGTAGCTAATTTACACACACACATCTGGGTCCTGGAGCCAGAGGTGTTGCAGGTGTTACTGATAATGATGATAGCTTGAAATATCTGTACAACTCATCCAACTCCAGTCAGTGACAAAATAAAACAACTTTCTTTTTGTCTGCTCTACCCTATTTATTAAGGAGTTTTTATTAACAGCTGTTTTGCTGTATTTATATATTAAAAATTACCTACTTCCTCATTTTTTTTCCCTTCTTTTGCAATTGTACCACCACTTGTACTAGTATTAAAAAGGAAAGGCTCTAGTTTCTCTTGTACAGAGTTTATACAGATATTCATTTGTGAAACTTGCATATTCCATGAGGCTTGACATAAGCCTGAAAAGAAAGACCTTTGTGTTTAAGAACTTTTCAACAAAGGAGGATAACTGTACCTGCTTCTGGGAAAAACAATCACATTTCTCTGATCCAATACAGACTCTTCACACTCTGAAGTCCTTAGTCCTTATTGCAGTCAGTGAAGTCAGTCTAAAATATTGAACATTTTATAAGACTGAAAGTCTCTTACTGACATAAACCCAGGCTCCCTTTTATAAGTATCCACCAAGACCTTACCCATGAAACACCTTTACTATACATAACATTTTTTGTTATTAGATGGACTTTCTATTTGATTAGATGCAGAATTAAAATCTTGACTCCAATCAATTTCTGGCTACCTGGCTTTCTTGTCTCTTCTACTCCCTGTGAATTGATATTGCAGATGAAGTCACAACTCTTCTGCTTAAAGCTCAACAGTTCAAGTTTTTAGTGTTTCTTTTTTACAATGCATGTTTTCCAATGCACAAATTCCATTTGTATTTTAAGTTGAAAAGACAATATATTAAACCAAACTTCCAACTTTGGAACTCAATAGTGTCTCCAGTTCCCTATTTGGTCTGAACTGCTCCCTCCAAGAAAACAAACCTCACCCGAATAAATTATTATTTCTGGTCCTGCCTGGCAAAAGCATCCATTATTCTATGCACTGCTACTCAGGCAGGCTTGCAAGAGTATTTGTGTGACAACTCCTAAAGCACTTATAAAACAATACTTTTCAACAGGATATTTAAGCTGTACTTGTGCTTGTGATTCTGATACTCCAGATAACATCTAAGTGTTCCTAGAAATTTTCTGGATATTTAGTAGCAGGATTTTAGAAAGCCTTTGGTAACAGAGAAGTACAGGAGTAAATTGTCTATGGGCAATTGGTAAATGAGAGACTCATGTCTTTCTACCTGTCTGATACTTTTTCTTTTTGGGATCAAGAATACAAAACACTAGATACTTGTAATATTGTATTTAGGAAGACAAGAGAGGATCTGCATATACGATGGACGTGTTAAAAATCAACAAACACCCAACCGAGAGTGTCTTTTTAACCAAAACCAGGACACATTACCAATCATCACAGGCAATACAAAAACATGAAAGTTAGTTTTAAGTTCAGAGTATGTAAGAATTCTTGCCTTGCCTCTAACTCTCTTAGCAATAACTGTATTATCTTTGCTGCAGATACAAATGCATCAAAGAAAAAAAATAAAAGAATAGGTAGTTTTCAAACACAGGGAAAACACATTCAAATTAAGTTGTGAACAGTTCAAGCACACCAGGAGAGCACCCAGAGAGAGACATGAGACCAGCACACAGATTTTCTTTCACATTTGAAGCTGATCAAAGCAAACTGTACAAAGCTATATGCAAGCTAAGTGGCAGAAGATTAAACAACGTCCAGAACAAAAGGAAACACCTCTCTCCTGAACTGCTTTGTCCAGCCAGAACATTATTTCATTAAGCCTTTTTCCATCTTCTAGTTCAATCACATCATTGCCAGGGTAACTAACTGAAGCTGCACCTTTGCAGCACTCTAAAGAGACTGATGCTATTGTTACAGCTCAGCTGCAAATCATGCATCTAAGACAGTCTTATGATTAGGTATAAGGGAATGGTAAAGCAAGACAGCTAATATATCCATATTTTAATATGTATCTGTGGTACCTAATGATAACAACATGTTGATTTGAACAGCTACTCAATCTTCTAATTCACTGTCTGATGGAAGAACTAATTTATTTTATGTAAAATTCAAAGGAAAGTTCAAGAACATACCCTGAGAACATTTTTTAAAAAGATACCACCTTTCACATGATTGACACTGCTGCAACTATCTGCAAGGCATTTCAAACAAGTATTGATTTTGTTGATATAAATGCAATTCATGCATAAATGCTGCTCCACGGAACACCCTGTTTACATAATTTTCTATAAGACTAAGAAGAAAAGTTTTCGATAAAGTAAATAACTTAGTAACAAATGTAGTGTTGGAAAAACAGACAGAATAGTTTTCCTACAACTGCCTGTTTAACTGAAACATGGATCTGATAAATTCAAACTGAAGAAAGCAAATGTATTCTCAAGTGAAGATTGGTAACAATTTCTTTTGCCATAGAACACAAAGATCGATAGTTTTGCCATAGAATATGAAAATTTGTATGGGAAAATTTCTCCCAAAATTTTTATAGGAGAAAAATAACAAAACCAAAATTAAAGACTTTTTGTTTCTAGGTTTTGCTTGTTTGGGATTTTTTGGTTTGGTTTCTCTTTAAGATGAAAGAAGAGCCACTCCATCCCTTCCAACACGAATATTGGCCCTGGTGCTTCAAGGCTTATGTAGTTTCTGTCACAGGTGAGAAGAGGCAAAGCACACTGAAGCATCATCGCATCAGTCCAAAATAGGCAATTCCAAAGCTCATAAGATCACAACCCCACAACTGCTTACAACAAGCAGCAACACTGCAGACAGAAAACTGAGAGTACGAGTGATTGCTCTGTTTCACAGAAAAAAAAAGCAGGAAATTTTAGCAGTCTTAGGACAAGCCCTAAAAAGTGAAATCCCAGAAATGTATAGGAATATGTGGACAAAAAGAAGAATATTTATTTATTTTTTACCTTTGGAATATAACTCAAATTTGGGAGTTTTTTGAGTACATAACTCTAAACATGGGAGAGCACCAGGAATAGCAGGTGTACCTTCTTGAAAGATATCACACATTTCTGTTGGGAGGAAGCCCAGAGCTGCCCCAAGCTGGACACAGCCAGGTCCAGTCGGCTCCAGCAGCACCACCACAGGGCACAGTCCAGCCCCTCAGCCACGGGAGGTGGCACCTCAGGGAAAGTGTATTTAAGGAAAAATCATTGAATGGTGAGAAAAAGTGTCAGAAACATCCCTGTGGAGGCCCAGAGACTGGAGGAGGTAGAGAAGAGGAGATGCTCCAGGCACCAAGTAGGGATTCCCCTGTGTCCAACGAAGAAAGCCACACTGCAGCAGGGGAAAAATGTGAAGAAGAAGGAGCAGCAGAAATGGACCATCCTGGAGTAACTACATTCCCCATTCCTTAGTGCTGTTCAGGGGGAAACTGTTGTTTAAATCTGTCTTTATTTCTCACCATAGAAAACTATTTTAATTGGAAATAATTTCATTTTACCAAGCTGAGTCTGTTTTGCCCATGACAGTAAATGGTGAATTATCTCCCTGTTCCTGTTTTGAACCACAAGCTTTTTCATCTTATTTTCTTACCCTGTTCTGTTGAGGAGGACGGTGAAGGCACCACTGGGTGGGCAGCTGGCAGTCAGCCAAGGCATAGCTACCACACACAGACTGCTCTTGTTGATTCAGATAAAAAAGAACCTTAGATTCATAGAAAGCAAAAAGCTAGCCGAAGAGATCTTAAATGCTAACAGCAGCAGTGGCAGAGCTTTCTACCTGCACAGATGTGTGACCTAAAATAACCTTATCAGCCCACAAATCTAGGGCACAATTATTTTAGATGTCCATCTTGTTTATCACATGAAAACGTTGCTCCTGTTTCCAGCAGCAATGCTTAAAAAAAGTCTTGTTTGTTTTACAAAAGAGTATCTTCAGTTTTGGCAGGAAGGCTACAAAATTGTTTCTAGGAATAAAATGCATGAAATCTTCTTATGAACAAATTTCATTTTAACACTTGTTGTCTGTCTTTTAAAAATGGAAATTTAATCAACACTCAGAATAATGTGCTGTGAATCTATGGGTGCTCTAGTTAAAAGCAGTGGTTTACACTTTATTTATTCTGTTTTGGTTTTTTAACTTGGTAACATTTCTATGTAATAAATAAATGAAGACATGTTAAGGCTACACTCCCAGTATCTCCTTTCGGTCAGTTTACTTCCCTAAGGCTTTTTAAGCAATATTTTATTTACAATTAGAGTTGTCAAATATGTAACTACTCTTTAATGTGAACTTCAAAGCACTTAACATTCGTCTTGCTTTAGAATTCAATAATAAAACACCCACTGATATCAATATCAGCAAAGACAGGACAGGGCTAGCTGATGTTTAAAATGTCTATTCTTACTTATCCAGAAGTTAATTTTCTATCACAGTGTGCAGCAATTAAAATTTACAAAATAAGTATCTGTTCTAAAGGATAAATGGATAACTCTATTAGCCCTGATTTATTTCCAGTGAGAATGACCATTCTCTCTCTCCTCTGAAATGCAGCAACAAGTTAGTGCAGAAGGCAGGAATGTCTCACCCAGCTCTATTAACTCTGAACACAGAAAGAGGGGAGCAGTCTCCAGAGCTGCCACTCTGGGGACAATTTTATCGTACACTAAAACCCATTTAGAACAATCTGAAGCAAAAGTCACTGATCCTAAAAGTTAAGCCCATGATTAATTTTATTGTCAGTAATCGCATTTTGAAGTAATATTATTAACATAAAATTGTACCTAAAAGCTAGGCACACTGTGGTGGGTTAAGCCTGGCTGGATACAAGGCGTCCACAAAAGCCACTCTAGCACTCCCCCTCCTCAATTGTACAGAGGAGAGAAAACATAAGTAAAATCATCCATGCTTCCCACAGGGTCCCAAGTCTCCTCAGGGTGCATCCACCTCCTCTCATGTGAGGTCCTCCACGGGCTGCAGGTAGATATCTCATCATCATCATCGCTAGGCTTCGCGAACGAAGATTTGGGAAGGGCTCTACCCACATTTGTTGCAAGCGCCTTGGTGGCTAAAAAGGCCAATACGAGATAGGCATGAGCGGTTGCAAAAGGAACAGCAGAAAGACTCCTTAGATGGTGTGTTCTGCAAGGCACAATTCTTTCTGCGTTGTCTTTTCTCCTCAAGGGTGATCCTGCGTACTTTCTCAAAAGCATCAGCAGCGTTATAGATGGTGCACTCCAGGCCTCCCGCTTGGAGGCCAGAGTAGACCAGTTATGATGATCAGGTGGATATCTACTCCACCGTGGAACACCACAGCTGCAAGTGAACAGCCTGCCTCAACGTGGTCTGCAGAGGAATCTCTACTTTGGCACCTGGAGCACCTCCTCCCCCTCCTTCTTCACCGACCTTGGTGTCTGCAGAGTTGTTTCTCTCACAGTCTCACTCATCTCTCCTGCTGCAATTGCTGTTGCACAGTAACATTATCTCAGAGGTGCCACCACCTTCATTGATGGACTTGGCCTTGGCCAGCAGCAGGTCCCACTTGGAGCCAGCTTGGCATTAGCTCTGTTGGACATGGGGGAACACACAGAAGCCAGCCCTGCAGCCCCCTCCATTATCCAAACCTTGCCATGCAAACCCAACAGACACATGTACAAGTCTTTGAAGACCAGGATGCTTCCCAGAATAAACAAGTATTTTTCTTTCGTTTCTCACTATACATAGTTCAGACAAAAAGCCAATTGCTGAGAAAAAAAAAAAAATCCAGTAGCCGTTATAGCACAGCCCTTTATTAAAAATGTAAATTGGAATTCAATTGTCCATGTAACCTTTCCTCCCAGCACTAAAGTATCTGTTAAGCTGCTGTCTAATGGAATAACTGAAAGGCTTGCTTCTCATTTACTGGGTGAGTGAGTAGCAGTACATATACTTTCATTTAGTGTAATTGCAGTGTTCAGTTGGGGTTTTCTTTTTTTTTTTTTTAAACAATGCAGAAAGATAAATATGTCAGCCACATTAGAGAACAAACTCTCTTAAAGTAACACTTGCATGACTGTACTGAACTTTATTTTGATTATTCAATTACATTATATAATCATAGAATGGTTTGAGGTGGAAGGGACCATAAAGATGATATAGTTCTAGCTCTCCTGCCATGGGCAGACATTCACTAGACCAGGTTGCTCAAAGTCCCATCCAACATTTCCCTATTTGTCAGGCATGATTTGCCCTTAGTGAAATCACGTTGGCTGTCACCAACCGCCTCCTTATTTTCGATGTGCCTTCACATAGTTTCCATAGGATGAGAGCATACCTAAAATATATTCTTCTCATGCAGTTCTCTATCAGAAAAGTATCATACAGAAAAGGAAATTTCAAGCTTCAGAGTCACACTCAAAGCTTGGAATGTTTCTCTTTGAGGTAACATGGTCCTCAAGAGTTGATTTCTGGCTATAAAATGCAAACTCAAAAAATAAAGCACATTGTCAGTTTTTTGGCTTACGTATTTCAGCTTGCGGTTATGTTGCTCCTAGGCAAATATCATGTTATATTCTTCACAGACTCTGGCAAAATAACAGAAGCTTTTGTATTTGATTTGGTGTTTTAATGGATAATTAATCCAGGTCAGATGTTTTAAGGCAAGGAAAAGTTATTTCAGCTATGTACTTCATCTGTTGACAAGTCATTATTATAACTAGTCTTCCTTGGGAGAAAATCAGCCTGCAGTGCTGACTTGTACAAAAATCCAAACCCTCTGCCTACGAAGTTGCATTTTAGCTTTCAGTTCTAAAATGCTAGCTCTAAAGCGTTGTTACATACATGAATATAATAGCTAAATTTGTCAAAGCAAACTTTGCAAACCCTAAAAAGCTTGAAAGATACTGTTAGTATGAAGATGCCAAGAAAATAGCAATGCATTTTTGAAGGAAAATGTCTAATTTTATATTTTTGAAATTTGCAAGAGAATAGAGCTATATGGAGCAGGCTGAGGCTGAAAAGCTGTGAAACAAAGACTTTTTTTAAAATCAATAGCTCACATAAATTCATGCTAAAAATGTAATTCAAAAAGGGGGATTATAATGGCAGTGAAGATGTTTTGATTAGAGAGTTTGTGATCTATTCCACTGGAGATATGCAAATCTAACATTAGCTGTATAGGCCACTTTACGTGACAAGTTATTAGGAGAGGGTAAAACAGTGAGAAAAGGCAAAGCAATTAATTTGCAGTCAACATCTCTTTGCTAATATGCATCTGTGAAAGGAAAGAATAGACAAGAGGAGGACAGACATTCAGAGACAGATATTGTGTGTGAAAGTGCCCTGGGAAACAGACTTTCTTCATTGTAAGCAGAGTTCCTACTACAAGAGAACTTTCTTGCTTGGCTGGGATCCTCTAGATGAAAACGTGACAAGAAGTAGATAAATGCATACAAATGGTGTTTGACATGACTGAATTGCAAGTCATCCTCTGTAGGATATTAAGGAACTAAAAAAAAGCAATACCAAAACAAAACAAAATGAACAACAAACTGATTATCCATTTTAAAAGAGGACACTGTGACCTATTCAAACAATAAAACAAGAGCAGAGGGGATAAATTGCCTTGTTTGTCTATATGAAATAAATGTCAGCTTAGATTCAGAATCACTAATAGTCAATGCTTTTCTTGAAATAAGTAAAAGTTGCAAAATCACATAATAGCGCTTTTTGATACTTTCAGATTCTTATGTCATTGTTATTCCCTTATGCATCTAGCAGTTTTTAATGTAGTTGCAACCTGTCTTAGAATTGTCAAAGTGATTAGAAGATGAGCACTGCTTAAAGTTCAAAAGCAGCGGGATGCTGAGTAGTTTTGATTTTCTTTTTCCACATTTGGAACTCTGTATCTTAAAAGACTTTTCTTGCCTCTAATATCTTCTGAAATCATGAATCCTTTCACAGCCTTGAAGGACTTCTGAACAAAACTGGTATTCAGAAAAGAGTGAAATTGGAACAAATTCCTTGAAAACACAAAACAAAGCAAGCCCATCCAAGAAGCCATGAAAGCACTTTTTTTTTTCCTGTTAACTACCTGCAAGAGCAGAAGAATTCAGTATTTACAACTACAGATACTTATTTAAACAGAAAAGGCAGTAACTGTGCTTGATGAAAGTTGAATTTTCCAACATTTATGAAGTGATAAAACAAAACAACACACAAAACCAATGACTTGCTAAATACTGGTTTTAGCTCCTGAAGCATTCCTGTAACATTTGACTTCAGAAATTCTTCTCCAGAAGATTTTTTTTTTTTTTTTCAGAAATGGCAAGTATGATAATCACAGCTTGTTTTACATATTTGGTTGTGTTCATTATACATTTAACAACTAATATTTCAGAATTTTATTCCAAGATTACTCTAGGAGACAGATTGTTCTGGTTTCTCATCTTTTCAGTCAGTAATATTTTGTTGAATTAGGTCTCTGTGAAAAACAGTGCAAGAATGATGACATTTTGGGCTAGATAGTTCTGCCTCCAGGAAAATACATTGTATTAGAAAACATATTAACCATCAAGTTAATATTCTTGTGTCATGGAAAGTCAATTATGATTTTCAAATAGCATTTGCACTGTGTTACTCTAAAACATGCAAAACCATTTCAAAAGCTTTTAAACCTGACTTGTTTCCCTGTTACAATAGATGCTAATTCACATTTAACAACTTGTTTGTTAACATGATGTCTGATGGGATATGTTTTCCCTGCAGAAACATACTAATGGATGTTCCTTAAATATATGCCCTACACAAAGAACACCCATGTGGAGAAAGCTGCAATCTGCAAGTTATGCCCCACTGCCTTTTATGAAAGCTTTGTAGAGCATTGTCTTTTATGGCTCTACACCATATTTGCTAATTTTTACCCCCCTTTGTAATATATTTAAGAATGAATACACGGAAATAATATCATGAGGTTTTCAATGCTCATTAGGAAGAAGAGGGCTAAGTCTTCACAGGTAATAAAGCAACTATCTGCAGGCACGAAAACTAGCTCTTTCATCTGTGCTAATGTACTCAGCTATTGCTCCCAAATCCTCATAAGAGTTACTATAAATATATTGAACTGCAAGTCTAAATTTCAGTTTACTGTCAATATTTCTCACAACTTCAGTGCCAACACTGTCTCAATGCCAGTACAAAAATTAAGAAAGAATAGAGCAGCGATGTTTGGGGCAGTCCTGATTATGAACTCCTCCACAAGTGCCTAGCAACGAACAGAGACAGAAGTAGTCACATATTCGCAGAGGAACAGAAGGAAGAAGGTAGCCAGGAACTGTGAAAAAGAAAGAAAAAGGAACCTGAGCATGGGAGTTGTAAGGACTGCAGTACTGTCAATATTTAAGCTTCTAGGGTGGAAGTCTGAATCCTGGTCCTCCCACCCCAGAACAGCCATAGCAAATTAAGATGTTATTCCCTACCAACCTCCCAGCAGTTAAACTGCCACAATAGATTACGCTGAAGACAGGCAGGTTGTTTTAAATTGCCACTTAAGGTGTGCCATGATCTTCTGTTCTGTTTTTGAATCAAAACAGATTAGAGACATTCAAACAACCTGTTAACAGTAATTTGGCTGCTCAGGGAGCAGCACCCATCTCAGTAGCAGAAATAAAAAATTATTCCAATAATACTCCAAAAAGATTTCTGTAACCCTTCAGAAATGTATCCACAAAACCCTAACATGCTGAGTGTAAATTTTCCTAATATCTGTGTGCTGAGCAAGTAGATGTTTAGTCTTACCAAGGAGGAAAATACACAGGAAAAGAATATTTCTGAAATCCTGACTCTCTTCAGACAATTCGCTTAGTGATGGTAGAGGTCTCTCTGTCACTCTGGGATTGCATTCTACAAATCCCTCCTAAGTCTAGTCACCTTAGAGCTTCTTTTCATCAAGTGAGAGCAGGGTAACCCTTTTACTAAAAACACTGCCAAAGAAAAATCTGTTGACTCTCTGATTTAAATGCAATACCTCAAAGAGTATAGAGCTGTTCAAGGTGTGGCAGATACGGATCTGGTCTTCTCTATTGCCCAAGTGGAATACTGTCCTAGGATAATTCAGGTTAGAAACAACCTCAGGAGGTCTCACAAAATAATGTCAGGCTGCTCAGGACTTTATCCAGTTAGAACTTGAAAAGCTCCAGGGGTGGAAACCACACAACTTCCCTGCATGACTCATTTCACTGCTTTACTATACTCACTGTGAAAAAGTGACATCAGTATATCCAAAATCCTGTACTCAAAAAGAAGGAAAGGACAGCAGGCACATATGTATGGGCAGAAACATTACTTAGGAATTTAAAATATGGAGTTCAAGAGAAAGCATACCATATCACAAGAGTCTTTATTGTATCAAGTTCCTCAGCAATTTTTCTAAATGGAATAAATTGTCATCTTTTATGTCTACATTTCTCTCACAGAGCTTCTTTGATATAGAGGACACCAATGAGGATGGTAAATTACAATATTTTGCTGATAGTACAGAGTGATTAAAAGCTTTCAAGATTTCTAAGTACTATTCACACTTTACAAGTAAGGATTTTAAATCTTCAGAGAGATGATTTCCGAGTCTCATACTGAGATAATGGTTGAAACAAGAACAAAACTACATTACTTCATCCAGTATCCCCAGTTCTAACTTCTACTCTGATTTCACTCTTAATCATTTGGTAGCAGATATTAAAACTTAACAGGCTCAGACAGTAATGACAAAGTTCCTGAAACAGAATTCAGTGAAGATGACTTAATACATAGAAACTATTTTTGGATGAGGAAGGCTCTGAGATGCAAGTGGTTAGGAGACAAGGAAACTACTTAGTTGAATTATCAGCAGTATTTATAGTCTTCCCATGCCTCCTCCTTCTGGATGTTGCTGAATAAAAGACTGGCCAAGATGGATTTTTGGACAGACCAGTACAGCCATTTATAATTTACCTTCAGTATGTATGCATAAGAAGTATAGAGAATTTGCTAAGGGAGATCACTAAATCGCTTACAAAGGAGATAGTGGTGTAGAATAACGCAATGGGAACTCTTGGCTATTGGGAAGTTGCAAGAGGCCAATTGTTTAAAGTGTTTTGTCTCAGATTCCTAGACTTGAAGTTACTATAACAACACACCAGCATCAGTAAAAATGTTTTCTTTCCTTTCTTTCTTATATATGCACAAGACTAAAGCATTCTAGAAAATCTGATCTAATTGCAGAACCTCTGAGCAAAGATTAATGTTGACCAAAGCTGGCACAAGTTGGCAATCTCACAGAGCCAGGGCTGTGTTGTGCTGCTTGGTCACTTCATTTTCATTAAAGCATTTTAGCCTTGCCTTCTATTTCCCGGGATCCTCAACAGCAGTGGAGACTTCGACCTAGACACAGATGAATTCAATAGACAGGCTTTGGACAGTATAGAAATAGTATCTTCACTCAGTAGCACAGAGCAAGCTTGGAGCTAAGAATGGACCAGAATAACAATTCCATATGGACAGGATTTGCATATTAACAAGAGCATAAGTTGTTGCAGCTGTCTCGCCTTCAGAGCAGCCAGTTTTAGCCTCTGACGAATAGGATGTTACTCTACAAATCTGATTGCATATGGGCTGTATCAATATGCCATAAATGGCAATGTTTTGTTGTCTAGGGAAATCAAAATGCTACTGAAATTTTAATCTGATTATTTTATAGTGTTTTAAGTAGAACTCAACTCTTCCAGTATTCCAATAAATAGCCTGGCTGATCTACTGGAAACAGAAGAAAAGACATGACAGGCAGCCTACATTAATAAATGGTTCATGGGAGCTGCAGTGAATTGCCAAAATACAAATAGTATTTTCTGTATTCCTAGCCCTTTTCTAATAGCCAATCTCAGCTATACATTTGTTTAAGCTCTATAGCTTGGCTATAATAACAAGCATGTAACTTATAAAGATGGAAGAGCAGCAAAAATACTAGACACAATGCTGACCTTTTCATGTGATTGGTAATTCTTATACTTGTGACAGTCTTACTTTTTATCATGTAATATCTTAACCCATTGACCACAAAGAACTTCCACATAGCATATATAGATAAATCAACTGATGCTTTGAAGGGAGTTTTGCTACAGTATTTTTTTTAATAACAAAAACCTCTAACTGCACATAGTACAGTTTAGCGCTGAGGCTAATCTCTTGAAAAACAGAGAAGGGAAGGATAGACTATAAACCAGAGGATACAGTGCTAACATTCATTATAAAGTCCTTCTGTTTTTTCAAAGAAAAATATACTGCACTTGTCCCCTGTCAAAGTACTGACCTACCCTCAGAACAGAAAAATACATTTTTAAGACATCTTATTTGATGTCTTACTATTTGTGTTATATGTTCAGAGCATGTTGACTAAAGCAAAGAACAAAGGCTGAGTAATTTGAACCTAAACTCATACTTCACAGGTCAATGCCTCAGTCCACAAGAAAGAGCAATTATTGCACTTGAGCTACAACCAGGAATAATATTATAAAAGGGGTCAGCTACACATAATTTCACTGGAGAAAAGACGTGCAGTAAAAAAAATAAACTAAAAAAAAATTAATTTTCTTAAAAGCACTATAATTTCACCTCCCTGACTGAAGAACTGTTCAAAAGGAAAAAAAAACCAACAAACCAACAAACTGACATGACTTTAGCTGCTTAAAATCCTCCCCTGAAGTAATTTTGGAATACAGCCATAACAAATTATTAAGCATCATTTTTCAAAAAAATTAAATATTTCATTTTCCTGTGTTATTAATTAATGCTTTCTTAAAAACTTTAACCAATGCTAGCTTCAAAACAAATAGTAAGGGCAATCTGTTCCTAAGCAATGTTAATTTAAAGTAATCTTACACAGTTTTTGTAGCTTCTGTTTCTAACAGTGGCTGCTTTCATTCTTTGAAACAATTGCTGTTCCTTTTGGAACAGGTAAATTGCTTCAGTGAGTGACAAGTTAGTCCTCTTGCTGTGAGACTGGAAGCTGTTCCTTCAATCAAAAGTAAGCTGGTTGGAAATAAGTGATTTTATGCCTCACTGCATTTGGTCTTGCCTGAATACAAGAGGACATTATCTTACTGCCTGCCACAGCTGAAGGAAAAGGCCCTATGTGACTGATGTACAAAGTGCTTGCCACAACCAGTGCTTGTTGCTTAATGAGGGGAATGGGGAAAGGAACACAAATCTTTCCACAACCTATGCATGCTGTGGAGGCAACAACTCCAAAAGACAACACAGTTTTGTTCTTGATAGAAGAAAGCATCCCCCAGCTGCTCCCATGTGACATTCTTTTCCTCAAAGTTCTGGATTTGAAGTAGGTACTGGAAGCATTTACAGATTATGGAAATATTTAACATAATGTAAGAAAGGAAAAAAATACCACTCACAACTCCTCAACTTGTTCTTATTTTGCATTTTCACCTGTTAATTGAAGTGAGGATCAAAACACTCAATCAAACCTTCTGTAAAAAAAAAAAACAAACAAACCAACTTGTATCCCAAGGCATTTGTTTATAGTTACCTAGGTCTGCCCCATTCACCCATAAAGCACTGCTTTATTTATCTGGACAGAGTACTTAGCTTCTATCTTCTATCTGTGTTCAGTTTTAAGTGAAGCAAAGAAGCTAGAGAAACACCAGAAACAGATTCCAGCTAATGGAAATGTATCTGGGGCAGTTCTCATACAAATTCATCCACTGTGGGAAAAGAAAAGTTTAAGGCAGTAAATGGGGAATCAGACAGTGCTTGACCTTTGAAACTGTGTGTCAGCCTTGGTGGGAAAACAAATATACCACTTGTCATTAACAGACATCTCTTCTACATGTGAACAACAGACTATTGTATCACAGAAGAAAGCAATGCCCTCGACATTTTACACTAATCCTCCTTGGAGAGAGGAACACACACACAAAAAATAAGCACCCTCAAAAGATCAATGCTGTAATTGTTTTATTTTTAAAAAACATATTCACTGTAACAACTTAAGTTTTAGCTTCTACATTCCAGGAGTCTCTAAAAGCATGTGTCCTTCTAATATGCAAACTTACTAATATATGCATATAATCATCTAAAAACTATGAGGATTAAACAAGAATAGCTAGGAACAGAGTGATGCAATGGAACATCCTGTGCAAGAATAGCATAGACAAACCACATAAAAACCAATATTCTCTCCCAATTTTTTCCCCTTACACATTTTAAATCTAACAGTTTTTAGCTAATGAGCTCATGATCAACATCACAAATGATAATTTGATTTGTGATATTGTTTTGGAACCTCAAAGAGTGTGCATGAATAGCTTATGATGAAATAGAATGAGAATAAGAACGTTCGTACAACTACAGTACATCTGCTGAAGTGTGTCTAACACTGATTTTACTCCTTTCCTTTTAGAGGACACCTAATGCCATGCTAATGTCAGGATAACTAATCATGTCACATTATTAGTCTAGCATTTTAAATAATTTTTTAACCTATATCTTGATAAGAAAACTACTTGTAAAAAATCATATCAACCAGTATGTCCCTGTTGTCTTATCAAAGGAAATAAAGCAGTTTACTTTTGAAAGTAAACATAAAATGCAGGTGTCTCAAATGATTAGTTGCCTGCATATGTAATGGAATACATGTCTATTCAGATTAATTGATAGATTATATGTATGCACTGCAGAAACCATATTAAGAAAAAATAAAATCAGGAAGTGACAGCTCTGCCAGTGATCTTATCTCCTGTTTCCTAAATGCAGGCAAGTGAGTCTGCTTAATCTAGAACAGTCCAAAGTCTTTCTTAGATCCCTCTAAGTTAAGTAGACTAATGATGATTCCCTCCCAGAAGCGCTGCTTCTGCAGTAAAACACATGGGAACAATGATGATTATGTCCAGTTTTTGCAACAGTTGGAAAGAGAATAAGAGGGATAAAAGTCTGCCTCACTGTACAGATGTAAACCACTTAGTGTTCTGTTTTGTGTAACAGTATCTGCAGCATTGTGTGTCGGGGGTTTTCACTTGGCAATGTTCATTAAGAGACTTAATATTAAGGCACTGATGTACTCCATCTGTTTTGAGCATATTGCCAGTGTAAATCAGCTTAAAGCAAGTTTATACACCCCTCACAAAATTAGAAGAATTCTCTTTTGGCATAAAAACATCTATTCTCATATAATTCACTTTCAGGGATACAAAGCAACTTTGAAGAAATGAAAACAGATTACTTACTTACTGCCAGTAAGTTGCCTTTTGTACAAAATACTCCAGCAGCTGAGAGGTCAGTGAATCTACACTCCTGATTTATTAATCTAAATCACACTACACCAGTATAAGTCACAACGTAGCATAAAAATATACCACCAAGCAAAAACTCTACTTTTATTCATAGAATTAATATTCTCTCTTTACTTTTTATACTATATTGCTTGAATGCAAACTGCAAATCAAAGATGAGCATGGAGAAAGAAAACCCACATCAAATTGTGTACTTTCATTCATATTTACTTAAGAAACCACATAGTACTCTAAGGAGTGCTGAGACTTTACAAAGGACAAAGACTACACCTTCAACAGTTAATGGCGAAGGATGAAGATCCACTTTTAATGAAGAGTTGGATTTAGGGTCTGTTTTAATGATTTTTATTTTTTAAAGAATGAAGAATTATTGAAGATCAAGCTAAATTGCTGTTGAAGTTTTAGGAACTTTGTTTCTCATAAGAAAATGGAAGGTCAATCAATGTATATTTGTTCATCAATTCCGAAAAATGTTCACTGTACCTTCAGAAAAATATATTGAAATAAAATATTCCTACTACAAATATCTATTTAGATTGGTAGCTTGGGCACATGTGGCAAAAAAACAGTCCAAATCCTTCTTTCCAGATGCCAGCATGTAAACCTTATTTTCTAAGTTACAACATTTTAAGGAGAAAGATGTCTTCTGTCCACCTCCAACATTTCTGGTTGATGCCAGACTTACTCCAAATCCTTTTGATATACCTAAAAGTAAACTGGAAAGATGTACTATTTTATTCGAGCTGAAAACAGCAATCATTTAAATGGAAACAAAAAGGCAAATACAGCTAAGCATATGCTTCACACAAACAAAGCAATGGTGTATTTTCTATCTTCTCCCACCTGCTGCAGAGAGAGAAGGCAAACACTCATTTCTCAAATCACCAGTCCACATGGACAAAGGGCAATACTGTAGCCTGCACTTCTAATCGAATGACCATGCCCTGTTTTACTTACCTCCCTTCAAGCATCTACTAATTAAAATCTCCAATACAGATTTTCTTTCAAGGAAAACTTTGATGCACCCACTACACTGCTGCTAACAGATTTCCAATTCATACTTCAAGACCAGATCACAAAGCATAGTAATCTATTTTTTTAAAAAATCCCTTTCTCTTCTCAGTTTACTCTCCTTCTTTTAATGAGGTTTTACTAGACTTTTAAAGCCAATTTTGTATTATTCCTCTTTAAATTGCTCATTTGCATATTTATTAATAAGAGTAGTATGATTAAGATGACTAATAACCTACAACACTTCTCTTCTCTGATAGAAGAAATTAACAGCAAAGCAGAGACTCAGCAAGAGGCATTTTCACTTCCTTGTGAGATCTCAGATTGAAGTTTAAATACTGCTTGAGCATTAAGCAGTCTGCGCTGGATAAATTCCACTGTAGGCATCAGTCTTACACTATTATTTTCCTTATTTCTAGATTTATATTTTTCCCCAATTCTCATACCCCAATTTCTGTAGAACATCTTGCAAAAGACCTCAGTGGAGACCCTCTTTTTATACCCATGTCTGAACTAAACTCTAATTACTCTAATAGCTTGCATAATGTTTTCTTAAAGTGCTTTACATCCATTGATAAGCCATAAACATTAGGTCCTGTTACTGAGTTAGAATAAATCAGTGCAAGCTTCTTCCCTACTGAAATATGCTGGCTTGCCTTTGCTGTATATTTGGCCAACTCTTTCTTATTCAGGCACTGTGTCTCAGATCAGCAAAACAGAGGATGAAGCTAGGATATACTGTAAAGAGGACAAACAGAAAAACAAGTGAAAAATTGTAAAGGAAAGAACACTTTGGAAAGAAATTTACAGAAATGGAAATAATACAACTTACACGGAATTCAAAAAAAAATAATTTTGGGATTATAAAAGTGCTTCAAGATCCTTAGTTAACACAAAATGTCACAGGACTTACAGAAGACAGTTATGCACCTCTCTCTCATTTTTCCTTATCAATAATTTAATTGCAAAGAAAATGTTTTGCCAATAAGAAAAAATCTGCCTCTGGGATCCAAGAAACAAATGAAGGGGAAGGCAGCGTACATCCACAGCATTAGGTTTTGAGGGCTCATTCCACAAAAACTTCTTTTCAATAAAAAGTTCTTCCCCTCAGTTCAAAAAAGACAATGAAAACAGCTTCCTTAAGATCCATCCATCCATTTTGTTATCTACTTGTATTCCCTTGCTCTTTATGCTCGATTTGAAATTTTGTCCTACCTAAAGGAAAAAACTGTTTCTGGCAACAGCCTGTCTTCTTACAGCTCTTCAGAGACCTGAACTCCTCCTGACTTGTCATAGTAATGACAAAGCGTAACAGTTTGATGTTGAGGGGAAGGGATAAATTCTGTCTATAGAAATATAACTAACTGCACTACTTTCAAAGAAACTTGGTGTATTGAGTTTATGTGACATGGCTTTGGTAGTGGGGGCTGCAGGGGTGGCTTTTGTGAGAAGATACCAGGAGCTGCCCCCATCTTGGAGATGCCCAGTTCCAGCTGGCTTCAGAATGGACTATTGGCCAAAGCTGAGCCCATTAATGTCATTTGTAGTACCTCTGCAGTAACATATTTGAGAAAGGTTAGAAAAGGTTGTGCAGGAGACGTGAGAGAGAAGAAGGAGAAAAGTGAGAGAAAAAACACAGCAGACACCAAGGTCTATGAAGAAAAGGGAGGAGGTGCTTCACATGTTAAAGCAGTGATTCCCCTGCAGTCTACAGTGAAGACTACGGTCAGGCAGGCTGTTTCCCTGCAGCCCATGGAGCTCCACAGTGAAGCAGACATTCACCTGTATCCCTTGGAGGCTCCCATGTCTGATCAGGTGGATATGCCCCTGAGGAAGCTGCAAGCCTGCAGAGAGCCCACACAGAAGCAGACTTGGCAGGAACTGTGGTTGGTGGAGAAGAGCATGTGTAAGAGCAGGTTTTCTGGCAGCCTTTGGGGGACTTATGCAGGTCCAGTTCCTGAAGGACTGCACCCAGTGAGAGAAGACCCACTCTGGAACAGTTCTTGAAGAACTGTAGCCCATGGGAAGGGCCCATGCTGGAGGAGGAGAAATGTGTGAGAAAGTACAAGCAGACATCAAGTGTTGCAAATTGATTGCAGCCTCCATTTCCCATCCCATATGAGCTCCTTGGTGTTGGGGAAGAAGAAAGCAGAAGAGTCAGGAACAAAGGAGTAAAGTTGGGCCTGGAACTTCAAACATCTTCATTAGATTCATAGCAGAAACATAAGATTTGCAAATCCCTCCACTCAGAGGTGTTCTGTCACCTATAGCACAGACACAGCATGGAGTCTATAATATTTATCTTGGATTACCAGCTGGCAATAGCCACACTACGACTGTACTTAAAACACTGATACGCTGTGCACTTAGATGCCTAGGGCTGAATAGACATAAATTGAGCCGGTTTTCCTAAGGAAAAAGATTGGCATATCACTAGATAATTGTTTTGTTTCTAGCAAACAGATTACTATACTTTCTGAGAAGGAGAATGAAAATAAAATAATTAATTCTTTTAAGTGATTAAAGATGTCATCTTCTTTTTGCAAACACAAAGCATGAGGAGAAGTTACAGCATTTGCACTTTTCCCCCCACTGACATAGCTAGAAGTCCTGTAGTAACACGTGTTACAAGAGGAGACTACAAAAAGTATGTTTATGTTTACCAGCAGGAAGATTAATACACACTTTGATGGTAACAAGCAGATATGTTCCCAGAGAAAAGATTTCTGTCATTCTGGGCTTTCTAATGACAGGAAAAAACCCACCAACCTACAGCATATCCTGAATGCAGGTGAGATGCCCATATTTTAAGTCTGTAGTCTTCTTTCTTTAAATGATACACGGCAAAGTTTATTTGCTGGATAGCAGCTAAAACTACTTATGTCCCTGGTTTTCATAAGCATAACAAATGCTTTGGACTTCAAGCCCTATAGTAATAGAATACATCTCTACGTTGTTTGTATACCTTGAGATATACTATGTCAATTAATAATTATCTTCTGCATTTCAGAAGAGGTAGCAGATTAAAATCCTTATATTTCAGAAAAGTTATTTTCCTGATTATATTCCTGCCAACAGTCAATATGGCACTAAGTGAAAAACAAGCCTTTGGAGGTTCAGATTGTTATGTCAGGAAAATTATAGAACAAGGAGTGAAAGTAGTGCAGATTTCCAAAGGGTAAAAAAGACTGGAGCCTAGCACAGTTTTACAAAAAAAAATATATATACACACTCACATATATAGTTTCTACATCCTCACAAATTGTATATTTTCATTCTGTTCCACAACAGCAATCACAAATCTCAGCATCCTTTCTACCACATTGGTAGCATGAAAGCAGCTCTGAGGAGGTATTGACAGATGCATCATTAAAAATGTGAACTCGAGTACTGGCCCTAAGCTGTCGCAGGGTTGTGGCACTGAGGTCTCCTCTAATTGGTTATGCAGCTGGATTTGGATCACTGGGAGTGCATCTGCAGCAAAGCAAGTGGGGAGATCAGTCACGTCACTCCTATCAGCAGCTGTTCCAGGTTCCATATTTACAGTAAAACTCTCCCTTTGCATGGACAGAATTAAACAAGTGCACAAAACCGACCCCCAGCCACACACCACCACCACCAAATCTGAAGCACTAAATCCAGTCTGGAACTTTAGTTCTGTAAGTCTTTAAAGAGATCATTCGTGCCATGACCCTACTGCTGAGACCAGAGTGGAGGCCCCAGGTTTCCTAATTCTTCCACATACTATGCTTTAAAATCCTTTTCACAAACAGAAATATTAGAAGAAAAAAAAAAGAACAATTGGCCACAATTCTAAAAGAATCACAAAAAAAGCCCAGAAGTCCTATGAACACATTACCAGATGAATTTTCAAATCAAACAAAAATAAAACTATGATGTCATAAATCTCTCAGAATTTTTTCTGTGAAGTGCGTGGGATGTTTGGTTTTGACACATTCCTCTTTATTCCTGAGGAACTTAAGTTTACAGTCTGCCGAAACAGCTACATTGATTACAGTCACTGACCTAGGAAATGACTGAAGAAAATGTATCATATATTAAGGTGGAAATTGTAATGAGAGCTTACAGCATTTCATCATCTTAAATTTCCTCACCCTCCCACCCACCTTTTTTTTTTCATTGTAAGTATGCGTAAAAGTACTTAGAACTGTCTCTCTTTTTCCATCAGAATGAACCTGGCAGGGAGGAAATAGTAGTGTGAAAAGCTAGGAGGAACGCAGAAAAGAATCAACCCAAACTGCTAATGTTAAGCATCACCAAAGATCTGGGTGCATACAGAATACATACCCAGTGCAATAACTGTTCTTACTCTATTTTCTGAGCTTTTGAAAGTCAGTGCAAAATCTCAGGTGTTAAGCCATTCTTAAACACCAAAAATGCTTTATTTCATCTATGTGACCAGAAGCTGGTCAAATTTAATAGCACTCTATGTTCATGGCAATTTTTTTTTAATTAATTTTACTACTTTGAGTAAATTTGTACTTAATTTTCTCTACAGGGGACCAGAAGACATTTGTTTCCACAAGGAACTTTTCCCTGGGGGTCCCAACAGCTAAATAATAATAGTTTTAAAAGAAGAATATAAAAAGTTCTAAAAGAAGGACATATACATTTTTCTCGCTGTGAAATACCATCTTATTTTCCAAGCACTGACAGCCTATCAGTTCTTTCAATTCCCCAGCATTTCGAGAACAGCATGAGATTTGCAAAGGCAAGAGAAAACAATACCAAGTGAAAAGTACTGATTAACTTGTGGTGGCTCATTGAGTCAGAATGTAGTTCCCTGCTGTGCTGCCTCTAAAAATCTTAAATCATCTTTGCCTCCCAGAAGCACCTAGAATAATTTGATCTCTCAAGGTAACCAAGTTAAAAGCTTAAAAAGTTTCTTACAGGTAGAAGATCTTGATACAGCTATACATTACTAAAGAGTCAGTATTTTTTCCTTAATATAATCAGACACAGATATTTCTTATAAAATAGGCCCCACAAGTGTATGCTAAGAAAACACTTTCTAGATAGTCCTAAATTACTTCTATTTTCTTTACTACCAACCTCCAGTTTTAATTGCTAAATGGTAGTGGTCTGATCATTTTACCTCCACCACCATCATTATTTTTTTTTTAAGTACTGATTTAACTAACTTTAATTCATTAAATGAATATATATGGTGTATATATACACCACACATACATATATCAGAAGAGGTATAGTCACCAGAAAAAGGACAACGAAGAATAATTTGCAACACATTATTCAGCTGATGTATAAATTGATTCCTGAGGTTTTGGGGTTTTTTTTATTTCCTACAGGAGGAACAAAGGAGAATGAAAGCCAGAAAGAAGTAACGAGTATCTCCTTGAGTGTCTCCATTCCCTTTCCATTTGAAATTTGTAAACAAAACCTTGAAAGCACTTTACAATCCATCCTGAACTCAACTCCCTGCTGAAGAACATCCTTCTCTACTTCAAAACTCCACTATGGCAGAGCTGGTTTCATCCACAGGAAGGGCTGAAAGTTAGGTATAATCCTGATCCCTTTGCAGTTGAGGAGAGTTACAGACTTCAGCAATCAAATCCTGCCATTTCTGTGTCTGCCACTCATTATCATCATTCTCCAACACCAGTCAGACCTCATCCTATACCCAAGTTTTCTCAGAGAACATCTACTCACTTTTCTGCAGGGTTTTAAGAAACACAAGATAGCACTTTAAAAATGTGGCTATCCAAATGGATGCTCTAACACAGATCAACTGTGCTTCAAAATGTCTTATCACAACAGCACTGCAGGGCCACATATCTAAAATAAAATAATTAAAATAACACTAATTAAGCCCAAGTTCTAAAGAAATGAAAGGAGTTTCTGAAGTTAGCTGTCATTAGCTATATCAGGAGAGAGAAATGACAAACTGTTGTCTTGGGAATATGACATTAAAGCACAAAAATATTAAATTAAACATTGTTGTGCTTTGGTAAATGTCAACAACTACCTCAGCGGGAGAGTGACAGGCCTCTGGCAGAAGAATTCAGTATAAAAGAACAGATTTCAAAAAGAATCTGTTTTATTCTTTAAAAGGAACTGTCAACACAAGTCACAAAGGATAACAGACAAATTAGATTAGGAACAGCCTTTTAAAAAACCTGTCATCCTAGGAAATCAATAGGAAATCATTAACTAATAAACGATAGTATCTGCTATCAAGGGATTGAATGTCATTATACAACCTTCTTTCCTGATTTCATTAGAAACAGTAAAGGAATTTAGCAGTTTAGGAAGATATGGAAGCAATGTTACTAGACAGTGCTCTATCCTCCAGAAATAAAAATATAACTTCCTTAACAAATGTATCTCAAAACTAAGGATCATCTCAAAGAAAAAGGTAGTAACAACATAGTGGGCTTTACAATTACTGTTATTGAGGGCAGGCTGTTTTGTGCCTGTTCTGTGTCAGATTCTATATAAATACTATATATGTTATATATATATACACACATACACATAGTGCATGCTTTAGGCGTGCAATGTACTTTATCTAGTTCAGATATCTTTCATATAAGCAGAGCTTCACTTCATAAAATAACCCAGAATGATAAGCATAAATTCTGGACCTAAATTATTCCATTAGTCCAAATCAGAACTCACAAATAAACCCTTTAAGATATTGAAGCAAAGAACTTAAGATTTCTGAACACTTCTATCATCTTTTCCAGGCTGTAAATCTATGATGACATCATAAATCTATAAAAAGCTACTGAGCTTGAATCTAATAACCCAAAACTGCATAATGAATTTCTAGCTTGTCATTTTACTCTGCATTCACTCAAGGTCTGTTTATTCCTAACTCTCTAATCTGGTTAGCTAAACTGACCTATATAAACCTAGTTTTTGGGCGTGGGGAAACAACAACTTCTTAGCTAAAAACAAATTCTTAAGAGGTAGATATTAATAGTGCCAATAGTTAGCCTCAATTTACCAGGCACACCTTTTGCATTATATATTTCTATAAGACAGTGTTGCTCTGATCACATGCAGGTTGGAAACCAGCACAATAAAAAGAAGTAGAGAGAAAATGAATGTTCAAGGACCTGTAAACAGAAAAATCACAGAATCACAGAATATTAGGAGTTGGAAGGGACCTCGAAAGATCATCTAGTCCAACCCCCCTGCCACAGCAGGATTCCCTAGACCAGGTCACACAGAAGCGCGTCCAGATGGGTTTTGAATATCTCCACAGAAGGAGACTCCACAACCTCTCTGGGCAGTCTGTTCCAGTGCTCTGGCACCCTCACTGGGAAAAAATTCCTCTTCTCTTTTTTACAGTTTTCAGTATTTTATTTTCACACACATACATATCCACCAAAACAGAGTTAGATCTGCTAGAGTTAGCTTAGGTTATGCATGTAAATATGTTTGGCTTTTATTTCCTCAGATTATCTACTTTGGTGGCAAGTACAAAAGATGAATTGAGACAGATGAAAAGGGCCAATCACTAATGGCAGCCTGTTATATTACAAAATACATATCTCATACACAAGACACTGTAAATGGAGTGTCACTCTAAATGCAAGATATTGTCAGCTAAATAGCACTGTAATTGCTAATTTGGCAGACACATGGTTTTAACGAAGCTGAAAAAATCCTTATCTACTAGTGTAGTTGAAAACTATGAGCTGAGAAACAATTACTTAATCTGAAATTAGATTTGTTACATAAATCCATATAAAGCAATTGCTAATGGTTTTCTACTTCTTTACACTCTATTAGTTCTCTTACATGACCCTTCTCAGTGACCTCTTATATCATCACAACAGTGTGATTATCAAACGTTACAGCCTTGAAAAATGTCATGCTTCCTAACATACTACTGATTTTAGTTTTAATTCTCTGCTTTCTTTCCTTTTTTCATGAACTATTTGCTGAATAAGACCTTTTCTCATCTTTTCAAACTCCAAAGATGTTTCGCTAATTACAACATTCACCACAATGAGAAGTTTATTTGTACTCTCCAGACAACTGTCACATGTTCTGAGAGAGAAGGATCAAAAAATGGTTCCAACTCATTGACTAAGTGGAAGTTCAACATAGAACAAGAGTAAACAGGAAAGAGTGAACAAGGGAAAGTGGAAAAATTCCTGCATTGCTGTGTTAGACCAAGCCAAAATACTCTACCAGAAGGTCCTGTGAAAAATACAGTTGTGGGGGGAGGGAAGAAATACAATTCAATTCCCCCAGCATCTCTCTTAAGGGAAAGAAAACCCTGCCCTTCAAAAGAAAGAACTTCAATGTTCCAAATACACTCCACAGATTGCAAGCTTTGATGCCGAAAACATTTTTCAAATGTATTAAAGGACCATGATAGTTGATTTTAGTTTTTGAGCAAATATAAAGCAGCTATAGATGCAGGATGGAAAATGCTGAATAGAACATCTACTGTGGTCCTGAGCCTGAGCAATATTGCCCATTGGGCTGTATAAAAACATGACTTGAGAGGGTAAAGTTATCTCTGGTTCAAAAAGCTTAAGTATGGTAACATAATGACGGAGCTACGTGCTAAGTAAAGATGGAGGAATAGATGGTGTTTAGAACATAAAACCTTTCAAAAAAGTTTATACACAATTAAATTATCTGTTTCATTTCTTTGTTACTTTTATAAAAAAATCATATGTAGAACCATCTTATTATTTTCTCAGCATATTTTAATCACAGAAAAGAGGCATTCAGCCTATGGAACAGGGAATGAGGTGTCCCTCAAGACCACAGCAGGGGCCCAGACCTGCTGTCCTTGTTCATACAAACTCTCAGTGAAGTCAGAGAAGAAATTTTTGTATATTTTTTGAGGAGTAAACTGATTATAACAGCTGGAAAAAAGTTTGAAGTTATCCTTGAAAAAGGTTTATTAGGAAGAATGGAAAATTATAGTCAGACATGGTATGCAATTAATATTTAAATGCTACTTTAAAAAAATCTTGAAAGGAAGACTTTTCTTCCTACTCAACCAAAAATCAGGCAACCTGTTGGGGTCTATGTGCAGTCTGTAACGCACACAATCAGTAATGGCTGGTGAACGGTTTCACATTCTCACTAATATTTTGCTAGTATCAAAGAAATTACCGAACTGAAAAGAATGAGATTAAACTAAAAATTAAGTTCATCCATCATTTTTTATGAGCCATGAAAAAGTCTTCAGAGGGAATAAATCTTTGTGTGAGGGACTACTGCTGCTGAAAACTTTTCATAATTGAAATGCATGAATACTTCAAAGCTTGTAAGCTGTTTTGTTGACATTTTGCTGTTCTGACTAAATTTCCTGTGCTGTTGTGTATAATGTGAAATGATAGTACATTGTTGTTATATTTTAAAACTACCTTTGCTGTATAAACACATAAGTAGCCTACTTACATTCTTAGATATATTGTTACTGGCCTGGAGCTCTTCAGAGTAGCAGTAATAGGCATAAGAAGCATGTTCATTAGCACTACTAACATACAAAAGTAATTGGCAATTACAGCGTTCTCTTCAGGTTCAAAAAGTTCTAGGAGTTTAAAGGAAGATGTTCTTTTCAAAACAGAAAGAGGAATTTAATCTTTTTTCTAATTTGGAAAAAAAATGCCACACTATTACTGTGACTTAGGTAGCAGAGGTATTTTTGCAAACATGAATTGAAATGTCTTGCTAAGGCCACAGCTGAATCACCATGAGAGTGGAATCTGAATACAAGCTTCCTAGTTTTCTGTGTTAATCCAGTCTGAAAAAAGGAAAAAACAACCCCAAAAAACCAAAATTTTTTCCCAAAAACTTAATCGGAAATGTGCAGGTACTTAAACGTTCTTGTCAGATTTGATGATCTGTTAAGCTGCCATGGCTGACAATCACAGACTATAGTACCAATCTTTACTTGCATACAGAAGCTTTATTCTCAGTTAAAAGCTGTGTATTTTTAAACATCAGTTAAAATTTCTTGATAGAAAAGGCATCCTAAAGATTTATTTCCACAGTGACATAACTATCAAAGTACACTTTCCCAAGAAAAAACAGAGCTAACACTCCTTTCAGAAGAGCAAGTCACAACCCACCCCTTTTTTGAAGTTTGGTATGCATTTTAGCAAAGCAACATGGGTTGAATTCACAGCTTTGGTGACTGCAAACCCTGCCTTATAAACATACTGTGCATCTCCATCTCTAAGATCAGTAATAGCCCAGATTCTTTCTGGTGTTGTTGAGCATCTGGCAGGGTTGTGTCCAGTGAGAGGAAGAGTTTTGGAGAGTATCACCATCTGCAGTTTCAGTAAGACCAATATTGTCTGTGCAAATATTTTAGATGAATACTATCACTTCCATGGAAACGCTGAAGTAAACTTTTCTGAACTGAAATACCAGAGTTAGAGGGCTTTGAACCCTTTCCAGACAAGAACTCCACTCTTCCTAGAAACCATTAGTTTCTTTCCCCTCCAACACAAAGTAAAACAGTTTCCCAAAAAGGCAAATATTTGGTTTTCAAGGCTGCAAGGTAAACCTCAGTGATTTTCCTAAAAGCAGGTTTTGGCTTCGGGCACTTACTATCAAAAGAGAAGTGGGTAGATCATCTTCCTCAAGAGGTTGTTTTGCACGAAGGTATAAAAGTTAACTTCAACTAAAGCAATTTAGCTTTCTAATAGCATTTGGCTCCAACAAATGCCTCATATACAAAAACAGATAAAGAACAATTAAAATACTGCTCCTGTCTTGTCTACAAACCAGAGTCATGAAAAAGGTGTTCTGATGTTTCACTGGCCTCTGCTCAGGATTTCCCAAGCCAAATTACCCTGGCATCAGCCATATGATAAAAGTCCTTCAAAACTGAAGGTTCTCAGGACTGTAGTGACACAACATAAATGCCTGTTAAAGCCAGTCTCAGATTATGCATAAAACCCAAGGAAACCATTACTTTCTAGGAGTACAATTGATACTTTGTTAGTGTTAAAAAGAAGCCAAGCACTCTGCTTCTGAATTACATCTAGCAGAAAAACGCCCCAAAGCAAAACCACTGCTTACTTTTCAGCCTGATGGGAGAAATGGATGTGTAGACTAAGTATGGCTGTTTTAAACCAATGTTTAAGAAAAGCATACTTCAAACAGAAACATCTAAATAAAATGTTATTCAATATTTTGTACCCACATCCTAGACCTCACTATCCTACTTGGCACTGGGGGTGCAGATGACTCCAGTATTAGTGTTCTGCTAAAAGAATTCTAAAATTTTTACAAATTCTTTTTTCCACAGACAACAGTGGTAAATGACAGCAAGGCATCCCCACACCTCCTTTCAACAATAAAGTCTGAATGAGGATTACAAACATACCTTAAGAAAGAAAAGCCATGGAACTCTAGAATCAGCACTTGGTGACGCTGTTTGAAGCTGACCCTCCCTCAATATACTAGGTGGCTTTCTGGTGATCCGTTTAAGACATTTTCAGCAACAAAGTAGAAGGAAAAAGATGCTGCCAGGATTCCTTTGTGAGCTTTCAATGGATGACTTAGAATGACAAGAGCTGACCTCTAACATATACTGTCTGACACAGCAACTATCCAGTTAGGTGATGTGAGACTCATTCCTGTCCAACATAGATGAGGAAGAATTGGAAAGGAACAGGCTACATTTGATCAGCTTTAGAGTCCTTTCTGCCCTTAATGGTTGTTAAAGAGCCATTTTTTTTTTAGGTGTCAAGTTAAAGTAAGATTTTGGGGCCAGAGGCAATGCATCTTCAAAAGAAAGGGCTCTTTTCCTGACCTCAGAGGACTCTGAATTAATTCCTCCATCCTCAGAAAACCTCAAGCAACCACAGGAAACAGTAGGGAAGCAAAGGAAGCAGAAGAACAAAAAAGGAAAAATAGCTCACTACCCCCAGATTAAAAAAGTGTAACAAACAAACAAAAATTCCACACACATCATGCAAGGCACAATTAGAAAAATTGCTTCGGACAACACTAATTCTGCTAAAGCACTTCTGCATTATTGAAAATCTATGTTGTAACAAATTGATCTGTGAAAAGGTAAAATTCTAGTCTGAGGCAAGAGGGGCAATTGAGCAAACAACTCCTCAAACAACCAAACAACTTTGTTTTACTAAAAATGACTTCTCATTATGAACACTCACAGCGTAGGATTTCAAAGCTACTGAGTCTATACAATGAACAAACACCCCATCCACTATTTTTAAAGAGAAATAGCTATTAGTCTTCACTGTCTCGTCCAATGTTCCAACAACTGCTGTATTTCATCAACTTCTGCTATTTCAGAAATTCAGTCAATAACAGTCTGGGCAAAAAAAGACCTTAGCAGAAAATATTTTTCAACAGGGAAAAAAAATCCACTCCCCTTCCCTCCCCCAAAAAACACAACAAAAATCCAAAACCAACCAAACAACCCAAAAAATCAAAAAAACCCCAAAAAGACCACCCTGTTTGTTCAAGCTCTTGTGATCATTCACCTGCAAACACAAAAAAACCACCTTGTTCTTCTGCATAATTCAGCTGGGCAAGCTACCGTCTAAGCACTAAAATTAACAATACAAGAACTAGGGCAGCACATATGGGAATGCATGGGGAGGCAGGTCACAAGATCATCAGAACATTTGTTGTTCTTTAACATTTAGGATTCATGCCTCTCCCTCTACTCAAGAGCAAAGATTGTTTTTCATCCCTTTAAATTATATTAATGTAAAATACAGTTATACCTCTTTGCACAGAGCAAGTCATTGAGATTACTATGAGTATAATCTATAAAATGGTTAAGATTCTGCTCCAGATTCTCCCCATGCCTCGTAGAGTGTCAGAGCCCTGGTAAAATTTGCTTTACATAGTTCTGTGGTAGAAATTCAGTCTACTTTTCTACCTCTTAAATGAAGCTCAGTAGACAATAACAGAGAAAAAACATCAACAATGCACTATGCCAGCCTCTCTGACAACATAACAGGCACAAGTAGAAACAACAGAGATTCAGTTGGCTCTAAGGAAACATTTCAGCATTTTACCAGTAAAGCAGTGACCCTTCCAACTTGTACTGTTCTGTGACACTACAAAATGAATCATTAATCTGTGTGTGGTATTTTTTGGGTTTAGCCTCATTTGTGACCTCACACATTTTGGACCTTACACCATACATACATGGCACTGAGGAAAGAATAGTTTCTTAATGGTATTTAACTGATATTCTTGCTTCAGCATTCAGGTATTATACATTTTAATTTATTATTATATTTGACAGAAAGATTACAACAAAAACTATCAATAATTGGAACTATCTAATCACATTACAATAAGACCTAATTTTATTAAGACAGAACAGTGTGTTTGAAGCACATCTGTTCTTTTATTGCTGGTGTTGGTTGACAAGAAGCTGAACATCACCTGGCAATATGCATTCGCAGACCAGAAAGCCAATTGTATCCTGGGCTGCATCAAAAGCAGCAGGGACAGCAGGTCAAGGAAGGCGACTCTCCTTCTACTTTCTCCTCATGAGATACCACCTGGAGTACTATGTTCAGCTCTGGGGCTTCCAACATAAGAAGGACATAGTCCTGCTCGAGTGAGTCAAGAGAAGGGCCATGAAGATGTTCCAAGGGCTGGAACATCTCTCCTATGAAGACAGGTCAAGAGAGATGGGTTTGTTCAGCCTAGAGAAGAGAAGGCTCCAGAGGCACCTTATAGCAGCCTTCTAGTATCTAAAAGGGGCCTCCAACAAGGCTGCAGAGTGACTTTTTACAAGAAAATGTAGTGACAAGACAAGGGGAAATGTCTTTAAACTGAAAGAGTGTAGCTTTAGATTAGATGTAAGGAAGATATTGTGAGTGGTGAGGCATTGGAACAGTTTGAGCAATCTGATTAATGGAAGGTGTTCCTGTCAACTGCAGGGGGGGAGGGATATCAAACTAGGTGATCTCTAAGGTCCCTTCCAACCAAACCATTTATGATTGCAACTAGAGCTGCAAGTCCAAACAGATCTGCAGAGTCAAAAAACAAGTACGCAGAAGAGGAAGACCAGACAATTAGTGGCTAACTGTGAAAACTGTGGGTTTGGTACCACATAGAGATAAAGGTGATAAAGAAGAAATTTGAAGAAATTTAGAATTTTCACTTGGAATCCAGTTTGTCATGCAGCCTGGTTTTCAAAGTCTTGGTATCTATGTTTAACATAAGGCAAAGCTCAGCATCCTGTCATAAACTAGCCTTAGCAATCACTGGGCAAAACCCAATCACCACATTTTCCACAAGGCCACATTTAAACTTGCAAATCCTTTCCTCATTTACTATACCACCAGCTTCTTCATTAACTTTATTGTCCCAGAAACGACAGCTTGCTTCTTGATTTAAATCCAAGGCATGTTCCGAGCCCTAATTTATCTGCAAAGCACCACAATAGACAGCAATTCGGTGGAAACCACAGTACATGCTTATTTAATTACAGACAGTATCATAATGCATATGTATACGGACAAGGGAGCTAATTTGACATTGAACAAACAACAGAGAAGGAGAAGCCTGTGCATAATTTTCTGTTTTAAAGACTGTGAATAACAGGAGTTTAATTATATCATGTCATATCTATATGCACGTTGATCATCAACAAGGCTGTGCCAGACAGCTTGCTGCTAGTTACATTAAAGATGTACTTTTATCTAATGCAATAAAGGGAGTAGACTGTCATCTTTCTCATGAAAAACCCTGCCCAGAATGGCATATTCTAGCTGGAGAGTGTCACAGATATTTCCTGACAAGAGTGGAAAGGTGAGATCAAGAATCTTAGGTTTGTTCCAGCTCTCAAAGAAATTTTCTTTAATACATACAGGCTTTCATACCAGCACAATCATTTCTCTTCCCAGACAACATGTCCTTGATAGACTTTTACTTCTCTTTCTTTGGTTCTTTTCCTTAATCTTGTTTCCTAATTCTCCACCTCTCATTCTTTCCATTCCAATTCCATTCTCCTTATCCAAGCACTGGTAAACTGATCTCTCCAGGACATCCAGTATCTTAGAATTACCTGCTCAGTAGCAGTCCCATTCCTAAGTAACCTCCTACTCAAATCAGCCAGCATATATATGTCCCTTTTTTATTCCAGTTTCACAACTCCTACTCCCTCTGCTTCTCTCAGTCTATCAAAATTTTTAGAATTCCCATCAAGAATTTTGCACCTATAAAGCACAAAATTACCTCTAATGTGGAAATGAGACAGTAACAGCATGATATGAGCTGTGGAAGCACACAAGGGATCAGCATTCTGAAATATTTTCTCTCTCATGAATATTTAGGTTTTGTTGCCTATTTACCATAATTTTAAGGGTTGGGGGTTTATTTTTTTATAAAAACCCCCCCACATTTACCCATGAAAGTAACTATTATCTATAGTTGCTGTAAAACATGATCTGAAAAGTAAGAAACATTATGTACCCAACAGAACTTTTAAATTTGTAAGCACAAATTAAAGAAAAAGTTCTTATACATATCTACATTCCAGATGGTCTGGTAATAAGAGCTTTCAATACCATTTTTAGAAACAAGTCATATGAAAGATGCAAAGTAGAAAGTGTACCAAGAGGGGTGAGATAATTTATTGACAATGCTGTAGAGAGGATCTTCTGCCATGCTAGTCACAAGCTAGCCTACATAATTTTCACAGTTGCTCTGTAAATTGTGCTATTTGATGGGAAGCCAGAGAAAGATACATGCCACCCAGGACTGTCAAAATAATTAAATATGTACAGAATATTAAGCATGAATGTATATGTCCTAATTAAAATAAAATATTATTGATATAGCTTTATAATAAGGCAAAACTAATTTATTTCTGTTCTCACACAGGCCATTGCTTAAGCTTGATAAACTCAGATGGCTTTCTTTTCCTGGGAGAAGTACTAGAAGAACAGATTTCTATTGTTCTTATGTAACAAAGAATTTATTACTTGATAATGCTATGCACAAAAGAGCCATCAAAGCAAAGTTATTACAGAGCATGTAACATGGTGAAAAGAAAGAAAAGAAAGGAAAAAATGTACAAAAAAAGGCAATTTGTTTGAAAATTCCCCAACTTACACATATGGTTTAGTGGGCATGGTGGTGATAGATTGATGGTTGGAGTTGATTAACTTAGAGTCTTTTCCAACCTTAATGATTCTGTGATTGTACCTCAACGTAAATAAAAGTTAGAACATTCTGGATGCAGATTCAAAGAGTCGCCTTCACAATCCATCCGTTCCATAGTGAGGGCAAAATTACCTCTGCTTGCCTACATCAGAGATATGTTTTCAGGCTGAGTTTGCTAAATCACAAACTGTAAAGTTTAAAATAGCTGCAAAGTAATTTGTTTTACTGATGTACAGAACACCTTATTTTGAACATTAGTATATGGCTAAGAAGGGACTACAACAGATTTTTTTCAACTACACGTGATGTGGAAAAATATTTGAGATAATGCCTGTGATTATAATGCTATTACTAATCCTATGGTAAAAAAATTACTGAACACATTGAGCCCACTATAATTCAGAGGTCATTTATGTAGGAAAATTAGTGTGCAAGGGGGTAGGATATTAATTTACAGAAAATTGACTTCCTCACTGTAATCTCTTCTTACACTGCCATACAGTACACTAAAATCAGTGTAATGTTATCCATTTTCTAAACGGCACATAGTGAAACATCCATACTGCCAAGGACTTGGGAACTACTGCATGATTATAGCTCTCAGGTCAAAAAAAGAAAAAAAAGGAAAATTGTCCAAATTTCTTTAAGTTAGTTCACATAACATGATCAAATTATATCAATAACTTAAAAAATGCCAAACACACGCACCTAAAAAAAACCTGCAAAAGATATAAGAAAATCTCCTTTATATTCTGTCAAACTCCTGGGCAACCATCACATGGCATTTCGTATCTCTGCAGCCTTCACATTCATTGAAGATACAGTTGGTATTTTCTATCAACTATGTCAGGATGCCACAATTACAGTGTTCATCCAAAAGAAAAGCACAGAAATCAGATACTAGTGGTTACTCTAAATTAATTTAGTGTTACCTTCAGGAAATTAAATGTTGAGCACGTGAAGATATTAAAACAAAGATGTATTTTAAAATATCTGACATAAGCTGGGACAAGAAAAAAAACAAACTCTGGCATGTTTAACAACGAGTAACACAAGGCAATACTGTATGTTCTAGCAAGCATGTTATCTGATGATGAAATAATCATGTTCATGTCTACACAACACATATCTGAAGATCCTTTAACAGAAAAAGCAATGCTTTAGAAACAAGGAGATGTAACAGGTGACAATCACATGTCCTCAAACTGAAGTTATTCCATGTCTTTGAAAGAGTGATACATTGTAAGCAGTCATCAAAACATGTCAGCTTACAAAATGACACGAGGAGCAGAGTCATAATTGGTGTGAAAAGAAAGAATTGTGCCTAATTTCAAATGGTGCATTTTGAAGCTCATATGTGTGCACTGTATTAATGTTAGCATATCCAAAAATCAGTGGAGTTCAGAGAAAAGTCAGAAACTCAGATGTCAAACTGTAAATTCAACCCACCAGAAAGATTGCAGACTCTCAGACACAGATTTTGTTTTACAAAGTCCTCACCCCACTAGCTTTTAACCAGAACAATGCACTCAACGTGGAATTAAATTTTAACAACATCTGGACACCTCAACAACTATCAAATGTGACAGGGTGCTGTATAGAGACTGTGCAATATGTGATCACAAAGACAGTTCATCTGTGCCCTTGAAACAAGGACCCAGTTCAATAAAATATTAATCATGTGTTGACTGTTCACATACCTAAAAGCAAGTGCTCATGTTTTCGTTTGTTTGGTGGCTGTTTTTCTTTCCCCTCTTCCTCTTTTGCTTTTGTTTGTTTAGTTTTGAGGGAAGGGAGGTTTGATTGGCTTTTTGTTTGTTTGGGTTTTTTTTGCTTCTGGAGTCAAGAACTAACAGCCTGTTATTGCTGTAACAGTAACAGTAATAGATTGGTTTTAATTTAAGTAAATGTGGCTTGAACAAGACAGTTTCAAGGACTTAACATATTCTGTATCACATTATTAATGGAGTATTAACAGAGCACAATGCAAGTTCTTAAACTGGAACAATTTTTTACAAAAAAGTAGGAAAGTATTGACTGTAGAAAATAATCTCAACTGTAAAGTTGATCCTCCACCTTTGGCACAGATAGGTGGTATCTGCAAAGTCTGGGACAACAATAGCCTTAGCTTGGATATTTAGAAAAACTTCTTCACAAAAAGGGTTGTCAAGCCCTGGCACAGGCTGCCCACAGAAGTGATAGAGTCACCATCCCTGGGTGGATTTAAAATAGATGTAGATGTGGCACTTAGGGACATATTTTAGTGGTGAACTTGGTAACATTAGGTTTACAGTTGCACTTGATGATGTCTTTTCTTGAAAATGACTTGAAAATGTCTTTTCTAACCTAAACAATTCTATGAAATTAAAAGTAAAATCCTTTATTAGGCAAGGCAAGTACAAACAGCTGACAAGAACACCTCAGCTTTTCCATTTTGAATTTGTTTAGTTACTGAATTAGTTTAGTGATACAATACAGTAAAACATCCTAGTCAGCTCCATCACCCTATAATGGACAACTAATCTTTTGGCAGAAAGAGATGTATAAAACCCATAACAATTTTTATTGTGTATGGCTTCTGTCTGGAAAAAGAAATTACTTCTGATAAATTTCATAATTTATTAAACAAGTTAATTGGAAATTTCCATAAATAGATGATCTATTTAATACTCATTTGGCTTCTAGCTGGCAATAAGCCAGTCCCTCTGGGTGAATTTTTGGTACTGATTGAAAATATATCACCATTAATTTCACAGTGCCAATGCCTCTCTCTTATTTCTCTCCATTTCAGAGCAGTGAAGACATACAAACTACTTTGCACTCCCTGGGCAATAGTTTTTAATTTCATTTTATTTTTTAAGACTATCCAGATCCAAGCAACACAAAATCCACATAAAAGTAATTTTGAGAGGGGCGTAGAGCAAAGAAGAATCCACAGAATCACATAAGATGGCATTTTTTCCTGCTACAATTTGACTTTAACTTTCTGAACAGTGGACAGTAATTATTTAATACCTCCTCCAAATAATGCTATACCATTTGCACTACAAGAATCATTAGGACAAAGTTAAAAATGTAAGCTTATTATTTAAGATGCTAGAAATTATCTAGACATTTTTGGTTTAGTAATCTTGAAAAATATCTTCTAAGAAGTAAAAGCTAATGACAAAATCCAACAAGTCCTGGTCTTTATTATCCTATAAATACAAGCAACTTGGGTTTCACCAATTAGTCATAGATGCATCTCATATACCCTATATATTTTGTATCCTTTGATTCCATTTATTTGTTCTCATACTTAAAACCCTCAGGACACATTATCTTTCTAGTTAGAAAAACAAGGCAGGAATTCACAAGTTTCCTTTCTACCTCCCAGAAGTCCAAGTGGTCAAAGAAAACTCTTTTCCTCTGGTTTTACTTTTTCATTCAGACAACCCAAAATAGGGAGAAGCTGCTTTATCTCCATTTTCTGCATGGTTTTGGAAGAACAGGAAGGAGATTTAAGTTCTCCTAGGTCGGCAGAGGATGCAGGGAGGAATCAGCATACCATCCTCAAAAAACAGATTATATGTTAACCCTGGCAATTAACTACCAGAAGCACTTAAGTCTTTACTTTGATTCCATTCAAAAGTGTCTGCCTCATCATTAAAGTCATTTCCATTTAGGTAATACAGGACAGCAGCTCTTTAAGAGATTAGCTGCCTGGTAAAGACAGAGGGAAATCTTCCTCTCTAGCATAGGATCAGGCTAATCTTTGCTCTTTCCAAGACTTACCACTGAATTAGATGAGTGGAAGCACATGAACTGGAAACTCTCCAGTACAAGAGATAGCTGTCAGCATTGCATTCACACATGCTCCAATAAAATCCAGATTTTTTCCAGTCTCCTTCACACACCGAAAATGTCTGTTTTCCCAGACTTTTGAGGAATGCATTCACAAGATTTTTGTTTTCTTTGTTATCATTATCAACATTACATTCTATGGCAAATGCTACTCCTAGGCCTCAAAGGAAAATAAGCTGTCTCTTCCAATACTGTTGGATTGTTTCACTATTGGATTGCTTTGCTATTCTAACACAGCCACACAAGATTCATCATACAGGTTTCCACACCGAACTAAAAACTAAAGGAATACCTTATTTCTACTTCCTCTTGCACCTCCCTCTACCATCATTACACACGTTACGTTACCAACTAATTGCCACTAGTAGCAATCCCCATGTGACTCCCTCAATAGGCATGGATGGCTTTTCTATCTGGTCTCCACATAAGACTGTAATACAGATTCAGCATAACACATCCAACACAGCCTCTTAAGCATCATTTCAATAATAACCAGGGTGTTAAAAATTACTACTGTTTCAACTAAATGTTATTTTAACAGCCTTATATTCTTTACTGATGTTAATGAATTAGATAAACCAATCTAAAGTATTTGCAAGTTGTTTACAGTTCCAACAGCCTGACTCAGAGGAATAAAATATTTTAATCAAAAAGAGATATCAAATTATAATTTAATAATAAAGAGAGACTAATCCTAATTTTCATCCCTCCTCCCCATACCTTTGTTTTCATGAGTTGCAGGAAAACAAAAACATTCTTAACTTGAAAGACAGAAGACATGAAAATATTTAGTAAGGTATACAACAATAGCTGTGCCCAAATCTGTAAATTTGTGGATAATATTTGCTAAATGCAACAGTGAAAAATGTCATCCTGTGGAGGCTTTTCCAAAGATTATTTCTCAACATTACCAATGTTCCATACTCTGGCTTCATATTCTCCATTGTAGAGATAAATGAGCAGAATCTGAAGGACCCTGTCCATATCCCTTTAAATTCAGCAGAAACATTTCTGGAACTGTCAGGGGCAGAAAGGAAGAAAAAAAAATTAAAAAAAAAATCTGATTTTCCAGCAGTGGCTAGTTTTCTTCATGGATGTATCTGTAGCCATCACTGCCATCCAGGGCCTGATTGCCTTTTCTGCTTTCTCTTACTGAATTTCATGACCCATTTATAATAGATAAAGATTACAAAAGAAGTTTATAGCAATTTTAGAAGCAATAATGCAGCCTTTCAAACACTGGCATGAGAAATCAAGAAATAGAGTTAAACTGTGTGTATTACAAAGAGAAAATGACAAATTTTAAGATACCATGTTTCACTTGTGATTTTATGCATTAGTTTGATTTAAACATATTCAGCATTCACTTCTATGCCTCATTTACTCAGCTGTTGATAACATACAGTTTGCTAATGCAGCAAAAACAACCTTATCCACAGAGGACATCAGCATGAGAATTAACCTTGAGTGGCAGAAGCTGATCTGTACTTAGTAACAACTAAATAGCTTGATTTTCTCAGGAAATGCAACTGGAATACTTATTCTTTGTTAAAACAAATAAATTTTTAGAAATCCCAAACCAAGAAGGTCACCTGCATGAAAGGAAACAGTAGTTTTTGGTGGTGGTTTTTATTTACCATAGAATAGCAGGAATTCAGTACTTGCAAAGCAGATCAGAAGAGGCAGAATTTGATTTAGACTACTCATTTAGTAGTCCACGACATGAATAATGGATGAGTTGCTGGCACTTTCCTGGATGCTATCCTAAACCATTCATTGTATTTCATTTGAGAGTTCAGTTACAGGGAGTTTGTGTCATTTTTGGGTGTGAATGAAGTGAAAAAACTACTATTCTTGTTTAGCACTCTCCCAGAATGTGTTTCTAAAGAAAAGTAATAAGGTATAACTGTCCTGGAATACTCATTTAGAATCAAGCCACACATCATCTTGTTTAATATCAGAATATAGCACAGTTTATAAAGCTACTGAATATACAAAAATTCAGATATAAAATTGGTAATTCATGGTGCCTAGCCATTAAACAACACTGTTTATTGTCTCACAGCTCTCAGAGCAGAGCTGGATATAAGCTTTGGCACAACATCATTGTCCGATTCCTATTTTTTTCATGAAATAGCTGCATATCATTTTGAAGCATCACATCTCTGTCAAGTCACAGTGCCCATTTATTTCAAGTTCATTGTGATAACAACGTGGCAGCGAGGAAGCTAACTTCTGTAGTAACAATTATGTGGCACAATGTCTATTGCTAATGCCTTGACCACTAGAGGGTGATAAACTCTTAAATCCCCCATGAGGAAACTATTAAGAAATTAAAGTCTAGTTTTGGTTTGGGGTTTTTTTTCAGGTTTTGGTGTGGAGCAAAGCAGGTGCACAAAAGACAAGCTGATGATCACTTTCACATTGTTGTAACATTGTCCTAGACCTCCTACAACTTGTATTTGTTATCTGCGTGAACTATACCCTTTCAAAAATGCTGTTCCTTGGATAGACAGCAGAAAATCAAGGGCAGGTAGCCTATTCAGTGAACAAGGAAGTCTAGACTAAATTCCCTCTACATCATAGCTGAATAGCAGAGTTACTGTTAATCTATTTTAATGGATAACCTGAGAGTTATTATTGTAGTTTGATAGGTATAATATTTTTTGCTTAATATGTAAAAAATACTATAAATACACTTAAATCACATTGCTTCATATATAGAGAGAGATAAGCCTTCAACAGAAATTTCATAAGGCAATCTACATTTATACAAAAACTCCAGAGGTAAGAAAAGGGTTTAAGAAAGCTAATGCTTTTGAAATCCTGCTTGTTACAATAAAACAAAGAAAATAAAACAACAAAAAAATCCCACCACTTTCAGCAAGTACCTAAAAGGTAATTCAGAAGCCATAAAGCAGATAACCAGAATACACTTTGACACAAATTTCAGGTGCTAGAGATTCAGTGGAAACCTCTCAAAAGGCCTAGAACTAAAAAATTCAAGGAGAAATAAGTCAGCATTAAGTAACTCTCAGTTTCCTGTTCAAAAAAAAATAGCCCCAAAACAACGAACCAGTGACAACAAAATCCAGCACAATCCCTTCTGCATAACCACAGATTGCTTTTGACACATCTTTTATTTTACTGCACGACACAAGCATTTGTGTCTCAGCTTTTTCTTTCAAGAAAGCAGCTGCAAAACAACTGTGATTCCACATTTTCAATTGCATTTCTGCATGTTAGAGTAATGTAAACCCGTTCTACTTAACAGTATGAATTGACAGTGCCTGGCACCTACCCACAATATGAGCAGTGTAAAATAAAATTCTCCACTCAACTTTCCCAATACATAAAATGCTTCCCTTCCTGATATTTAAAATACAGTTATTAACAGCACAAAACTCCTACAAATGACAGTAAAGTGCCCTTATTTTCCAATACACCTCGGTCCACGACTTATAGTGAGGCACAAACCCCAAATATTATACTGCATACATTGAATTCAAGAAAAACATCATTCAATTGTTCTTTGCCTCACCCAAAATTAAGTCCAGATGCCCTGTTTACTTCTCAGCATGAACTCCCAAAGATACTCTTTTTTTGTACCATGTATTTATGTCTTTTTTCTTGATACCACATTTAGAGAGACTAGAAAATTATTTGGTCCAACTCAACATATAATCATATAAACCTCACAACAAAGAACAAATTCTCTTCATACATTGCTGTCATGCCACTCCAATATTGAGTTTAAATAGTAGTAAGGAATACACAAGAAATACTTTCAAACACTGACCATAAAAACAAACAAAAAAACCCCCAAATATGCAATACATGATGAACAGTAAAAGGAAATGAAAAAAGGTCCAGACAAATACTTAGATATTTAGCACACACACTCCAAACAAAAATCTGTGACATCACTAGCGTACACAGTTTTACCCAAACTTTTAAACCAAAGCTTTAGGACTGACCTGTATTGTTACTTTCCTTCAATGCTCCCTGTTTCTTTAAATTTGTACTGAAGGTATATCCAGAGTAAGGGAAAGGAGCTGCTTTGCTCTCAGACCAGAGTAGTTGAATGCTTTCCACTCTGGGTGGAACTGTGACTTACTTAGCCCACCTGAAGGTCATGAAACCATTCTGGCACTTGGCACTTGCTACAAAGCAAATAAAACCCAGGTGGAGGATCCAGGAAGGTTTTCCTCAGAGAGTGGGTGGTGGTGGTAGTACACTAGCAAAGGAGTGTACTGCAGTTTGATGCTCTGCAAAATGTGGAGGTCAGGACACTAGGGGTGAACCAGATAGGGGTCCCAATTGGTTAAAGAATGTCATTCCACCACACAAGGTATCTCCATACACCAGGCAAGTGGGTCCTCAGAACCAGAAGTAGCTGCTCTCCTACCCCTGCAGCTAAACAACACCTAAAATTTCTGTTCTGAATTAGTGCATTTCTGCTCTTGTTGCTGCCTTACCCTGAAATATTTGTTTCTTGGAATGTCTAATTCTACATTATTTTATGCAGTGGCACTACCAACATGGAGATGTGACACAGGAAGTGCTCAGCTGGCAGAAGAAAATTTGTAATATTCTCTTCTTTACTCTATATTACAGATATTGACATTGGGAATTTTTTGCAGCCATGCTGTTTCTAAACACCACCACCACCAAAAATTAAAATTGAGGTAATTACTTAAAATATAGTCAAAACAGTTGTCCAGGTCTTATGAGCAGTATAAACACACACTAGTGTGTCAGTGAATTGTGAAGCAAAAGAAGAAATCTGTTGTATTACCAATACAAGGCAACTTTCTGATCAAAGTTTTCTTGTGGAAGACAACCACCTAAATCAGAGAATGGAGAAGTGCAGTAGAAATTCATACTCATCAGAAATTCCCATGAGAGTCCTCCATGATTTCACGGGATCAATAGGAAGAGAAAAAAAATAGAAATATCTTGGTGCAGATTGATAACCAGTGTACACCAAGGAACTAGTCTTTTCAAAGGAATTTCCCACTCCTCTCTCTTCATCTTTCCCTGTCTTCAAGCCCTGCTATCTCTGTTGATTCTGAGTTTTGAGATTCTGCTAATGGGAGTTTTATCAGACTAAGCATTTAATTGATTTTTACCTTCAGCATCTTGCAGTTCAGTCTTCACATGAGGGGAACTGACAACTGACAATTGCATGCACTGTTCTACTTATCTATTACATTCTCTGCTCTTCTGCTTCATTCTTTTCACAGAATGTATTTATTACTCTGTTCAACACACAAAGCCTTTTCCCAGCAGCATCAGAGAAAGCTAACAGAACAAATACTGTTTAAGTCCCCAAAAGTCTGGTAAAACTAAGAATAATGGTGAGTCTCATTACATGAAGATGAAAGAAGGAAGAACTACAGGCTCGAACAATCAGTATCTTGAGCCCAAGCTATTCTACTAAGACCTTGCAAAAGCTCCTTAGTGGATATGAGGAAATAAATGCTTTCTGATACTAACACTCATAATTCTATAAGAGAATTTAAGCCATTTTAGAATAAAAGCACAATCTCAATGCATGACAGGATTGTGACAGGTCTCTGTCCTCTCTTACAGGCCAGAATTACAGGTCAATTGCTCCCCATAAAAAGTGTACAATCTGAAAGCTTTTACCAAAATGAAGGTCTTTAGACATAAAGATTTGATTAGGTTCTTAAATTCAAAATTCCTGCCTAATTTTCCAAAATATTATTTTTTTCATATTCAGTTGATGTGATTTATTTTATCAACTGTTAACTTTCTTGCCTCTACTTTTCTATTGTACCATAGGACAGGAAAAAAATGCTATGGACAGCTTTGGCAGAACACTAACAATGGAGAAATAAAAAGTTACTAATAAACACCTGAATGTTTTCTTCTGGTTTTGTGATATCACATGGAATTTTCAACAGTCTTTTCTTGTACTTAATTTCCCTTTTTAATTTCACACATGGAGAATATTATTTGGCACTTGAATATGCCCTCTGTAGTTCTGAATTTGTACACTGGAGAGATGAATGGATAAACTCCCATCTCTCCTGCTCTTGATGCTTGGCTTTCAATAGCAAGTTCAAAGGCAACAGCAACATTAATCCATAATGTAAGAATTATAGTCACCAAACAAAATGAGATATCTTCCTTTTTGCACAGGCACTAAAATGTTTTCAACAAATCAATAGGGATTTCATTTTGCTATTTTTGAAAAAAAAGAAATCACAAGGGCACCTAGCCAAAAAGGACTAAAGAGCAGTATGAAACCAGTGTCTCTTTCTCTTACACTTGAGTTTACAACAGTTATGACTCTTATCCGGGGTGTGAGATGGCTTTTGTTCAAATACACCTTGTACCTAATAACCCCATGATGAATGCCGTTCTGCTTCTTTTACATGACAGGAAGAATGTTTTTACCATATTGCAACAGATCTCTCAAAATCAGTCCTCTTCAAGCTGCTCAATTTTACATGAAACACTAAATATTCATGAGAACAAATAGAGAGTATTGAAAATGAGTCTACAGGCTTTGGGGTTAGGGCACTCAGCTGGCAGGGGCAACACCTGAGTGCCAATACCTTTCAGATGAATATTTCATTATTTATACAAAATTGAACAGCTGCAAAGACAGAGAGAGAGAGAGAGAGAGAGAGAGGGAGAGAGGGATCTCCTGCCAAATGGGTTAGAGCACTTTCCAGAGATAATTTGAGGTAAATGATTCTAGAAAAAGCATTAGAACTATTCAGCCAAATTCAGCAGCTGGAGGAATTTTCTTCAGGAAGGAAGCACTGTACCTAACCCTGAAATGAGGTTTAATAAAATAGTGTTATAATAACAATTACAATGCTGATTAAAGATTGCTGTTTAAATGCCCATCGTATTCTAGTATGTCTTACACAAACTGTGATAAGCCTTTCTTACTGCAAATCTGAATTTCTACATGTAAGCTCTTTGAAGCTAGGAAAAACCTAAAAAAAGTGATTGAAGTTTTAATTTCTTTACTATTTCATTTATCATTTATCTAATCTTTCCTTTTACTAACCCATAATACTTTAAAATATATGGCTTAGCTTTTCCTCATGTTAATCATTTTAATTATTGATTATTTAATTATCTTTATAATTAGAATAATAACCTTGTTTTGCCAAAATAATAAGACCCTTTTTCTTTGAAACCCATGACAGTGTAAGCTAGGCAAGTTAGGGCACAGTGTTTTTCTAAAATCAAATAAAAAAACATTAACCTTTTGACCAGAGCTTGGAAAATTTTTGTAGCTAAGTCAATATTCTGACAAACAAAGGTCAGGTGTGTCAGACACAAAACTATTTCAGTAAAATGAGTCTGCAGTTGCTGACAGCTTCAGTTATCTACATTTTTGCAGGTCCAAACCAATCTTACCACATTTTTCAGCAATGTCCAAGAGGTTGTGTGTAGTTTCTGTGGCTGCAGAGTCATTCACAGACAGAAATGGGAACAAAATCTATTTCCCAGAGCTCAGGACACAGTTTAGGAATCCCATCACTAATTAATTTACTTAATCCCTTCTTGAACCCATTGATACTTTTGATTTCTACTGTGTCATGTCGCAAAGGCAACAATTACAAAGAAATTGAATTCCCTGCCTAGGGTTTTGCTGGCATCTTTTTCTTTCATTGACCATGCTTTATCAACACAAACTCTGTATGTAAGATAAGTTGCTTTGAAAGAGTATCTTTGTATAATATTTCTTCAGCAACTTTAGTTCTGTTTTTTAATACTAAAATCAATACCTAACCTCCTCACAAAAATGAAAATAATTAATAATTTGAAAATGCTCTCAACTGCTGCAAAGATCTGAGAGAAGTAATTGAAAAATTAAAACTAGCTGAAATGAGCTCGGAAAATGAAACACAAGTGAGAGTAGCACAACTTTAAACTAATTAAGGTAATGCATGAATTCAGAGCATATATAATGGATAGCAGCATATACTTTACAGTTTACTGAGCCCTATCAATAAAGCCATCAACATTTTTCAGCCAGACAAGGTTTCATGTTCCTGTTAAACAGTAAACTAAACACACTCCATCTTTCTCTCTAGGAAACAATCACACCCATCTGTACACTTCTAAAACTATATCCTTCCTTAAACATACAATAGAGAACCTGTCTGCTTGCTTGTTTTTGCATTTAAAGAAAGCAGCAAAAGTCTTGTGTCTTAGCAGCAAACACATGAGAAACAATTTGTCATCTTTTGCAGTTTAACACACACTGCAGACCCTTTACTGTGCACTTTGTGAATCAGCACATTATGATCAATTCATCAACATTCAAGAGGTTTCAACATTATGAAAAGCCTCTTAGGAAAGCTAGATCACATGAAGCTTTGATAACTCTACCTATCTAGAACAAGCTTTGAGATTACAAACATCTTTTTCATTTATAACTCTTTTCCCTCCCCATCCTCCACCACAAACTTGCATTCACACATATACTTTTTACCCCTCTTGTCTTTGGCTGATTTTCATGCAGAATGAACAAAGCTGTGAAACTTCCTGCTATGAACAGCCCAAGAAAACCAGAGACAGAAAAAAGTCAAATCTGTGTAAGCATTTAGAGTATGTCTCCATCATGTCACTAGTCTGGGGTTCTATTTAAAAAAGTAAGAAAATTCTGAGGTGAAGAATGGACAAATCAAACGTGCCAGGAGAAAGAAAACTTAGCATATATATGGAAAACAACTGCAGGAGATTTTAGGGTAGCTTCTCTGTACAGCTGCAGACAGAGGTTATCTTCCTGTTGGTACCCAGTTTCTGACAACAGTTGATTCACAAGCAGCTGTTACATTGTTTTCTTAGTTAGTTAATTCATGCAGTGGGAAATAAGACTGTATTGAAGAAATTTGAGGGCTACTGTCCTTAATAAAAACATGAGACTTGAGAAAGATGTTCTGCAACAACACAAAGTCAAAATTCAAGAGAATTTTGTGAATAACTTGAGCTACTTTGAATGTATACACTGCATACAAGATGAGTTACAAAAGTATAATGAGATGTGCTAGCTAATTTTAAGCAGTTTAAGCTGGATACCATTTATAAATCCATTATGCAGGTCAGAGGTCGTTAAGTTTTCCCACCCAAAAGCACCTCATTTGGCCTTAGATGAGAACCCCACTTGCAATACTGAACATGAGGTATGTTTTAAACTTCTCAAACTAAACACCTCCTGTCCCTTCTGCTTAGTGTGTATAACATCTTTATGTTTAGAAAAGCTGTAGGAGAGTAGTTAACACCATTCATATTCTAACTTTGAAATGCAGAATTCTCACTGCTTAATATGTGGAAAGCATACCCAGTGAATGAAACAACCAGACTGCCTTCATTTTTAGTTTGACAACTAATCTTCTTTCAATTCTGTCTAGATATCTTGACTCTATCATGTTTAGGTAATTCTCTTTCAACATCCAAACTGTTGCATGTCATCCCACACACTCTCATCTCAAGGTTTTGCATACCAAAGATGCACTAGGTCTCAGTCTTCAGCCTCTCTCATAACTAAAGGCATGTCTTTGAAAGATAGTTTCATAAATGTTCTCAGTTGGGTAGTCTCTGCTCAGGATTAATGTTGTTTCAAAAGCAAGTGCAGCACTTCTGCCAGCAGAAGACAAATTTGCTCTCTATTTTGAGCTTCGGATAAATCTTAAATGCAGCTAAAGGCATTCAAGTCATCAAATGAGAGCACACACAGCACTTGCATGTTATCTATCAGCATATGGCTAGCAGAGTCTGCTTTGGTCACAAGGGTGGATCTTTACAAAGTGAATGAGCACAATTTGTTCAGATTTTTAGGCTTCTTTAAAAAAAGATCTGTTTCAATCCCAGGACTAGTTATTTTCCTGTGTGTAGTCCTGGCAGTATACCATTTTCTTAGAAGCTGTAACTTGGAACAGTAGCTTTTTTCCACTAATGGGAAAACCTCAAAGGTTTTGGGAATTATGTATACACTTAAAATTTCAGAGGATTGTTCCAACTGCCTGAGCTACCTGAGTTTGAACCATTTGCTCTTAACTTTGACAAAACCATCTGGTAGGCACAGTTGAAGATTGTTTTTGAAATCAGTATCTCTTACTGCTGGCTATGTTTTCATGAGCATTTTTATTTTTCCTGCTATGTTACAGGAAATAAATTTGTAATTCATTTCTTTACAAACATATCCTTTCCTGAAACAGTAAGTGTGAAAAACATGCTTATGTGCTTTTCTAGATAATGTGTTTATTCCTAGATATTTCAAAACCACACATTTGCACAATTTTGTGTCCTCCCTTATAACCTGAATTCAGCCTACAGCTGTCTAAGCAAAACAACCCATAAAAGGATAACTGGACCAGAGGAATGAAGCCTGTACAGAAAAACATTAAGAAAAAGGCCACAACATGGATAATTTATGTGTAAGCAATCCAGACAAAGGATTATGGCAAATCTGGCCTTTCAAAGTCTGCTAAACATTCAATGTAAAACATGAGAGGACTATTTTTTATATATATATATATATATATGATATTATATTTTGTTCTTCAGTGAAAAAATGTCAATTCTTAGTAAACATAGTTTTGCATGAATTTGGAATAATAAATTTCATGTTTTGTAACTGATTGTAACCACAGGACTGCAGAAAGTACTATCCTCAATAGCATATCCTCAAAATCATAGTTATAAGTCCCATGAAAATGAATTATGCTCCTAAATCCTTCCAGCAGATTTTGAGCTCTCTCTCAAAATATTTTGCTAACTATTGATTTCCCAGCTTTCCTGGTTGTCCTTGGTTTTGAGGAAGAATACAGTCTACCCATTTGTAAACAAAAGAAACAAGCATTTGACAAAACATGGAGGAGGTCAAGGCAACAGGCAAGTACTCTTCTCTTGAAAGATTGTGGCTCTTCCATGAAGCTGAAGACCTGCTGTCTGGATTGCTGTCCTAAGGCATCTCATATTTGTGGAGACATTTCTGACAATACATATATAGTTCTGTAGCATAAAACTTTACATTTAAATCACTGTCCTGGTTATAAAGCATGTTGCAAGTTGAAATCTAGTACTGTGTCTACAGGACACCTCTCAGTGTCAGAGAGACAGGGGTAGTTCCCACACCACATTTGAGATGGACACAGGCAGTTCCTACAGGTCTGACTGCACTTGTGATTGCATCCCACTTTTTCTGACATCAGCTTGTACACCCAACTGTACACGCTGGGCAGATGCTTTTGCTTCTTGGAAAGCAGCACTTCTTAAGAGGGGTAAACATACCTGTTTAGGATAATGGATTAAATAAAAAAATTCTGTGTGCCTCTTTCTTCTTTAAAGCACACATCCCCCTCATAAATGCTTCAAGCTTATAGAACTAACCTGCTGTCTGTACTTGAGCTGATCCATTTGAAAGGTAAGGCTCCATAGGCTAGCTGATATAGCCTCCACTACACACCAAATTAAAAGCATTTTACTGCACCATTCCTGTTGTGTAATTTTGAAGCATCAAATTAAAGCTTAATAAACCTCTAATTATGTTTCTTTCTCGTAAATTATTTAAAAGACATTTCACATATTCCACAGTAAACTGAAAATCCTTCAGTTCTTTGGCACACAAATAACTAATTGCAAATATTTACAGAGGAACGTGCCAGAAACCTAGTTCAAAGGAATTTTGACAAATCAGAAAAGTTTTCCTAAAATATGATCTCAAACATATGGTTCCTTTAGCTCATACAACTTCAGAGCCTAGGCTGAAATTGATAGCTAATGAAGAATGAGCAGAAAAAGCTACAAGTTTAATATAAAAATGAAATACTCTATGAAAAGATCAAGTTTCCTTTCCATTAAGGAAGAAATTTGTCTTTAGCTACAGTGGAAACAGAACTGGCTTCCAAATGGTGCCGCATTTCTCTGATGTGGAGCTTGATATTAGAGACACAATGAGTAAGATTCAATGCACCACAGAATGGGAGATTTAAAATGTGCTTTCTGTTTGCTATTCATTTTTAAAAGTCACATTGGATGCAAACCTAAACAAGATCCCTTAAAACTTAAGAGCTAAAAGAAACAAACAAAGCAATAATATTAAATGTATGCTTAGTCTTTTTCCCTCCCTCCCCCCAGTTAGGAAAGTCAGGCCTCCTTAGTGTTAGCTCTTACACTATTACATTATTCAAATGCAAGGGTTTCCTCTCTGCCTTGCTTTCCACTCTGCCTTGCTTCTTTATGCCCAACAGTGATTTCAACTCATCACTCAGTGTCTGAACACATACCAACATGTGCAATGATGTCTTCTGGAAAAAATAGTTCTCATCTTTTCTTGCAGCATCAATCATTTCATATTTCTTATAGCAAGACTTGAAGTTGATAACTGCACTGGATTAAAAATGTGTTCTGAATAAATGTTTAAAATGATGGTTCCCTATAACCTTGACAGCCTAGTCTGAAGTAAAACATTTTTCTGGTGCAAATTTGGAAGAGACATAAACATAGAGTGAAGAATCTTCCCCAAATTGTAGTGTTTCACTTTATTCTACCAAAGCAAGGAACCTGACACGTTACAGCAGCACAACAGCTACTTATAACAGTCGTAAATAACACCTTTTCCTTCATCTCACCGGCAGCTGCACTCAGAGAAGTCTGCTTCTGGAGTAAGCTTGTTATTTTCACGTTGTTTATTTCATAATAGCTGTAGTCCTGTTTGACAATTTCTTTGAAGCTTTAATGAAATATATGCTTAGCAACTGCTATTTTCTGCTTCCAAAAGTCAGCACGGTAACGCAGCTACCTTTGTCACCTGTTTGAGTCACACAGGTCCCCTTCCCCTTAGTCCTGAACCTTGGACTAAAGATGACTCAGGTGTTTGGTAAAAAGAAATTAAAAATGTACATTGGGTATGTAGTCTTAAGAGGCTCAAAACAGTTATCTGTTGCAAACAGCAACACTGGAAGACACGTGCAGGTGACAATTTGTTATTAAAAGGTAAGTGGCTTTCTGAGCATACAATATTCATGCCTAGTTCCTGCTATGCATATTACACAAAGAGAATTGCTATATTTAAATCATAGCTATTTTAGCATACCTTAAATTTTACAAAATGTCTTGACAAATTTAGCAGCTAGTTTTATAACTACAGAATGTGTAAAAAGCGCCTGACCTTTCTGGATGGCACTAAAAGCTTGTGAGCTCTGCTAAATATAGCAGTGAGCAGTTCAAACTGTCAACCTAAGTTCCATTTGTTCAATTTGTTATGTCAGTTCACAGTATTTTCAGGAAATTTGGGGATTCAAAAACTCACATCAGAAAGTAACATTTAACTAACTCAGCTTCAGTAAAAGAATATCCTCTTTTGCTTTTAGGATGCTCTTATACTAAGATTTATTTTCAAGAAAGCACTTAGATTAAATCAGGTTCTAGAGAAGTAAATTATGAAATCATTTAATTCTAATCATGCTTGGTCCAGATCCAGAAAAGATATTTTAAAATGTCAGTAAACAAGTTACAGTCTCAGTAAGAAAACCTGGTTAACAATCTCATAGGTTCTGCTGAAGATATAAAATACCTTAGAAATGAAAACCAGATGTTACTGGAGTTGCCTGAGCTGTCAGAGAAACACCAGTAATAGAAATCAGAGGCTCCACTTAACATCCACTACAGATCTCACACAGTACACTATCTAATTAAAGTTTGATAGGATGAGAGGCAACATTATCAGCTCTGACAGATTCCTTCCTGTAATTAGCAAGGAAGTCTTTTATCAGAGAGGTGTAGGCATACCCTATTCCCAAAAAGAGTGCAGCATCCAGGCAAACAAATTTTGGCAGATGCCTGCCACAGTAGAGAGGGTAGAAGGGACAACTTCTAGGCAGTGGCGCTGGTAGCCAAGCAGACTCTTGAACCAGATCTGCTGCTGGGGTCAAAATAGGGTAGTCATTATGACTATAATGACATTAGCTTTATCCTGCCTTCTCTCTCCAACAAAACAGGCAAGATGCTTCTGAAAGTTACAGCTACTAGTAGGGCTGCCAGTTTCTCAACCTCCTGGTTGACAGATAGGTTCTGCCTAAGACATGTGTGCCACTGAACTGTGCTTTCTTCTTTTGAAATACTCTCCCTATTTACAATAAGCACAGAGATCATACTTATTACAAAAGTGAAACTAGATACTGAACCTTAACAAGGCACAATTTGGCAGAAATAATCTGGTTTTGAGTCACCTGCACAAATAAAATACAGCAACTACCTAAATTTATCTTTTGCTTCAGATGAATTACACCAATACTAAATTTAATCATATTCATTGTCTCTGTTTTACTTTACCAGTGGTAGAAATTCAGTATGTGTTAGAGCATACCTAATTAAAAAAAAATAGCTTCCAGCTACTGAAACTTGCATTTGCATTACTCCCAAAATGGCATTCTATCATAATGACATTTGAAGTGAATTCAGAAAGAATTGGTATTGTTTGAATTACCTCCTCTTATAAAGCATAGATTGCCACAAGCATAATTAATCTGAAAGTACATCAGACAATATTTCTAGTACTTCTTAGTAGTATTAATGAGATTTACAGTAGAAAAAATTGACAAAATTGAGAATAGCAGGTTCACAAAGCATTGCATTCAATGTGTTCCAGGAGATTTCAACAGGCTGAACAACAACAATTTCCAGAATACAATTATGCAAATACTTTATTATTCTCAATTAGTTTAAGTCCATATTAAGCATACTCTCAAGAGAAAGAAGTTGGATATGAAATGTAATTTTCATTTTGATATCAATATTGTTACCTTTGAATCTCTGTTTAATGATAAGAGACAGAATTATGTCTCTTGTTTGACATCTTTTAAATGCATTTGCTTTCGTTTGAGGAAAAAAAAACAAAAAAAGCTCTCTAGTAACCCTAGCAATAGAAGACACACTATTGTTGCAGCTTCATGTCACTGTGAAGTATTACTGGCTATAAAGGTTAATTATTTCACTGTCATCCAGTAACCTGGAAGTAAAGAAATGATAACTGGCGAGTTTCACATACATGGTGACAAAGGTAGTGAAAATAACAGAAAATAGTGGATCTTCTTCTGTTCAAGGGCTACTGACTTAGCTGCTACATTTCAGTGCAGCTCCCACTGCATTCTACAGTCACAGAAAACACATCTGAAACAGGTCTTGAGAAGTCACTTAAGACTTCAGCCCCATTTCAAGGCAAAAATGGGTCAGATCCAAGTCCTTCCTAACTGGTATTTGTCTAATCTGACTTTAAAACCTCTCAGAATTAAGAATAAAAAATCTACTTTGCTGTCTTAGCATTAGAAAGTTGTTAATATTTGCCTTTATCTGTGCCACTGCAATTGTAGCTTAATAATTCCTGCTATGTCAGTCATATACATGGAGAACAAATGATGCCCTTTTGCTTAATAATCCCAGGTCATTAAGGTCTAAGGTGTCTGGATTTTTAACCGTTTGTTGCTTGCTCTTTAGTTCTCTTCAGGTGGTTCATATTTCACTTCAAATACACTAAGCTAGACATAACTGTAGCCTTACTAATGCTGTGTAAAGCACAGACATTATATTACACATCATCTAAAGTACAGTAATTTTCAAATACAACCCAGCATGGCACATCCTTGAAATAATTTAAAACTGCAGAGTCACATTCAATTTACAAATCACTGTAACACCAAAAACCTTTCCTGAAGAACTGTTACTAATCAGTTTATTTTCTCATCCTTGTTTGTGTTGTAGTACTCCCATTCACAGCATCTTGCATATGCTAATCTCAAAATTAATTTTAAACTCGGTACTCTAATTTGCAAACATTATTTTTATATTCAAATGTTATTCTCCCGCATATCTGTACAACCCCTCAACATCCATTATGAGAAAACATTTTAAACAAGAATTCCACTCTGATGCAAGCAAAATAAAGCACATGAAATAGAGCAGATTTGGACTTACAGATGAATAGGTTTAGGAACAGGCCTAGGGTTAAGACTCAGACCTCAGTTCTTCCTCCCTCCAGCTGCCACAGACTCAGCAAGCACGGATGAGCAGCATTCATTCCATAAAGGCCTGATACCATCTGTAAAAATAGGGATAAACAATTACTGTTTATTTTTAGATACCTTTTTGATATAGATGCAAACCTATACATGTGAGACAATGTTTATAAGTTCTATGCCATGCAACTATGATGTTTATATAACATAGCACAAAATTATTTTAATGCCATCTGGATTGGGACAGAGAGGAAAAACAAAAGTTACAATAGAAATAGATTTTTAAAATAACTTCAGAAAATTCAGTTTACAGACTCTGATCCAAGTTTTGGATCAGAAAACCACACTGCTGCCAGACATTCTTACTCCACATCTTGAGAGTGGTTTGATACTCCATTCTGAGTTCAGGAAAACACTGCATTAGAGGTTTAGATCCACCTGTGTACAGCTGACTGGACAACATCAGTGTGACCACTGGACTTATGTGCTTCCTAAATGAGTATGATTTAGAGGGGTCTCCTCAGCAGAGGCACATACAAATAAAAAGATAATGACTTAACCTAATGATCCTTCACTGCTTTTTCTTTATACTGTTATTTTTCCAATAAATAGCATGAGCTTGTTTCTCACCCAGTAAGTAATCATTTATGACAATTTAGTTGAAACAATGTTTTGGTGTTGTTTCTCTAGTTCCTGTATAGGAGATGCACTGGAACATCTTTATCTGCCTGACTGATATGGTATACAGTCTGTTATGTTCAGAAAAGTACAATTTGAAGAACCAGGGCACAAGTGATTTCCAACTGTCTGCAGCATTTATTCTCTGAGTGAAGTTCTGGAAACTCACATATTAAGTATGACAGCAATGGCAAGATTCAGAGATATTTGGAAACTTCACATTGGCTCCTCATAGCTCAAATTTCTCACTTTCTAACCATATGTTTGTCTCTTAATTCTTATCCATTATTTCCTCTCTCTGCTGTGCAATTTTTAAACTCTTCTTAACTAACTGGTGCCATAGTTATACTTGCCTGGGTTTTATTTTCTGAAAATGTCTGTCTGTGACTCTGAAACCACCAGCCCATCCTTCTCCATCTACCACTTAACCAGATTTTGTGGATATCAGTTACCTTCAGACACCTAGCACCCAGGATTGAGTATAATTAACAGGAAAGTTTTGAACTTCAGGTATTTGCAGTGGGATCACTTTAACTGAAGTATTGTTAAATATTAGAATGGTGAAAAAGTAATAATGCAGGCTCAACTTAGAGCAAAATAATGAGGTAGGCTCAGGTTAGAGCAAAGGGTGACTAGTCCAATATAAAACAACTTTCAACCTGCACATCTGTGGTGGCTTGGCACTGGCCTGCTAACAGACACCCACCCAGCTGCATCTCTACTCTCCCACCTCAACTGCAGAGGGGGAGAAAATAAGATGAGAAAGACTGTGGGTCAAACTAAGGACAGGGAGACCACTTATCCATCACTGTCATGAGCAAAACAGGCTCGACTTAGGGGAAACTTAACTTATTGTCAATTAAACAAATAAAGACAAGATTAACATGAGATCCCTTTCCCCCACCCAACCCATTTTCCCGGGCTCAGCTTCCCTCCTTCATTCCCAACTCTACCTCCTCCTGCTGAGCACCGCAGTGGGATGGGGAATGGAGATTGTGGACTTTAAAACAGCTGCTCCAGAGTGGGACCTCTCTCAGGCTGTGGTCCTTCAGGAGAAACTTGCTCCAGCGCAGCTCCTCCACAGCTCAAAGTTCCTGCCAGGAGAACCCCTGCAGGATGGGCTCCTCATGGGCCGCCATTTTCTTCAGGAAGCGCCTGCTGCAGCGTAGCCTCCTCGGTGGGCACAGGGCAACCCCTGCTCAGGTGCCTGGAGCACCTCCTCTCCTCCACCTGCTCTGCCCTCCACACTGCAGGGCCATTTCTCACACTTCTTTTCCTCACACCTCAGTGCCATGCAGTGTTTTGCCCTTTCTTAGATACATTTTTCCCGAGGTGCCACCCCCTGTGGCTGAGGGGCTGGGCTATGCCCTGTGGTGGTGCTGCCAGAGCCGGCTGGATCTGGTCGTGTCCAGTTTGGGGCAGCCCTGGGCTCCCTCAAGCCCTTGCTGCCCATGTCTGGTGCGACACCACCTACTTTAACCTACACATTATGTGACGGAACTAGAGCCTCAAGCTCTAGACCTAGAAGTTGTTTATAATATAGTCAGTTGTAGCCCATAACAAATATGCTCCTTAAAGGCAGGAAAACACATCAGGAAAAAAATTGTCTTTGGTAAGTATTTTGTTAAAAAGGCTTTTAACCTTCCTTGGGTGGCATTAATTGCTGCTGCAACCTTTTAGTAACAACCTGGGAGACCAGACATAAATAATTATTGTCAATGTTCAGGAAAAAAATCATACCTGAACCATTATTTAATTATCTACAAATGAGGACATCACTAACAATGTTTCAGAAACAAATAGTTGCCTTCTCTCTGTTGTGTTTAATTTTTAAATTGTGAAACTGCATATGGCAATGAGTTAATCTTAAAATAGACAATTACCATTGTGATAAATTGTTCTGTAAACATAGCTTGCTAAAATAATACATAACGAGCTTCTCTTGTTTTGTGCAGGGTTGGATAATTGTGAACACTCACAAAAAGAAGCTTTATGCTCATTTTCATCTAATGAATATTTTTAGATCATTAATGTTATTTGCTTTGAAACCACTTCTGTGATTCTTTTGCACTGAAGATGACAACCATTATTTCTAAGCTCTTGCATAGGTAAAATTTAGGAGGGTAGCTATGCATAAAATGTTTTTTCTGTCTTACTCTGACTTTCTGCAGATTACTGCCACATCTTTCTACATGTGTAACTGCTACGCACAGCCGAATTTGCTATGACATTTCACTATGAGATGTTCTGACCAGTTAAAAGATGTTCTCCATTCTACCACAGAAAATAACAGAAAGATCAGCCTCTCTTTCAGCTGTTGTCTAAACAGTGTAACACTCAGTAAGTACAGCGCTAATTTTAAAGTTGTTGGGCTGTGCTTACATACAATGGACTCATTTCTGTCCTTGATTTTACACAAAGACAAAACCCATATATTACTGCTGCAAAATAAAAATGTCTATATACAGATCAACCACAGAGTAATAGGAAAATCACTTCTAGTGGCTGTAAGTCTACCAGCAAAATGTGCACCTCAGAGTAATTGTGCTCATTTGTCACATGGAAATGGGAAGACTGAAGGACTTACAAGTTGTATTAAAGACACTGTAAGACTTGCATATATTCACACCCTTGCTCTTCAGAGAATATTCCCCCCAAAAAAACCACAACAGCAGAGCAAGTCATATTCCTTTCTTGTAAAAGTCGTGTTGCTACAGAGGGCAGCCCATTTCATCCTGGGCAGAACAAGGCGTGTGTCAGTGCCTTTTGTATTAGGTGCATAACCACAGTAGAGAGACAGGAAAGAGACCTCTGAGATATATGACACCTTCTATTTATACATCACTTGTTTTCTATAAGCTATGAAAATGTGGGATGGAACTAAGCTAAAGGAACTGTGAATAACTACAGAAGCCACTGCACTTGCCAAGTTAAACCTGTCAATGATCAGCCATGGGGCTAAGGTTTGTTACTTGGACTGAATCATCAGTTCAGCTACATTTGAGAAGGTACATTTCAGACAGCAGTGTTCCTTTTCTGGAATACCGAACTACAAAACAAACTGTTGAAATGGAACACAGCTCATAAAGAAAATAAAACCAAATTTTTACGGTAACTAACTAGGAAATGTTTTCACCAAGACAGAGTTGAAAAAGACAACTGCATTAAGAATTTGGGTTAAACAGAAATCTCTCCCACAAAATTGTCCATTAATTTCTTTACTTTATCTCCAATTAAAGTACTTTGCTTAGATAAAGCAAACCAGAGCCTGAGCCTATCTAAATAGAAAAAGTGACTACAAGAATTCTGGTTACTAGGTTTTCTTTTGCACAGAGAATGCAAGGTTTACACTAGTACCAGGATGTAGCTAAGAATAAGACTTTAGAAAGACAGGATTGGCAAAACACTAATAGCTTCAGTCTTCTGTAGTACCAACTAGGAGAAGAGAAAAGTTATTTTTATTCTTAAAACTTTGAGATACTAATATGTATTTAGAAAATGGTCTACCAAGAACAAGAACATTTTAAATTATCATCTAGAGGAACAATCATTTTTAATGGAAAAAATCATAAGTATATCCTGTAACCGCATTTTACTTGCTTTTTTTCCAATTAGACAAAACAACTTAATCTTTAGATAGGCTTATATACAGCAAGGGAGGAACAAGTCTTTGCTTTCTGTTTCCTCCTCTTTTCCTCCATGCAAAAGGACAAGCAAACAAAAAGATAATATTGTTTTGGCAGGAAATCCTGCTATCTTTTCATTTTTGGATCTAACACTAAATATTTTAACATCAAGTATTGCATACTTTATGAAAACATAGAACAATTTCATATTCAACAGTCAAACCATTAACTGAATACAATCAAATAATAACAGATAATTTTGTGTTGATGTCAGTCCACTGAGACTAGAAAAATTTAATTTAGTATATTACAGGAAAGCAATACTTTCCTAAGGTCATATCACGCCCATAGGATATATGCTTACATTGACACAATGCAAAGTTGTACTTAGTAGCACTACAGAGCTAAGGTTCTCCCTAGGTATATTTCAGGTGGATTTTGGCTCAGGGTGAGGGGTCAGTAGTCAGTAAACAAAACTCAGAAAATGCAGGAGAAATTGTATCAGGTTTTTGTATCAATGGAAACACAATGGTGAGACATTTAGCTACTCAGGTGAGGAATTGATAACATATCAATAATATGAATCTTAAACAATTATACATTCAGTATCATATAAAAGAGAAGCTGTGTTCAAAAATGCTCTCTTTAATGTGTGGCTACTAGTTCTAGGCCTGTCTTTTAGTCAAAGGAAAGAGAGAAACTACAGAGACGAACTCAAAGTGTCTGCCTTTTGGAGAAACCTCTCTTGACTGACTGGAGGAATTAGTCACCCAAGCATCTGTAAAGTGCCCATACACACTCAAAGTAAGACAACAATTTGCAAATGTGTGACAGTTACATTCTTGAAAAAGACCAACATTTGTTAGTTTGTCCATGTAGTATGTAGTAAGATATTCCTAATGTAAAAAAGAAACTGTTATTCCAGTTACGTCAAATTTCTATCTGTGGTCTAGAAAAACCTCTGAAGCCCTGGACTAGCCAAAAAAAAAGAAAAGGCATTTATAGGAAAACTAACAGAGGAGATACTCACTAGAACTAAACAGCATATTGAAATTGGTAGGGCAGAATTGATAAACCCAATAGAGGAAGGCAGAGAAGGCAGAAGACAGAACATCTGGTTTGAATGATATCCAGACAGCCCCATTTGTATATCATCTGCCTACATACACAGTCTGCTTCATATTCCAGCTTCAGAAGTTTGAGCCTGAAAAGAGAAACCTCGTATCTTTAAGCCAGCCTATAGCTATCCAATCTAGATCTGCTCTACTGTTAATCAACTGACTTTGGTCTATCTTGAGACACGTTCATAGAAGTTTCTGTCCCTGGAGGCTAAGCTGGAAAATCAATTCCCTGTGTTCTAACAAGGACAGTAGGAGCAGGAAGAGAAATGGGATTCAGGATAATCTTATTCCATCCTGCTGTGACTGCTGCAGCCTGGCTTTTACATGATTTGTGGCACACGCAATGCCTGACCACCACAGATTTTCTTCAATTAAAGATTGCTGAATGCTGAAGTTGAGATCCACTAAAGTATCTAAAACTCTACAGGGCTTCCCTCTGCTCCTCATGATGAATATTGTTCCTACCAAGGTCTGTATACACTACTCTAAGCCTTTAAAAGTGGGGGGAAAGGTGAGAATCAGATCCCCAAGTCACAGCAGACTCAGTTTTCTCACTGCTGTTCCAAGGAAAACAATCAGCAAAATCCACATTCTGACTGTTGAGATTTTCCGAAAAAGCAATCCACAAATAAGAATGAGGAAAATGCAGCAAGAGGCTATAAGATAGGAAACAAGGTCTGAGGAGAATTATAAAGCCAAATAAAGTCACAGAAAAATACAAAGCATTGAAAAGCAAAACAGTGAGACAGCAAGGATTTACAGATTCACATCCTCCATCAACCTCTCTGATTTGTTACCTGAAAGTAACCACTAAACTCAAAGGTTTCATGGGCAACAGTTACAGACAAAGCTAAAGTATGAGAGTACATCAGGAAAGTAAGACCTTATTTTGAAACAAGCAGGAACTCATGACTGAGATAAGTACATTTATCCCAGCATTATTCCCCCTGGTGACTCAATTTTTCTTTCTTTCCAACAGTAGCAGCTTTTAACAAACAGGGAGTGCTCACATGCACATACATACAAATGGAGGCAGGCAGCTTTATTTGGAACCTTTTCAGACCAGTTTGTACACGTTCTGCCTATTAACTTTGGCTATTCTGATTTTGGTCACACAGCAGGGAGGTGGTCATTAATATTAACAGCATGGGGCAGCTGGGGTCCAAGTCCTGTACAGAAGAGACTGGCAAGGGGACAGTGTAAGTCACACAAAAGTGGCACTAAATCTAAATGTGTAATGAAAAAAAAATATGTAAGCAAAAAACACAGCATGGAATCGAGATTATGCAACAAAATACACTAAAAAAGCCCACACTAGATTTTTTCTCTCTGCTACTCCTGCTTCCCAAAAAGCAGCAGTTTTCCTATATCATAACACATCAGATTTACTGCTCTCCTTAAAAATGCCTTACCATCAATTAAACTTGTACCATTTCCACTGAGCTGAAAACCTGAATAACTGATTTCACTGTACCTGTGAAGAGGAAGAAGCAAACCCATTTCTTGCAATTGTACACAACTGAATTTTAGGATGCCTAACAAATTTCTTTTAGAGTGGGCTTACCATTTCACTGTGGAAAGCGTTATATGTAATTAATTTGATTTAGTTTGCACAGACCACTTCTGAGTTCTAAATCACTGGAAAGTGTTTAAGTAACTGACCAGGCATTTTGTTTGTGCTTAGTGAAATGCAAAACCAGATTTCTTCCCAAAACTAATTTTCCTGATAACACATCTTCTTTCTGTGTTAATATCTAAAAGAAAAGCATCACCTGGGAGCAGTATACAACCTAGAAATACTACTGTAACAGTCAATGTTTGGAGGCTTTTGGGGTCATTTTGTGTGGGTAAGAGGAAAAATGTGTATATCCAGATTTTTTTTTTTTCCTCCTTTCATAATTCAGTCTAGTCTGGTAACTATATTTTCATCCTGGATTGATCAATTATATGAAATCAACATACTTCTATAACTGCAGCAACCAGCCTTGGCTTGCAGCAACGAGGACTGCTTTAATAGACTCTCTCCTGAGAGAGTTCTTAGTCATTACTTGCTCTCTTACTTGTGAGAAAACATTTAACTTGAGACTCCATTAATCTGAAACTTGATGTTATGTACATGAGCCAGCTTATAGAGCATGCTCATATTTCTAACTGTACAGAACAGTGTGTGCAATCCAGCACAACAGAGAATTTGGGCCTCTACCTCTAAAGCTAAAGGTATTGCCTGAAGTCAGGTTGACATTTTGGCACACAATAGACTATATTATTATTATCAAGAACAGCCATTTGACCCTGAAATTCCTTTTTAGATGATCAGAATTTGTGATAAACAGCAAGACTTGGAGGATATTGTTTTCATACTTCCTATTTTTATGGGATTTTTAATTTTTTTTTATAACTTTTAAAAAATGTAGATTGTTTCTGAAGATGGTGATTTGTTCACTTCTTCCACAATACAAATTACTGAATATGCAGATTTATGCCCTAAGTCATCTGTGGAAGAGTAGAGATCTAGAACCTTTGACAAAGGCTTCTGGTACTCATTTGAGTAAATTACCAGCCAAATCCAAACTTGAAATGATGACTAACAATCTATAACTCAATCAGAATTTCAGTGATGAGGTTTCACTGATCATTTCATCATGTTATTTCTTTTGATGGTAAGGCTTCCAGAAAAGGCTAACATTAAGCAACATATATTCTACATAGTAAAACCTTCAGCTTTTTCAGCCCTTTTTTATATCAGAAAGAAACAAAAAGTACTACTTAAAATTAATAAATCAAAAAGAAACAAAAAGAGAAGACTTCTTCCCTTTGTGGATCACTTTGTAAAGACTATATTTAAGATCACTGTGCATTGCACACAGAGATTCCTGTATATTCAAAAGGGATACAGAGAAAATTAGAAGGACCAAGAACTTCTCAGCATACCCTTAGTCCTTTAAGACATCTTCCAGGATTCTCCATCTAAAATAATGTTCTGTAATCTCTCCTTCACTCTCAACAGACAGCTTCAATTATAAAACTTGCTGAGATAAGGTCTCTGCTTCATGAGGCTAATGAATATTTGAAATTATGTACTCAGCTAATGGATATTGAACACAATAGCTATTTGGTGGGTGATGTCACCACCTCTTACTCCTTGGAATTTGTTGTTAAAATGCAGTAGTTTGTAACGGAAACATACTGATATGATAAAAACATTAACTCTCCAAAACCTAGAAGCTAGTTTATAAGAGCTGGCCTCTGACCTAAAGAATTCATTTAAATGGGGGCTTGCTTTGCAGTGCTTTAATGAAAAAGGAATATTGCCGTAACACAAAGATATTTGATACAACCAGAATTGGGTTTGGTTGTTTCTTTAAAAAGCAGGATATGAGACCTGTCACTATATTTACTGACTTGCTGTGTTATTTTCATGATGTCTTGGTCATATTCTCGTAGCCTCTCTTTTCCCAGCTATAATTGAAAATGAAAAATTGAACAGTACTTGAGGATCAATTTAAGATCAATGTGATCAATATAAAAATTATTTGGAATAAAATACAACTGTTCATATAGTAAGTTATTGCCAAAATAAAACCTTGCCATAGGAGGACAGTTCTTCAAAATAAAATAAGTATAAATAACATTGATAAGAAATGTCCATTTCTGCAATGACAAAGTAAGAAAACATTTTTTAAAAGGAAAAAATAAATCTGATTAAAGCTTAGTTCAAGAGGTGATTTTTTGTTAAAAAAATTACATTTAAAAGGTTAAAAAATGGGAAAATAATGCATAAATAAATAAATAAACAAACCCAAGAACCTTCAGCACTGCCTCTGCTGGGATCTGGATTAGATAGGGAAAAAAGGCTGTGAGCTATACTCTCAAACACATGAAAAGTAAACTGAATAGAGGATGTGTCTAAAGTAGAGCCTTTTCTTAGAGAATCCTAGTTTAAAAGGGATCAGCAGTGAGTGTCCAATCCTTTTAAGTAAAGCAAGGGTTGCCAAAAATGTCATTTCCATAGATGAAAGAGAACATGAGGCCACAGGCTCAGGATGATGACACAGGGAGGTGGCCACTGCTTAACTAAGATGCCATTGAAGAGCAAAATCCATTCTGGAATTGTATTACAGTATCCATCTTCTTAAATGGAGTATCTAAAACCTGCATTTTTAAATTGACAAAATGAAACTGCTGATTATAAAGAGAGAGTTGTATCCTCACTGCAATAAAATCATTTTCATTATGAATGCATTATTCATAATAAATCACTGGGTAATGACAAGGAATCACAGAATGGTAGGAGTTGGAAGGGACCTCGAAAGATCATCCAGTCCAATCGCCCTGCCAGAGCAGGATTCCCTAGACTGTGGCATTACAAACAAAAAAAGACTGAAAGCAACTGTTTCAATTTGCTTCTAATCATATTTCATTATGCATAAAATTATTGAATTTAGAGAGATCACAGTTATATAAAAATATAAATGAGCAACTCCTAAGTAATCACTGACCTGCAAGCAAAGGTTTTCTTAAAATAGTTAAACAAAACCTGTATCACTTTAAAGAAACAGCTCAGGAGGATCAAACCATTAATAAGTTGTCCTCTTTTCGGAATTATACATGGATAGCTTTCTTAACCTTAAAAAAACCCAACAAATGAAAAACAATAAAAAAAAACCCACCCTAATATCCCACATGAAAGACAGAGGACAAAACTTAATTCATTATGTTCCCAGAATTTCACCTGTATGATCACGAACACAGAACACAATGACCATACCAAGAACCCATCTCCTCTTTTCAAGCTAATTTACACTCCACACTTAGATCTTTTCCCATTCATCCCTACTTCTGTCACATTAAAAATTTAAGTTGCAATTATGAGAAACTGCTCCAAGTGACAGAGATGGTAAGAAATAATATATTGTAGCTTGAAGGGACTGATATAAGTGTGATGATAGTGGGCATTCCCTCACAACTACAATATAAAACTTTCATACAAAGGAAGGATAAAACAGTACAAATATCTAGATGTAGATAAATATTAAAGAGAATAAATTTCAGCTGAATGCATTTATAGCTACATTGGGGCATTTAAAGATATCATATATATTTTATGGGTAGTGAACAGGAGTCACAGAGTGAACAGTCCTCAAAGGCAGGCAATTTGACTTGGGTATTAATTTATCATGGGAACTTTGCCATCCTTTGAAATGGTTCATTGTGCTCTCCCATCTATTTTATGGACAGGTTTAATTCTAGTAGCATAAGAAGAATGAATGTCATCACGACCACAATTCCCTTGAAATACATATGCAAAGGAAACCTTAGTAGCTTGTAAGTATACTGGGCAAAACATTTTTATTTTCATCATTTCATCTACCCACAAATATTTGGGTTTACAGAAATTCTAATAGATCTATACTATGCACAGGTTGTAATTTTTGGTTCTAGAGATGCTGGAAAGAATACAAAATTTTCATCCTGTATGATGTCATATTTTTTTAATACTTCAAAAAAACTCAACCAGATTTCATTTCAAAACCACAGAGAATTTCTTTTCAATTACATCTCATTTTTTTGTTTGTTTACTGTTTGCTTTGTTTCAGTGTAAATACTTGTATTTGTTCAAGTTCCAGAAATAGCCTTTAAAAGGAGCATTTCAAATGATTTAGCTCTGCTTTCTTATTTAGCCACCAAAGGCAGTATCTGCTTGAGATCATTCACTATATTCACCTTAATTTTCCTTTTTCATTTTTCACTCTTATTTTTCAACACCTACTAAACCAAAGAGGAAATCTAATACATCAGTCTTTCATAATTTATAACTAACATTTCTTAACCATTAATGTTCAGAAAAGTTAAAACAGAAAGAAGAAAAAGGGAAACTCCCCTAAATACCCAGTATATAGTCTTCCTAATAAAAAGAATGTGCAGAATAAAATAGGAGAGAATTTGAACTGAGTTTCTCAGAGAAGAAATCAAAACTCTTGGAAAATAACATTTCTATTTCAATAATGATTCTAATCTAAAACTTCTCTCAAAATTATTTTCCATTTATGACTTGTCCTATTATCTTTCCTATTGTGATTTTTTTGTTAGAAGCAAAAGAAATTTCCAAGACCCTGGTGAGGTAATAAACATACAGAGGTGACTAACTTGAACAGCAGTGATACTTTTATGGAGGCGAGATCAGGGCATTCTACCAGATGGGGGTCCAAAGACTGCTGCAATCCTTTTGCCAAATCCCCTTCCCTGAAAATAGTACATTTGTGTGGCCTGCATAAATGTGGCTAAGAGGAGAATAAGAAGCTGCTTAAATTAGCTGTTTGCCAGTAATGGAATCGGTATGCAGAAGACATTGTCAGCAGGACAGATCTGCTTTGGGCCACCAAGAGAGCTCCAAACATTTACAGGGTGTCATCATGTGCCCATTATGTTCCCTAAGGCAGAAATTAAGAAGGCTTCCAAAACCCATTTTCATTCTTTGGAACATGTCTAAGGCTCTGGTGACAGCATGATCAAGAACTGAAGTCAGGAATCGTTACCACTGTCTAAAAAATCTGAGTGAAAACACAAGTTCAGAATGTTAAGAGGCTTAATCATTACATTCTTGAACTACAAATAATATTCATCCCTAAAATTATTCCTTGAAGAGTTCCTAAGAGATGAAATTAAGAGATTACATTTTAACAAATTGCTAGTGGAAAATTCCTTTCAAACCATTTATACACATAAGTTTCCTCAAGTGAATAATCAAATTTACAAATATGCAACTGTATCTCCATAAATATGAAAGAACAAGCCCTCCTACAAAACAACATTTCTGCTTTAATAGTTGTTATTATCATCACCCAAAAACAATGCTAGAAGAATACTAAAGTGGCAAATGTCAACTATGTAAAAGCTAGCAAGCCCCAACATAAAACCTGTTTATGTACTGTAATATTCTTATGATCACATTTTCCCACTGAATTATTGGCTAACAGGTTGTTCTCATTAAGCAAGATGCCATTATTATTTTCAGTATTTTTTACTACTAAGCAGCTGCATAATCTACTACTAAACATTATTCAAGCTTCAGTGATAAAATTACTCATTTCCTCTGGGGATTTTAGAAGATACTTTTTACAAACACTAACATAGTTTCACAGCTACTAGAAGGTAAGGGGATAGTAAAGCCATTTTGCAAACGGGGACATGACATCTGCAGGAGTTATGATCAAAAGTGCCCCTTAATTTGTGGATCCAATTAAAATGCCTCCCACTGGATTTTTCAGAGTAACTTTATATCAATCACTGTACTGAACATTCAAAATACAGTTTCTATTGCTTCTGTTGCTACTAGGAACACTTAGCACTTTGCACATCAGATCTCTAAACCTCAAACAGCACAATTAGGAAGTTTTAATTAGACAAAGTTGTACTTTCTTTGTTAACAGCCTTCTGTGAGCTATCAAAAATATACTATAGAATGGATTTTTCAATTTAGTTTTAGATAGTTTAGTTTTGTAAACTTTGACAGGCATCTACTTCAAGCTACAAATAGCCAAACTTGGTGTTCCTGAGTCATCTGCTTCACGTTAGTCAGCATCATGGTACCCCTCTGATGGCAAGGCCCCAGCAGCAGGAATGTGGACAGCAGACATCCCCTCAACCTCAGTCCCCAGCATCTGCGACTGATTGAGAGAAACTCTCCTTGAGTTCTGCAGCTCTGGCCTCGAACATGCCCAGTACAGATGAAAAGACATAAAAGAGTTAAGCTGCCAAACATCCCTTTACTGCACGTGTGCAAACTACAATTTTTTGAAGCCTTGTAAGTTGGTTAAATTTGGGTTAAATTCCCTGCCAAATGTCAATCCCTGCTCCAAATAATGAATGTACCAAATTTCTCCACTTGTTACAGGTGATTTTTAAAAATATGTATGAGTGGTTTTGCCAGTCTTATTATCAAAAATTTTTTTTTCATTTCACCCAGAATTTTCTATGCTGTTCCTAAGAAAACATCTTGGGAAAAGGGCAAAAACCATCTGCTCAGTTACAGTCAGAGAAGGCTATGGGCATAAGCATCACTACTATACATATATATATATATATACACACACACGAACAATACGGAAAGACTAAAACAGGGTCTTGAACAAGCAACCCAAGTTAACTAAGACATAATGTTGTAGGGATTGCAGCATTATTATTGTAGAGTTACTGCGGGTTGCTCATCTGTTTCCAATTTGTTCTGACGAAGCTAATTTCATAGGATTTTGGTCCAATTTCCTCTTCTTCAGGCCATCTAAGTACAAAATAATTCCAGTTTTATGGCATGGCTTAAAGTAGTTCATTAGTTTTTATATGTTGATAGTAAATCTGCTAACACATCACGGTTCTGAAGGTGATCAGAAACACTGAGGCTGGTTCCAAATTCAATCCCTTTCACATCAGAAAAAGCCTCAAAGAATCTTACCAACCAAACAACAACAGATACATCTGCAAGTACCAATGTTAAACACTTGATTATTGAAATTACAGGATATGCTATAGTCTAATGGGGTGCAAAAGGTACTTATATTATTCATTATAATTTCTAATTTTGTAGTTTAATGGAAACAGTAATAAGAGACATCCCGATCCAGTCACGGTCCAGCGATGCTCAGATCAGCAGTGCTTATATGGCTTAAGCAAACAAACTTCAGGACACTGCTAAATGAACTCAAACTCATTTTTCTCCTGTTATTAAACAAGCATTTGGAACCATTCTTTATATTACAAAGATCACCATATGAAAAATGCTGTAAAATTGCTGCTTCTTGAAAATCAACAAGATGTTCAGCTCAGCAGTGATAAAGCATATGCCACCCTCTCCCCTAAATGGTTCAGTTCAAATTAAGCAAAAATAGTATGATGTAAGACAATATGCACACTTTGGTAGTGTATTATACAGACTGCACTACACACCTAGCACTTGTTATTGTTTGGTCAAGATATTGCTCTACATGCACTACCCAGACATATTTTCTGTGGAGAATAAAACCCACAGTTTGGACACACATAATAAATATTAAAGGAAATACACTAAATGATCTTATTGAGAAACCAATGTCAAAAGATGACTCAAACTATAGAGCTATGAAGCATAAAGTCTTAATGAAAAATTATACATTTTTTCATTACTAAATGCTTTTAAAAAAAAGAAGGTATTTGAGTAGTACTGCCTTGCTTGCCTGAGCAAGGTAAATACTAGAATTAAACCAAAGGCAAAGAAATACAATGAAATGTGGTTGTAGCACATATAGTATAGGAATTGCTAGGCACAGCTGTAAATAGGAAAATAATTATTTCACTGTGATGGCAAGACACACATCTACACATCTGGACAAGGTTGCAAGAGCTTTTCAAGAGCAAAATGAGAGATATTTTCTTTTCTAGGAGGATCATAGAGGTAACTCCAGTAGGTGAGCCCTGGTAGATGGAGGTGAAAGGTGTGGAGCATACACAGTTCTGAGCTCAGTCACATAAATGTCACATTTATGGCCCACTGCATGTGTTAGTGACCCAACAAAACCACTCATTCCAATATCATAATCATGAAGTGGAATACATTTCCTTGAAGTGCTGAGAAACTTCTTTGCTTGCTCTTGCTGACAAAATTACATAGCACAAGTAAAAGTATTCCTGCTCTGAGAAATATTGTCATGCATAGAAAAAGTAAACAACACTCCTGTCTGACCTCAAAACTAATAACACTATCCTTGCAAGCTTTAAAACAGATCTCTCATTCTGGGCTTAGTGCTCTTTCTGTAAAGCTTTTACTTCAGAACCTATGACTTGTTTGTGCATCAGACAAGGACATTTTAAAGAATGAATTTATGACTGGCTTGAACAGAATGAAAGTTTACTTACCTAGTGTCAGCAGCATTAGCAAGACAACACAGTCACCCATAAAACAACGTGAACAAAGTTCACCTGCTACTTCTAGATTGAGGAGAGACTCATGCACCTTTGTTGAGATATGTTTTAAGAGCAAATCAGAATGATTGTCACAAGCTACTTCTCAACCACATCAGTGAAGGGGTTACTAGAGTTAAAAAACCTTAGAAGCCAGTGTTGTGGTGTAACTCCAGCCAGTATCTAAGCACACTTATTATCTTCATATTTACAATATGTTGCATTTTAGACGTAAACAATATGAATCTATTTTCTTAGATAAAAATAAAGTCAATAGGCATTTTTATATCGAAAATTAATTAAAATAGTTAACTACTGCTCAACAAAATAGTAACATTAGTGGGAAATTCTGAAACATAATTCTGTTTAAAATACAGTTTTATATTTTCTAATTGAGACCCTTTTATATAAATGTCTTCCTTCCCATCTCTTGAAAAATTAGGACACAGGGTTATTTTAGGAAACTCTAGAACACATGACTGCTAGGTCTGCTTTCAGCACCAGCACTCTTCCAAATCAATATAAATACAAGATGCAGCATCCTACATAGCAAATAATCCAAAAAGCATCTTTTCAGACATGACAAATATTAACTATGAAATTTATCTTAGAGTTATCTAATGGTAACAAATCTGAATTGGTTTACACAGTTATAAAATGGCACTTTTTGAAGCCTTTCCTTTCCCCACATGGCTTACGATGACTGTGATGGCATTTGTGGATCACCACCTGTCACTGTCATATGGTGATGTGATGCTAATAATAAGCATTATGCCTTCTGTACTGTTTGTTGAACTTGGTTATGTTATATGAATTCGTGTTCTGGAACATTAAATGTAGCATTTTAAAAAAGCTATTAATGTTTCAGTTGGAAGATTTGCTATTATTTAAATTGCAATCTGATATTCCTTCTCCTCAGCAGAGATGTTTAACTCTACTGAGGAGAAATGTAGACTCGTCACAAAACAAAAAGGTCATGCAACAATGGTGAAGAATCATTTTATTCTAATAAATGAGGACAAAAATAGAAATAAAAAAAATCTGTTTGCTCTTGCATGGTCTTTGACTCTAGCTCAATGTTCCTAAGTAGAAAAGTTTCTGCTTTCTTCTAAGTAACTTCATAAAATAGATTTGAGCACAAAACCGTAAGTAAACCACAAAGCAAAGGTATACAGCTGGTTCATAGCTCATAATTTACAATGGATACCACTGGGGTTGTCCGGTCAAAGTCATAGATATGGAGTTCTGCTATACTCCTAAAGGCAATTGATAGATATGATTGCTTCAGGAATGGATATGCAGTCTTGTAAAAGCAGTACTGAAATACACTGACCTTTCACAATGTTATTACGGCATGTGCAATTTAAATATGAAATATAGCTATTCATGGGTAAGAGACAAGGAGCAGTAATTCATCACTCTCTCAATCCACACAGATCTATAGAAGAATCTCTTTGGGAAAACAGAATTACTGAGGATGGCTGAGACTTAAAGAAATACAAAATTGATCAAAAATAGTGTAAACATAATCCAATATGCTTAAGAAGGTATCCTTATCTCTGAAAAACAAAGTATGCAACTAATTGAAAACTAAACAGACCTGTAAGTTCAATAGAGATATCCAAAAGATGAAATAGCGTAAAATGCCAGCACTTTTCTGTTGTCAATACACAAGCAGATAAAATGAAAACTCTGCTCTTTAACTTGTGGAACTATTCTAAATCACATTTCAGGGGATATTGCACACTTGCAACAAGTTTCCAGTCCTTTTTTATTAATAAGCCAATTTAAAAAATAAGTGTAGACATTCAACTCGTGCACTTAAGGGGAATTAGACTGCTAAATTTTCTAAATAGCTTTTGTAACAATTTAAAGATCATTGCTTCTTCTCTTGTCATTATGATTGTGATAAAAAATCTTCATTACTTCTTTGGCAGATGTCTTACATTCATTTTAAACTTAACTGAAATCTCCTCTGAGTCTCCTCTATCAGTTCCCACCCTTAATATGGTGTTAAAAGCATACAAAAACCTCCACTGGCTTAGGTCTGCTTGAAGTTCTCGGTGTCTCAGTTTACGCTGTGATCACTTTAGGAGGAAGGGTCCCAACTTCACTATAGCTCAGAGATATGTATCTAAAAATAAACAATTTGTTTTAAAATATGTTCTCACAAGACCCAAATTCATCCAGCTTTGCAGGGATCTACCTAGAGCTTTTCCACTTAGCAAGACACCCAGGAAAGACTCAAATGAAGAAGAGCCAGGTTTGGTTAGAATAAAATCCTAGAGAAATAATTTGAAACAGAAAGCTCAGAAAAGGTGACAAATGCAGCACAGGAATGAGAAGGGTTTCTTCATAACTGTCACCTACCCATGGTATCCTTGTTATCAGGTCCTTGCATCTAGCCAGCAGAAACACTGTCTAACAACAAGCTCTGCTGAATGCCCTCTCTTTCCCTTCATTTCCCCTGAGAGATGCCCAGGCAGACACAATTTCCCTCAGCCTGCAGAGGGACCTGCCTTAGCCAGGAACACAGACATTTTGTAAAAAACTTTTTGTTCTGTGGACTGCAGTTCCTGTGGAAAGCATATGAATTCTCAGCTAGAATTCTCCCTCACCTTTCTAAAATCATTAGCCCTCACTTGCCAGATTTTTTTCAGAGGCAGGTACTGCATACCTTTTAATTCAGTATACGCAGGCTAGAACATTCTCATTCATATGTAATTAAGAATTAGTAGACCGAAGTCCTAATGCCATATGTCATCTTGAGAAAGTGCTTTGAGAGTGTCTAGTGATGGACATGCTAAATTATAAGTATGGGAAGTAAAAATATTCCAACTTTTCCATAAAAAAGCCTGGAAAAAAAATAGAACATTTTTCATGCATTCGCTTAGAAGCAAAGTCTTGCATCTTTTATGTATGTTGCTTATTAAGCCCTCTAGGTTTGGAAACACTCTGCACATCTGCATCGTGACATCCACTGTCATCCTTTGTGCTGCAGCACTTGTACAAATTGCCTCTGGATACTCACCGTGTGGTTGACATGTCACAGAAAGTTCCTGCAGCCACATTTTCTTGCTACTGTCATTGAAGGTTACTATTCAGTTGTTCAAGGTCTCTGCTCTGAGTGACTTGTTCCTTGCTTCTTAGAAATTAATACAATTAATCACATTCTCCAATTGACATCAAATTACATTTTAATTCATGTTTATATTCTAAAAATGTAAATTCAATACACGAGGTTTGGATTGCAATCCACTTGAACAGAATAGCCCTACTAACACTGCTAGCACTGACACACTAAACAAGGAACTGTGTGCCACATTTACTTTTGAAAAGCAGATGCTGACTCAGTAGAAGACCTTTCTAAGCTGCCTTCAATATATGCTCTTTTTATCATAAATCATTACCAAACAATGTGGTTCAGAGCTGTGCATTGTGCATATTGAATGAGAGCTACACATGAAGCAGTCTGTTTTCTCTCTGTGGCAGAAGAACCATCTTTCTGTCACTTGGCATGTCACTGAGGATAGGTCTTCACGGACCACTGCTTAAACTTCGTAAGCATTGGAATGCTGTGCATAAGGACCTATTAAATTAAAGAGCTTCATAATTTTTTGTTTAACAGAACAATTACAAAATACAAGACATTTCTAGTGCCTAAGTTAATTTATCAGATCAAGATATTTAAAATGATACCATCAGCACTGAATGGTCTATTGACTAATTTGTGCAAAAGTCTAGGTATGAAAAATAAAAACAGGAAATACTCAGATACCTTATTCAGTGATGAGAGAATTCTTTGGAAGAAATTATTCACTGAATTAATAATTCATCAGATTTTAAAAGTATCAAAAATTTGGATTAATGTGTGTTAACATAACTAAAGATTAACATTTCCTCTCCAAAATTAAAAAAAATAAAAAAGGGAAAGAAAAAGATATCTCTCTTGTGATTCATCTGGACAACTGTGGACTTCTACAGTAAAAAAAAAAAAATATATTAAAAAGTGCCTCCATCTCAGCTAGTCATCTTAAGTTCCATTGATTGGCAGCAGAAAGAAACACAATCTTCTGCAAGTGCCAATACCAATTACTGTCTTCACAGCTTCTTATACTTTCTATCCAAAGACACAGAAGTACTTCTGAAGATCTCAATAATGCATGAATAACTTTACAACTATATGAAAAAAAAAAGCATTTACATGTAGTTTTGATGTAACTATCAGCAGTACTCAACACTACAACAGGTTGGCCTGTTTAAAGCATGGGTATCAAAAATGCCAATGGCAGGATGCCCCAGGCAGTCACACAGCATTTGAACAGCAGCTCTTCCAGGTGTGATCAGGTTCTCAAATCCTATGGTCATGTTATAAAACATAACATAAAACTACGTAGAAGATTGGAATGTTTCCAACATTGTTTTATAATAGCAGAAGCATATTTGCTCATATGGATGTTTACTGTCACCAGTTATACTGTGAGAGCAACAGAAAACCAAATCTAGAGTATTTCATGATACTGGGATCCTTGATTTGGCACATGAATTATTAACAGACTCTTCAAATAACTCATTTCAGATTTTATCTCAAGTCACTCTTTATTTTCAAACAGTTTCATGAAAGTATTCTTCTTTTATAAAGTGTTTATTTTCTAAGATTTAGATTTATCCTTTTGTGGTTTTTTCCTAGCCATTCCATTTAACACACAAACACACACTGTCATTCATAAACTTTGCTATCCACAACAACTTTTTATCTGGTACTTTTATGAATTTACTGTTCCTTAGTCATGTGGGTTTTTTTCCACAGATATTCTTAAAATTTTTATTATTCATGTGTCCTCCTACCTCTATTTCAAAAGCCTCTCTGAAAGCCTGACTTACTGATACAAATACTAGTAATAACTATTTCACCCTGTTATCCTCCTCACCATAAATAAACAGCAAGCAATGCAACTGGGGAAAGCTTAGCACATGTGATAACAGAGCACCTTGATACAGATGAAAAGTTACCTATAGAAATGGACAGATTTGTAGTATATGCTATTATACACAGATGGAAAATTTAACTATTCGAGAATAAATCTACCCAGAGCTCTCTAGGTTGAAATAAAGTATTTGACTACTGCAATTCATAGCTGCACAATACACTGATTCTAGTCAATCCTCAAATATTGCCACAGCCATATCTTCACAGCAAACAGCTAAGCTTTTACATAATAAAATCCTGAAATACCAAGTCTGTATGATTTTAACTAGCACAAAGGAATCCTAGTTGCTGGGGTACACAGCTCATTTTGACAGGCTACTGCCAGTAAAAGCCATCTCTATCTTGATGCATACAGAATTTTACATCATGATAACTAATCCAAGACAATAAAGTACCATAAAGAGGTTTTGATGTCAAAATCTCAGTACTTTTCACTTCTGTTCAGTCAGTAACCAGCAACATCTTTGTTCAGAGTTCAGGTACCTCCTCCCTGCCTGTGCAAGATCATGAGCTCACATTCTTTTAATCTTGAAGCTGCAGCTGTTGGTGGTTTTGAGCAGCTATGATCAAATGTAAGGTGAATAAAACTAATTTCTGTGGTCCCTGCTACACCTTACAGATGATATAATGAATCTTCTGAAGTTACTTTCAAAGCTATATAAGCAACATTGATGACAACTCTCATATGCCACCCTTAAAAATAGTTTTTGATGTATGGTTTCCTGTGTCTTTTGAAATGGATCATGACTATAACAACTTGTCTTTTCTCCTGTCTCTAGTTGACAGCCCCATAGCTTCAGGAGTGGAAAGTGACAGCCCTAAGAATAGTTTACACTTCTGAGTATTTAGTGATCTGCTAATTGCAGCCTTAGAGAATTACCTCTACCATGACATGCCGTCCTGTAAAAACTCTCACTGCAGAAAATCCAGCAAATAGCTAAGAAAATTGCAGTACATAACATAAGCTGCTGTAAATGTTCATAAGACATTTTCTCTAGAAATATAACACAGATATTTCCTAATCCAACAAATATGTCACCAAGCTAGCAATGCATACAAACACAAGCAGGTTTGGGGACAAAATACACAATAGTATGCAAAGGAACAAATACATTACAGGATCATGATACACTAGAATCTAGCACCTCCTTTTACAACATGCACAAAACCTTGTATGTCAGTTTACCACTCAGGGCAAATCACCTTGCAAAAAGAGTGTATATATTCAAATGTGTTATATAAAGATGAAAAGACATACTCTTCTAGCCTACCAAATTGTTTTCCTATTCACCCAATCTCAGTGCCAGAGAAAATTGTCATGACAGAAGATTCACCCCAGAGGTAAAGCAGAGGAAGGGAACTGAGACAACAAATGAAAATATGTGAGACTCTTTCATGGGACAGGGTGGGTGGAGTGGATCATCTACAGGATACACTGAGACACAAACCTTCCCAAAATAATATTAACATCCCATTGTGGTCATCATTTTAAATGCCACTTCTCTCTCCCTGACTTAAGATGCATCATGTTGTTGAGAATTAACATTACAAGAAGATATGATGAAGGAACCTAAGGTGTTTCAGTAAGGATCAGCAATGAATCCTGGCAAATTAATTTATTTGTGAGACTGAGAAAGCAAAGTGACTGGAAGCTGTGTTGGGTGTCTCCTTGTTTGGTTACTTTCACTTCCAGTATAAGAATTCAGTCATTTTTTGTGAATAAAGAGGATCACGCCGTGAAAGCCCTGGAGCCACTATGTTTTTCTAAGCCAAGCTCAAAGAAGACCACAAACATTCATGTAGTTGTGAAGTCAGATGGAAGAATTTTAAAATTATAGGTCAATCTAAATACGAAACTTGCTTAAATATCGGTAAATTAAAAGGGGGGAAAAGGCTTCAGTTCCTCTTATCTGCATTTTTGGTTCTGCTTTTGGAAACTCCTGAGTCATATTTTCAACTTTCACATTCAGTCAATTAAGTCTGAAAGGGCAACTCTTCCAAAAACAAAAGCTGAGATTCTTCATCAACAAGTGCCTCCAGCAAGTGAAGAAATATTACAAGACACACACACAAAAATCCTAGAGAGTAATTTTATATGAAATCAGAAGGGATGTGGGACTTCTATAAATTCTATTCACAGACTCAGTTGTATTCCTACTCTTCCAAAAGCCATAGTTTTCTAGGGGGGAATTATTTGGAAAGATAAAGTAGCAGCCTCACTGATATTTCAAGGCAGTTTTCATTACCACGTAGTACTTATTTTACCTATCTAGTGATACATCACAATGAGAAGACTGTTTCATTTACTATCTCAGCTGACATGAGAATATGAAACAACATTTTAGCAGTATTGAAGGAAAAAGTAAAGTGACAAATGTTAACTTCTTCATCTCTGTTGCAGCAAGACATCAGAAAAACTGAAATGGAAAAACAATCCACAAACACTTGTTCACTGTTAATGGTATGTCCTGAATTTCCTAACTAGGATAAAAATCCAGAACTGCAATAAGAAAGAAAAAATAAAAAGCACTTAGCATGAGAAAAAGAAATTTAGGAGAGTGTATCTGCAGTTCAAATTAAATGGCAATGTGGCAGGGCAAGAAAAATATAGCTGAGGCACCTGTGGACAGCTCATGAGTGGTGTGAGAGCACTAGTCTGTAAAGTTCTGTAATGCACTTCAGATGATTCTATTGCTCAGGAGCTGTCAAAAAAAGTGCTGTTCACAAATAGGGCCTTGAAAAGTGGAAAGGGGGGGAGGGGGAAGAAAAAAAAAGTGGAAAAAAGATCCATCACAGAAAGCCTAAGGGGACTGAGCATAAATCTCTACAGAAATGTTAAGATTAGATACTAACCAAGCAACAACTGAAGGAAGCACAAACATAGCTGTCCAGAAATATTTGACAAGCTAACCACTTAGGAAGAAGGGGAATTGTTTAGTGTGATACCAAGGGCTATAACAGCAAACAATGGGATGAAATTAGGAAGGAAGATTTAGGCCAGATATCAGCAAAACATCTCAGCAGAGTTATTGTACTGTGAAATAATCTCCCAAGGGATGTAGCTGAAACTCGTTGTATGGGAAATTGAAAACTAGCTCCAATTACAGCTAAAAACTTCAATGCACAAAAAAATACAGCCTCTGTGGAATGATGGCCTGGATTGACTTAATAGTTTTGGGGTTTTTTCCAATTTCTATTATATTACATTGTAGAATGCACAATGTAAGAGTTTCAGAGGAAGAATGTTTTTCACAACAGAAGATATTGTTTTAGCTAAGTATGCTTAACAGTTTAAATATCTATCACTCCACCAGGCACTACCACAGTGTCTGAATATGCCATATTGACAAGACTTTTCTTAAAAGTTTTAACTCCCATTTTAATAGCTGAAGTAGATCAAGTTGAAACTCCATCCAAGATTAGAAACATTAATAACATATAGCAGCACATCAAACACAGAACAGCAGTACTGCCAGTTTAAAAAATGGATGCCGTGTTTATCACACAAAAGCTGAAAACTCTTTAGAAAGATGGCAAATGAATTGTAGCTGTCCTACAGAAAATACACTTTTCAAACCTACATATGCAGAGACAGTTTGCATTAAACAGCTAGTATTTTGAGTTTTCTTTCCCATTGTGTACTTATGTTTTCTGCAATACCTCGTTTTTGTATCTGACCTGTGCTCCTTTGGTTACCCTACAAGCAATAAAGCCACGTAGGCAACACTCCAAGGGGCATGACCCTTCTACCCAAAATGCAGAAGTCACTGGTATGAATTCTGGGTGTAGTTTTTCCTCAACAACCTAAAACATTTCACTACGCATGAAATGAGAAGCAGCAATACGACTTGCTAAATGTAGAGGTTTCCTATACATAAATGACAAGTTTTCCTCTACTGTTCACATCTGCCTTGTCTCCTGCCTCTAGCCAAACTGTGGTGTAACTGCAACATGATGAGATACACGTAAATTTCAGAATAACAATTTTACAGTATGCATGAGCAACCCAAAAAATAAGAAAACAGCAATTTCATCAAAATTATATGAACTACACTTCTTTTTGCTTATGGATAAGAGGACCTGTTGTTTGAGCTACTGACTGATTCAGAGTTCCGACAATAGTTGCAATACTAAGGAACTGAACTAAATCTCTCTGAGAACAGCAAACAGTCTTACACTTTGACAGCTGGCCTTATTCAGTAACTGCTATGGTTAAAAGTAGTAGAACAGAAGAGCTGAGGTGCACTACATTGTTTTTGATAGAAACTTGAATTAATCTAGAGAAACCTCCTCTCTTTTGACTGTTATGTCAGGCTATACATAGTGCATATTTCAAGATAAAATTCAGTGTAAAAAAAAAATCCTATTATATTTCCTTTTAATTGATTTTCACCTGTTTATTTTGCATGCTATGTCATGAACACCACTAAATGATAACCAAAGATGAACCCACCTGACATTCTTGAGTATTTTTATTCCTATTCTAGAAACAGCTGCAGCAGGCTGCTGTATGTGCACAAGAATAAATTGGTCTACCACATTAAACCAGTATTTATTTGTGGATGGCTTCAGAAGGTTCCAGGCTGAATTAGCAGTTGGCCAGATATTGTCCAGATTTCAAAATCTTTCAAGAGATACACTAAGTTGCAAATTTTACACTTAAGGTGTGATTTAATAGCTCACTTATGACCTACAGGGTGTGATATAGACAGGAGCTGTTACAGTGCCAGGGCTGAAACTCCAAGCACATCTTCTGTGTGGCAGCCATTCAGACTGGAACAGCATTACAAGCCACAGAATATTACAACAATTTCAAGACCTCAGCTCCCATTATCTACTTGTTGAAAAGCCACAAGAGCTGTATAAGCTTGCATCCCCAGTTTCCTAGCGAGCTTTTCTCTGTCACCCCAGCTGTTCCAAGGTGTCTTGGAAGCATGCAGCTGTTGAAAGTGGTTTTGAGCTGATGAGCTGTGACTGGTGCTGTCAGGCTCCCCAGAATCCTCCCTGTGTCTGGAAACATTAGTGATTTCATTGGGCATGTTCATGACATTCATCTCAAATAGTTACTGCAGTCTATTAAATGCATCTAGATTATCTATAGCAAATATGTGGCATCAAGGGCTGGTACAAGGCTAATATCAATTTCTTGAAGCAAATCACTCACTCAGGAATATCTTGCAGCTCTCTTGGGCTTAAAAGCCAGTTTTCACCACCTCCAGTAGCTATGGCTTGAGGATCACAGAGACCTGGCAGCAGCCTTGTAATATAGGAAGATGATTACATTCTCTTTGGCTTCTAGAAAGTGAATCCCATCACCTTCCTGGGAACAGAAAAAAGTTAAATACATGGAAACTGCTGACACTTGCAAGAATTTGCAGAAGAGTTGTTTTATGTTTTAAATAGAAAAACACACCAGAAGTCTGCATCCAACAGGCAGGCAGTTTTCAGAGCAATGATGCATTTGCATATATATAGCAGCTTTCACCCAAACAGAGCTCAAATTAACAACATGGTTGCACAGATTTAACACAGCTACAGTTTCAGATGTTTTTAACTAAGAATCTAGGAGCAAACTTCTAGCTGTATGAGAAAATCCCCAAGAAATTTTTGATGGATACAAGCAGTTTCACTCAACATCCAAAATGCAGGAACTGCTGCATTAGAGTCCTCTATCACCACGTTTAAAGGGAGAGCCCTCCTCACAGACCAAGGCTTCTTGTAGTGGGTAGTTCTCAACTACTGTTTTCAGCCAATTATTATTCTGACCTACCCTTCTCCTTAATAGACCTTGCAAAGAAAAAGAGGACTATTTATTTTAATTAAAAATTATGTAATTTAGGGGGATTTGAGACTGGTTTTGATATTCATACATATATAAAAATGTGCTGCTTCATGTTGCTAATAGAGTATATTTATCACATTTATTCCCAGTAAAACCTTTTGGTTCCTATAGTAACAATGTGATACTACCTTACACTTCTAAAGATAATGAGCTACCTTGCTAGAAGCAAACCTCACACCACTTTTTCTGTGATTAAAATGCATTGCACAGGGTCTACGTACCCTCATTCACAGCATCACAGGATGGCTGAGATTGGAAGGGACCTCAGGAAGGCACACTCTGCTCAGGGACACATAGAGCCAGTCGCAGGTCCAAGTCCAGACAGCTTTTGAATATCTTCAAGGAGAAAGACTCCACATCCACTTTGGGCAACCTATGCCACTGTCTGTCCACCCTCGCTGGCAAAAAGGGGGTTTCTTTTCCTTAATAAATAACAATTTGCCTTGTATTAAATGAAAAAAAAAATTATCTAGAACAAATATTTGTGCTTCAGTTTGGAGTAGTTTCACTTTTTAAAGAAAAAAGCTAAAAGTGAAATCAGAAAACAAAAAAACACATTTACAAGGGACTTCAGGATTAGTTAATAAAAGATATCTACAAAATCTTTCTTGTTCTACAACTCAGTGGCTATTACCATTCCTATTGCTTTGTATCTGCTTCTCCCAGCTACAGCTCTGTAAGCTAAGACCTACTCTGTGTCATTCCTTCAGTTCCTCTCTCCAAGTCAGACACAATGGCTGAAAGAGAAGCTATGGAATTGCAGAGCAAACAGAGTATGAAGGAGATCAGTTTTCGAATTCAGATTAAGATGAGTCTACTGCTAGTTTCATTAGTCTCAAACCTAGGGCTTTGGCAAATTAATCAATCAGCAAGCTCTACTAAGGCACTTATGAATGAGAAACTGTGTCCCTTTTTAAGGAAAAAATAAACTATCCTTAATCATTTTATTCTTTGGTTTTTCTCTTTAAAATGGAGACAACACCACTCACCCCCTACCTGACAAGTGTGCAATGAAAAAGAATGATGTGCTCTAATATATATTATATACATACATAATATTATAACGTGTATATATATATTATATATATAATATCATACAGAACAGATAAGAACCTTCAGAAAGATTACACAGTTTGGACTAATTTATCCAAACTAAACATTACTTTCACAGCTTCCTTAGAACTTGCCAAATATTGTAGAAGTACTAAGGGACTGTAATTCTTTAAATATACCTCTATACATAGGAATCTGCATTCTAATCTGCTAGGCTGATAAGTATAACAGCATACCTGCTCTCACCATTGAGGCACTTACTAGTAACATTTGATATATCTGGTATGAGAGATATTTGATATTAGAAAAAAGAAAGAAGCTTGTCACACAGTAGTGTCACAAAGCAATGGAGGGAAAGCATTATCCCAGTGTTTGCTGGAACTATATTTCCATCCCAATTAAACTTCCCTAAATACACAGGGGAATTTCAAAGCAGTTTGCAGTGATTTAACTGTGCAGCTCACATTGACATTTCTGGGACTAAGGATGATAAATCCCTTCACATTGCTCTGAAAGTTCCTCAGCCTGTTGGAAGCATGTGTTAAAGTCAGAAGAGTTCTCCTAATGAGCCCTGCTCCCTTTGATGTTTCCCTTGGATAGCATTTCTGGCACTGAATGAATATTTTAGATGTCTTATGCAAAAAAGTCACACAGTTTTCACCTTTGATAACCATACATCTTACTTTAAAGGCCTTAACTTCTAAATACTGGGGATGAAAAGTGATTCTTTTATGTCTTTTTTGCCATTGTGAAGTAATGCTTTTTTTATTAAGAATGAATAATGTTTCACATTTTGTAACCTTAGTATACATTAGCCAACCAATGGCAGCGATGTTAGAAATCAATATAGAAAGTTAAGCAGTGTTAATGTAGTGGATAGCTCATTTCTCAATTAAAAGTGTTTTAAAACTGAGCACATTCATTTTCAAGTAGTCATTTGAAAAAGCCCACGGAAAAAATATCTAGAATTTTAAGGAGATTCATCCAAGAATTTGCTGAGCCAAACTTCTAAATGCAAAGTTGAAATGACATGTCTGATTTTAGCATTCTTAAGTAAAGTGTTTGCAGTTCACAGCAAACAGTAAAATTTGGAGATAACACTAGCATTATTGAAAACCAGTGCCTAACCAACTTCATCAGGATGCACTTGCAAAGATTAGAGTAGAAAATATTCTGCCTCTTGTATGCAATCAGAAAGGCATCAGAAATTCATAGGAAGGGAAAAAGCTTGAATATACATAAATTTAAAAGCCCTGCAGAGCAAATATTTCTCCTATTGCTGCTTTTGCCCCATATTTGCAACCCTTCCCTTAGTTTAAGGAAAAAAGGACAGCCCCTGAGGTTTTGAGATAGTCCTTTCAAATCTCTTGGCTGGTCTAAAAGTGTCTATGCCTTTGCTCTTTCAACGAAGTTCAGAACTTGAAGAATTCATCAGATCAGAGTCAGCTTCAGAAAAATCCTAAGCAGGTTATGGGTATGTTACCATAGGAAAGCAAAACCTAAGAAATCAGAAAGCACATCTGGAGAAGATTTTCAGATAGGTTTTTAAAGTAGAAAAAGCTGGTTTAGCACTCTGAGCCTCTAGCTCTTAGGGCAAATCTCCTAGCCTGGCTACAAAACCAGAGCCTCTAGAGACACAGCCATGCTACCAACCAACCAGCACAGCAGTGTAACAGCATTGGTAGTTTCTCACTTCTGCCCAGGTATCTGTATCACTAAATCATGTCCTAATTCTGGCTCCTATTCAAGAAACACAACCACTAATCTAAGGAAGATTTGATCAAATAGCACATGCAGGATTTGACCTGGTGCTTTACAGTCAGATCTCCCAGAGGCTATGCCAAAATCCCTGTGGCTACAATAGAGGCTGCCTAAGGAAATGGAAATTTTATTATAAGCTCTGCATTTTTTGTTCTGCTCCTGTGTAGGGCAGAGGTCTCAAAGGAGGATTTTTTCGCTCATTTTTCGTGGGCAGTTGTAAGAACCATCTCACTATGGTGTACATAGATGAGAGGTTTTTCCAGTCTCATAGATACGCCCCAAGAGAAGGCTTCCACAGCTACAGCTGAAGACAAGAAAACCTAGCAGTAAAAGCTGTCCATGTAGCTTGTCATCTTCAGCTCTGCTTTGAGCTTTAGCAGTGTTATCTCACCAGCTCACTGCTGTAGGCCAAACCTCATGAAAGCACAGTCAAGGGCATGATTCTGCCACTGCTGCCCAGTCACATATTCATTAAAAACTACTGAGGCTCATTCATTCTTGCTGATTTTATTTCAGATGTTACACTCTGCATTAAGTTTGGAAAATACAGTAAAATGTTAGAAGATGATTTTGCTTTTCAATTATGAGGTGAATGTTTAGATGTCAAACTATTCCGCACTGATGAGATACGGATGGAAGCTAGATTTTAATGTGTGGTGTATTCTCTGAGTACGTGTTGTACTGCCTCATATGTGACAGACCAGCAAAGGAGATAATTGTTCTTCTCCATGACTCTGATAGACATTGCCAGATTTACTTTTCAATGTTTTAGGTATCACCTGAACTAAGTGTCACTACCTATATAAGCAGCCTTCTATGTTCCCTTCTACATCACTGAACTCATGTTTCAGTGTCCCACTGCATCTGCCTATCTAATGAGGAGGGGCAAATGATCTAGAACACATTTAATATCTTCCTCTCATGCAGAACCAAGACTACTTACAAACACCAACTGTAAATTGCATTTACATTTGGCAAGTTTCCAGCAATACACAGCACCACCAACAAACAAGAAAAAAAAGTGCTGTAGTCAGCAGAAACCACAACAGAAGCTCAGAAGGTTAATGTAAAAAGCAACTTAATGCTATTATCCAACCTAGAGTTTGAAAAGAACACAGAAGTCCCAAATTAAACAGAATTTCAAAAAAATTTCTGTATCATCTGACATGTGACACAGGCACTGCATCACCAGAATAAGGCACTGAGTAACAATGAATTGAAGTAACAAATACTTGAACAGCAGTAAATAAACTTAAGAGTGGAAGACCTTCCCTGCAAGGTATCACAACTATTGCCTTGGATTCCAACACATTTCAAGATGTTAGAAATCAAACTAAAATTCAAATAACCCTCTTTCACAGTGCCCCATGAAGGACCAAATACACATATTTGGGCATAACTTTTTGATGACACATTTAGAAGAAATTAGCTTTGGATGAGAGTAATTGGGAATTCTTTGCATCACAATATCTACAGAGAAAGTCCTCTGACCCTGGGTAACCCTTCAGCATTGTATCAAAAGCCCTGGTTTTCCTCAGTATGTTTCATGCATAATACACAAAAAATTGTAAGAACATAAAGGTGCCACAGATAAACTCAAAAGCTACACGATGAAAATACTGTGATTTTCAGCATACATGAAATGAAAGAAATCTATGATTGTCAGCATGCATTTTATTTGCCACTCATCCCCTCCCTTCAGCCATCCATTCTGACACAGTCTATAAATACATGATCTGCTATTGCTATTTTTCCTACAAGATCTTGATTCATTCAATATATAAACACCCACTGAAGGAAAACTCAGCCTTAGCAGGTAACATTTGGCAACATTTTACACAACTGACACCAGGGTTAAGCTCAAAACAGAGCAGCAGCTCAACATGAAACCCATTTTAATTATTTTATTGTAATTAGCATCAAGACAACTTCTTGAAAATTCAGAAGCTTTCCTACCTCCACTCAGATGAAACAGAGACCTCCTAAAATTTACACAAACCAAAACCACACAAAAGTAGAAACAAAACCAAACCCCAAACAGGAAAAGAAATATTACTCCTTTACAAGCAAAAGGATATTTGCATGTGACTGTGAGTGACCTGGTCCACATCCTTGCAGTGCCTTTCTTCCTGTATCACAAGTAAAATGTCTCAGGTGTCAGATTATGTGTCTTTTTCTTCTCTTCTGCATGTTTTCTTTTTGATCACAAAGTCTAGTCCAGAGACAATCTTTTTGATGATTCCTCTCTCCCCATATCTGGAACTTTCTCAAGAAAAGGTCTGGTTTCAACAGTTCAAACATTTCTGACAAAATAAGTTTCATAGAAACTAATAATTCTTGAGCAGTTCTAGTAATGTGTGATATAAAAGAAAATACATAAACAGACTGAAAACTTAACTGCAGAATCTCCCAGGGGAAAACAGTTTCCTTCTTACAGTGGGTACAGGCCAAGACTGCAAACCATAGAGGACTACAGAGATAACTTCTGCCACAATGGACAGAGGTTTACAGGCACACAGAATAGTTACAAGTATTTTTTAAAACAGAACAAAAACATATACAAAAAAATATATATAACTGATACCTTAAGAAGGTTCTATTTGAAGTTGTTCCTAAGAATGAACAAGCGGTGCAAAAACATCAGGTCTTCTCAGGTAAAGAACTTGATTCAGATTAGCCTGTGGTATAGAGTGTGTCAACCTGGGTCATAATTTGAAAATCAGTAAAACTAATTACTAAAATATATAAAACTACATCTTTCATCAATGCATCCTTTAATGCTCCCTCAGGACCTTTTTAGACTCTTGATATTTTCTCCAGGAGCTCATTATGTGTGAGAGTTACCTAGCTAGCACTGCTCACAGGAAGATGCTTCTTCCAGAAAAACACCTGGCAATGTGAGGCTCCCATGATGGCCCCAGATGCTTTTCAGTTACATCTGTACCAATAAATCAAATATACATTGAACTGTTCTCTATCACTGAGACCAAATCCTCTGGAATTGTCTAAATAGACAACAATTTTCAGTACATCTCCAGCAGTGAGCTGGCCACATCTAATGTGCCTATTGGGGATGCTCACATTAACTCTCAAAATACATCCAGGAATTGTCCAGGAGAGTGAAGCCAAAGCTGTGTCAGGAACCAAAAGAACTATTTAACAGTATTTAAGCAGCTATGTTCCTGTACATGTGCCTGCAGCCTGCCTCTGTTTAATAACCTATATACTACAGCAGTGGCTTTCATGCATTCTTGAATTATTGGAAGTGCTACATGAATGGGTCAGTGTCACAGTTTAGTGGGTCACACAAGTATAGGAATGGAGTAGTTTACAGTTTCACAGATTTCTATGGTTCAGCCTTAATTCTAAGTAAATTTAAATTAATGCATTTTTCCAAAACCCCAGATTTATGAAAATAGGGCAAAGCTGCAATAAAATCAACATAGCATTAAAAATACTTTTAACATCACAGATTGTCTTAGTTTCTCAAATGCCTCCTAAGGTAGGACAAATATCTTCTACAGCCTACCCCTGGCTATTCTGGGAGTTACACACTGCTTGATCCTATTGTGAAAGACCCCTTGGGGTGACCTTCAACATCGTCGTGCACTGATATATTGCAACCAGTCCACGTTTTCTAAGTATTCCCCAAATTCCCCCTCAAAAGCCTTTCCTTTCTCACAAAGAAGACACAAACGAGAGATAGTGGAAGGAACTATATTGTTTCTTTTACACTCAATATGTTCAACCACACTAGCTTTGCAGAATTAGGGAATGTCTAACCTCTGCTGTTGCCAATATGTGAGTAACGATTAGGGAGTCTGGAGTTGCTCCGATGTAACTTCCCTTGAAATGTCTGCCCATGCTTTTCCATTCTTTGCCTTGAATTACTTTTATACGTGCTCTGAGCTACAGGAAACCTATAATCCTTTTCCCAGGAGCACCATGACAGCTTGCAGGGCTGTCACTTACTTCACAGAATTTGTTAATTGTTTGTTTAGTCTAGGAGGAAGAATATTTTTATAACATCCTGGTTTAAAAAAGGGTTCCAGGAGCATGATTCCTTATTATTATAGTGGCTGTATCACAGCTTATTGTATTTCTTATCACCTCCTTTGATAAAAGAAAATAGCTTATTTTAGAATAAACTTTCTCTGGTATTGAATAGAATGCATAATCCCTGCTTCGGGGTTTGCAGAGGCTCTAGAGATCAGCAGGAAAATTATTCATTGTCACAAACTGATATTAATGCAGCATTTTATTTGAGAATTTCAATGTCCAAAAGACAAAAGATATTATTCTGTTCCCTGGGGAGGGGAAAGTTATATACTTGTGTCTGTTCCACATTTAGCACTTCACAGTTAACATAATTCTGTCAGACTTGTTCAGAACAGGAACGATCAAAATGAGTACATCAAAACCTATGCTTGAAGTTGTACTTTGTGGTGCAAGAGGAACAAACTTTGCTGCAATATTAGATTTATACCAGTTCAAAATATTAGTTCAGATGTTGCACTGCCCAGATTTTCACTTAAAAATGCATCCTGAACAGTACAAGAGCCTAATTTATGTCTTTCAGTAATGGAAATTTGTTCTTAGACAAAGGTACAAAAAAATGCACAAAAACTAAACCCCAATGGCAGGATGAAATGAAGAAAAAGTACTCTGCAGGGGAGAAATTCAACATCTGTGAGGATTGCTGCACTCCTGCTGCTTTAATAAGTGCCAGAGCTGACTTCACTACTCTGCCCAGTCTATAAAAGGAAAATCCTCATTACCTGTTAAAGAGTCATTCTCTTACATAAATAGATTATTCAGGATGTATTTGTCCCTAGTGGAGAAGACAGTATGTTTACATTTCCAGAAAATACATTCCACCCAGCTGCCTTCTTGCAATGGTTAACAAATACAAATCAGAATAATTAGCAGCGCAAGCATCTCCAGTGTCTCTTACCAACAGGCTTTTTGGATTTGGAGAAGACTTCTACAACTCGTAAGGCAAGGCATGGCTGAATTCCACCAGTGACTGAATTTTAAAAGAGAATCACTTGCAAAATCCTTCAAGTAAGGAAAAGAACTCCTATGGTTTGTTTTTTTCTTCTAAATCAATTTGTAATACTTTTTTTTTTCCCCACTCACTTAATGCATCAGAAACACACTGCTTCATTGCCCAAACACTTGAATGCACATGAAGCAGCAGTGCTTCATAACCACTGCAAACAAAGGCCAAGGCTACCCTGACAAAAAGAAAACATGGGCTTTGACTTTTACTGAATTCTAAAATCATTATTCATTTCTTTTATTTTGAAATAATACCTTAACTAAAGGTTTTGACAAACCAGAAACACATCAATCTAATACTGGAAGGCAGTAGACCTTGCTTGCATGAGGGAAAGATCTGTTTAAGGGTTGTTATTTTTCCTCAGAAGAAAATGGAAACAAATAATATTGTTTCAGACCAATTTACAGTTGATGGGAATATTGGAATTCCTTGTATCCACTCCTGTGAGTTACATGGACTGTTAGTAAATTACATCATGTTCAACACAGCCTCAGATTGAAAATTGCAAACAATACACCAAAAGCCTCCAGCTACCAGGTTTATAACAGTAAATATATTTTGCAGTAAATTACATTTTTCTAAAGTTATATTATTTTTTAGCTAAAGAATGATGTGTGCAAATTTTTGACTTAATTTTACTTATTTTATAGAGCGTGACGAAGGTCAAATAAATGCTTCACTGAGCAAATGAAGTATATGTAAAATAATGACAAGTAATTATCTGCAACAGTGTCTTAGAGAAATAACACATTTGCTATTTTTGGCATTTCCTGCTGCATAGAAAATGTCTCAATATGTAGCTGTGATATGTCAGCCACATTCCCTGACCAGATATTTTCTAGAAAGCTCCCTGAACTGATAATTCTTCTTTTCCTTTTGTATGGACTGCCAGGCTGGAATAATGTGTACAGGTTTTGACAGACACCTTACAAAATAAAATTAACATTTGCAGGAAGCAGATAGAGGAAAACTTGTAAGCAACTGAGAAGTCTTTTTCTATTTTTGATCTTCAACTTAGGTCCCAGACATATAATAAAGGTAACTAGTTTTACACAACAGTTTAAGCATTAAAGAATGAAAACTAATGAATACATTTACTTCTGTGATTAGGAATAAATTAAAGGGTGAGGGGAAAAGACATTCTTGTCAGTAAAGACTTTAAGAGTGACAGCATTTTCGATATCCGAAGAAGTTACTATTTTCAGACACCAAATATTTCCCACCAGGTTCAGTGCATCTCTTGTAACTAATGAGGACCAGGAAAATAAAGCAGGAATTGCAGCCCAGACTTAGCACTTTGGCCACGTCTGCTATGATATTGGAAACAGACAGGAAACATCTTCCAATATCTTTTTCTAGATGTGATTGACAAGTTTAATTTATCTGATGTACTTCTTAGTTATAGGAATAGCAATAATGCAATAGAAGGATGCCAGACAGCAGAGTTGCCATGGCAACAAAGCAGTCAAAGTTAAGGCAGGACACACAAAAAGACTGGATAGAAAGAGTGAATTCTCTCTTGGAATAGGAGAATGAGAAGTTGGACAACAAAAGGCAAATTGTGGCAATATAACAAGACACTTGCCTGCAACACTGGTAATATCTACAATATATGACTTTAAACATTTCACTTTACAATTCTGAATTTGTGATAGGCAGTCTGCAAATCATGGCATTCATTTAGGAAAACATGGAAGTTAACAGCTTAAATCAATGTGATAAACCAGGACATCAGCACCCACTCTTATGGCTGCAAAAATGAAAACTAGAGGAAAACAGATTTCCCCTTTTTCCTGGAACAACCCTTGCCCCACACTACATGGTCTGACACAGGTGAAGTTATCAAACCGCCCACTTGCTGCCAGGCTACCACTTATCCTTCCTAAGGTTACGATAAACAAACCCAATTCTTGATGCTCTTTCCAAAGCAAGTAATGTTTTTGACAGATGGATGCATCAGCTTCCATTTTCATTAGCTTCATAATCACTGGAAAGCTCCAGAAAAATACACTGTATTTGAGCAAATAAATTTTCATGGCAATATTTTTAGGCACCACTGGAAATAGTTCTTGTCACAGGGGCTTTCTTTGTGTTAACCAGAAATGCTAAGCTTTGCATACTAATTTAAATACAGTACGGTTACAACAGTATAAACTTCACTATTTCTCATTACATCTGCAATTTGCGACAGAACAACAGGCTGGTTTTACTCTTTTTGTCGTCTTTAGGTTTTTGAAATCACATACACCTACTATAAAGGAAACAATCACAACTGTGACTTATAATGTAATTATTGTGCTGCAGAATTTGTTTTCACTGTAAAACACCTGCCCTGTTTTGAAGCATAAATGTACCTTTGGTTTTGGAGCACTTTTTACACTTTCTGTAATACTAAAGCTTTAGAGATCTTCTGTTCAGTTTTCACATGGCTTGACAATGAGCAATAATATCACAATTAATATTTCCTCCATATATCTTTTTACCAGGGCTGAAGCTGGATCAATACTGTAAACTTCACCCTGCTGCATCTCTCCTTTTAATGACTACAACAAGCTGCATTAATCACATCATGGTCAAATTGATAGCATCCAGCATCCTTGAAATGTCTCTTGATATTTAGCTACTGACAATTTGGAGGGCTGTCGAGTTCATTTTATGGCAAACACGACAAAAGTGTCTCTGCCAAGAGTCCACTGAGCACAATTCACTAAAATCCAATAACTCTATGGGCTATACTTTATTTAAAAATAAACATTTTATACTCATTTCCCATTCAAGGGCTCTGTGGGTGCTTGACACCAGTTAAGCTGAACAACTATTTAACATGACCACCCTACCTTTTTCTATACATGAGAAGCTTGGGTACAGTATGCTGAAATTACTTTATCCTGAAATCACTAAGCAACACACTTAAAGCTAAAAAAGCTACATATGTAAACTGGTAAGTGGACTACACGTTTCTGTGCACTAGCAGAACCAAGGAGAGAAACTCAGTTCCAAGATGCCAAACATCTACCTCAAAGATTAAGCTACTTCACCCAGCACATACTTAAGTAAAATTGAGTGCCAAACAGGCAAAAAAAGCCTGCTAGAAACCATAACCATTCTTGGTCATAACTGGCACATACAAGAGTAAATAGTACAGTTTCAGTTTGCAAGAATGTTGTTTTACTTATATTTCATATTAGTATGGTGAATAAAAGTGTGACTTGCATTACAGCCAAACCAGGACTGAAAACACTGCTTTACCAATCCCACTCTTGGGAAAGTATGCCAGCTCCCAGAAACACAAGCTGAAGCATAAAGATAAATGAACTCCATCCTGCCAAGAGCAACCAGCAGCATTGTGTCTCTGCCTGCTGGGGCCAGCCCTGCTATTGCAGCTTCTCCAGCTGCCAAAACTGGAGACAATCACATGAGTTTAGTTGCTGGATAATGGAGATAGCTAGTCATGATTCCCCCAGCTCTACTCCACGCTGTCCGAAAGAGGTGTACTTGAGTTGAAGCATAGGCAAAGTCCTTCCGTATCAGCCACTTGCTTAGCTTGATAATTAAAAGAAGCTATTGATAGCAATTTATATGCACCAGGATGGCTGTGAAGGGAACTTGAGCATGCTAAATTGCAAGTAATAATTCACCATTCTGTGACAGCTTAACAGAACTTAATGACAAAAATTAAAAAATAAGATTGGGAAAGAGGATGAGATCACATCAAGTCCTTTCCTCTGCTCTTCTCACAGAGTTGCTATTTATATACTTTCTAATAAAATCTCTCTTTAGAGATGGAACTTTAAAGTGTCTAAGACACTATGGTTATCTGCAATTTCTGCGTGCAGACACAGGTATTAATACAAATCTCTCTGCTTGTGACACTGTAATCCAAAATCTGTACATAAACCTAACATGCTTCTCATTTCCATACTAGAGAGAATGATACTTTAATAGAAATTGCATACACTTAGGTGGATGAAAGACTATATTTTGTAGACTAGACATTGTTTTTCTTTATGTTAAAAGACTTCTTTGTGCCAATAAAAATATTGCCACTTTTCATACATGCCCTTTATGCAAAATGTCTGTAGCAAGAGCTAAATACGTATTTCCTGTTTGCTAGTGCTCCAAAGTCCCCATTATCTTAGGAAGGGGACCTCCCTTATCTTGAATAGCAACTTGAAAATATTTCTTATCCATTTCTCTTATCTTTTCACCTTTAAGTCAATTTCAGCAGCTTGAGAGAAATGTGGATACTCAGTGCAAAGATTAAGGCACTGGCAAAAGACTGAAACATCATACTGAAGAGAACCAAATACCCAAAGAGAGGAAGCAAAAGGCAGGAGACCAAAAGCAGAAGGGAAAAGAGATACCACACACAGAGTTCAGGTAAAGACAAAAAAATACACCATATGTAATAAACTGTGTAGTATTTTGTGCTAAACAGAAATACAATAAGCCGTGTTCAATGGAACAAATCCCCTTTCCAGGAGTGGTGTTAATCCCTAAAACCTCAGACATCTGAGAGACTCCACACATCCCTGTTAAGCTACAACAGCAGAACAAACTGAGACCTTTTTAATTTCATATGTCTCACCCTCTATGAACAAACTCATTTAATTCCTGATTCTCTCACTCACCAATGCACATTCATGCACATTTTTTATTGTGCTGAAATCATATAATTCTCAGAGGGCAAATTAAGGCTGAAAAGATTTCTCACATGTGAATGCAATTCATCCCACTTTCCTCCTCAGTTCATAAAGGGAGACATCCCACTACCACTTCTTGCTTATTCCTTTTAAAATGACAAACAAAACAGACTTAAAGACATTCCAGATTACTGCATAGGAGAGAGTGCACTTGCCACCAGCCTGAATGAGACAGAAAGTATCAAAAGCAAATGTATTCTTTTATGAGTTTTGGTATTACACAGACGGTATCACTAGTCAGTAATTAATTTGTGTGAAATTAACCAGATTTTTCCACAATCTTGAGATGGTAGAAATATCAGAGGGAAAAAATCTTACCTATGGGGATTCTTTATACTCTCGCAGTGAGCAGTCACTATGTGTTTTGCTTCACATAGAAGAGATTTTACTCACCCACTCTCCTCTGCCTTCCTTTCCAACTTCCCTCACACAGTTGCTCCCCTACCTACCACAATTGGTTCCATAAAACAGTATACCAAAGTACTTATATAAGGAAAATTTATTGCCAAGGGCAACAACAACAGAAACTTACCAATACTACAAGTGAAACTAATCACATTAACTTATAATTACTACTGACACTGAGCACAGCTGTGAGCCAAATTGATCACACAGGGGTGCCTGCAATGGCATTGTCACAGCTGGCACCTACCAGAGTTCAGGAGGCAGGGGGGGGTTGAGTGGGAAGTCACTTTGCATCCAAGTTAACACGAGGAGGGTAAAATATTGTCTCCTGAGTGATGTTTGTATAAATTGAAGGAAAAGCAAACCCTCAGCAAAAACCTTGAGACCTCCAGATCCGGTCGGTAAAGGAAGAGTCTCCCCAGCCTGGCTGCACAGGGTCAATAAACAGTGCTAAGCAATTTTTCCATGTCACTGGTAAGAATCCTATCCAAAAACGCTGAGTCTGACACAGAGGCCTACATTTCACCACTTTCAACAGAAGGTGAACTACACCCTGGCTGGAGATGCAGCCTAGACACAACTGAATACAACACATTTCCACAGCAGTTATTCTTCTCTGTGATCGAGATATTGATCTGTGAAGTATCTTCAGGTCTTGCAGAACTGATTTTCCACAGGCTACAGCTTCTTAGAAAGATCAGCATGTCACAAAGTGGAATTAGAGGGTGGATCTGCATTAGCATTTAATTTGGATGAGTAGACACTTCAAACAAACCTCCTGATGGCCCCTGCTCACAGTGCTCTGGCTTGCTTCGCTAAGCTGCTCCAGAGCACAAGATCTGAACTCCTGCCAGTGAAACTAAATTGGGAAGTGCACCCCAGCCATAAATTGGCACTCAGACCAGAGCCAGCCTGCAGTAAAACCACCAAAAAAAATATACAGTACAGATCCTGGATTCTTAGTATAATTTCACTCTATATTTGGGTTCACACAAGCATCCACACCTGCCCGCCCCTCATTTAAATAAAGGACCAGACTCACTCTTCAGACAAGGATTCAGGCTTCCTCAGTAACTAAGCATCCACAGAATGTTCACAAGTTAACTATCTTAGTCTTCTAACAGGCATAGCCATTGACAATTAATTCCTCAACTACAAAGATGATCCCTGAAGGTCAAAAAGCCCGTTGCTAAGTGGTATGAAAAGGAATGCTGTACTGCAGTCTACATTACATTTACAGTGAGACCAAAGGAAGGTTTTCACCAGCACAAATCTCAGCATGGCAACTTTCACAAGAACAACTTTCAAGAGATATACAGGTATATATCAGGAAGATATACAGGAATATAGAATCAGAGTAATAACACCTGTTGCAAGCCTTCCACACTAAGGGTTGTGGTATATGCTTGTTGCTATTGCTTTTTGGAGGTTTTCATTTAAGTAAGCTCAGAAATACTAAAAATCACCTGTGAAGAAGCCATGGAATATATTCACTTGAACAAAAGGTCCTCTTCAGGTCACTATTCAAATTAATTTTATTTTATTCTGGTTTAGAACTTTACAATGGCACCAAAAGTGCACTGGTGTGTAGCAGAATGAACAATGATGGAACAGATTCTGCAGAATTAAACCTTTTACAATCTTGGAGCAGTAGGTCATAGTAATATCTTAAGCACATTATAGCACGTATCCTTGTTATACAGTTAAAATACTAATTTATTGAGGCAAGCAGCTATTTTGGCTGAAATGTTGTAGAAATATTCCAATGTATTGATAAAATTAAGGAAGTGTTCTGACAAAATACCACTCCAAGGATGATTATTTCCAGTGTTCAAATCTCCCTATAGGAGGAGGACACAGACTTCTTTTCTCCTGGAAGAAGAGGAGGGTGGTAAGAAGAGACACTCAAAAATGCAGTCAGAACAGAGGTGGATTATCAGTAGCAAGCCACAGAGGCAAAGGGGACAACTCAGGAACTGACAGAAAGATGAGATAAAGCAGAAAATGTCTTGAACAAGGAATGAAGAAAGCAAGCATACTTTTGCAGGACAGAAAGGGTCTATTTTCAGCCTGCTTTTACCATGCTGGAAGTTTTCATGGTGGAGAAGAAAATAGCACTGTAGCAGAAAATGATTGCGACCTCTTCAATGAACCTGACCTCTGGTAGAGAATGTGCCAGTGTGATGAGGAGAATGAAGAATCTTAATAAGGTAAAAGAAAAGCCAGTCATCCTAATGCAGCGGGCTCCTCCCAAGAGATCAGCTAGAAAGCAGTATTGACTGTATTTTGCTACTTTATTTGAATTCATCCTTTTTAAAAAAGGCTAGAAGATTCAGGTACTGACATAATCTATTTGTAGACTTCCCCCCCCCCTCACATTTTTGCTCTGAAGAATTAAAATCTATGTGCAAATCCTGGCTGCTGTAGTTCCATCCTGGGGAAGGGGTCTAAGGAACCTGTACAAAAGGCTGGGGACAGAAAAGTGGCCACCAGTTCTGCCCCTTAGGAAGAAGACAGGTTAACAGATGGCTCAGGAAAGCACCTTGTCAGCCTGAAACACAATCATCTCCCTCCAATCCATTTCTGTGATACAGGCAACTCCTGGCAATCTCATGACTCTTTTTCCTGATAACCTGGAGAATTAGGTCAGAATGTGCTAAAACAGGATCTCCCACCTTTCTCACTCATCTCACACCACACAGACCCAAACGTAAAAGATATGTCTATAGTAATAATTAAACATGCTTACTCTCTGCCCTTGAGGGCATATGTCTCAGCATAGCTTGCATTCATTCATCTATGTTATTTTTATCCCCAAAACAGTTCTTATCCACCCTGCTATGGAGAGCTGTCCATCAGCATTCACACAATTCCCCAAATCATCCGTTTACACTGACAGGCAGTTGCAAGGGTTCCAATTCGGCCAAAGAGCATACAAGCTTTCAGTATTATAGCTGATCACGTGCCAATTCTCAAATCTGTCTCTGGCCTTGTTTAGTTTATTGGCATAGACATGGTGATAGATGGACCCACACAGCATGGATGTAAGTCCCTTCTCAGTAAAATAACCAAAAAAATCCTATATATCCCACACATGGCTTGAGGGTGAATAGAGACAGACATTATTGTCAACATTACCATCCATTTCTCTTTTATCTACTGTTTCCTTTTTCTATGTCTCTTTCAAAGACAGGGAAGCAGATCTAAAAATAAAGCCCCTTTTTCCTTGAAAAAAAGTAGCTTGCTGGTAGCCCTTTTTAATCTTCTTCCTTTGTTCCCAGTCAGCTGCTCTTCTAACATAATTTGGATTTGATAAAGCAAAGCTAAAGATGGAGGATAAAACTTTGGTTTTCTGAGAAAGCATCTTCCACAGAAAAGCTACAAAAATTTTCAGATTTCAGATACTCCATGCAGTTGAAAGCTGGAGATGGTTGTCCTGAACAATTGCTGCTTTTTAGGTTCCTGAACTTCCTGGGTTTCTGGGAAGGATAGGGATTTTCATGTAATTTCCAACTTCACTAGGTACTAACCCATTGCTTTTCCTTCTCAAGCCTCACTTTCTACCTTACACATTTCTTTTTTAAGGCTGCTGTGTGATAATTTTCATATTTATTAATAAGGGTCTTTTTATAGAATCATAGAATTGTTTAGGTTGGAAAAGACCTTTAAGATGAGTGGGTCCAACCATTTTTGTTTCATGTTATACTATGAAAGAAAACAGTAATATAAAAAAATGCTTAGTCACCTCTTAAAGCTTCATCAGTGGCACAAGCAACAATGCAAACTTTTAATTTTACATTTCAACTTTCTTCTGTAGCTTCAGGCAATTTATTTGTATGCTCTGGTGCTAGATATTTTCACTTCAAGAAATGACAGTTAATAAATGCCATATCTTACCCTTTTATGGTTCTAATCTGAAAACATAGAGTGTACCTGTTACTCAAACATATCCCCTTCATTCAGAGCCCTAGCAATCTAGACAGGCAAGTAATTTTAAAAGATATAAGGCAGGACTCTAGTGATGGTCTATATTAGCAAATGACTGTGTAAAAAGGTTCTTTTTGGTGCAATGTCCTCCACCTGTACTTGGAACTTTGTGGTGCATGTTGCAGGCAGCTCTGAACACTTCCCTACTTGGTGGAACCAGGGTGGACTCAGCAGCAGATAATACAGGCTCACAAAAATACAGTGCAGTAGGTCACAACTTTTTGAGTCAATCCAACAGGTAAAATACACACTGGGATCTAAGGCAGCCTTAAGTGATGAGCCACTTGCAGCACAGACTCCACAGCTCACTTTTTTAAGAATACTGGACACAAAAGGCCAGGTGAGGTGACTCTCACATGTCTTATCTACCTGATGATTTCAGCTTGGGAAGTTTTTATAGCATCCTGTCTCCCACAGGAAGACTGGCCAGCAGTAAAATTGCTAGCCCTGTTTAGTTTTGAAAACTAATGACTTTGCCTCTTCTTTATAAACCAAAATTTGCTTATGTTCATAAAGAATACCAAATATTAAATGTCTAACTCTTGTAATGCACCACCAAAACCATTTTGTCTAACTTTAGGTGCCAAAAATTTTAGCTAAGATGCCTTTTATTCTTGTTGAAGAGCTAACAGACATAGGCAGAGTATTTTAAGACTTCAGTGAGATGAGTCCAGAGCCTTAAAATATGCTTAAGAAGACAAAAAAAGGAAAGTAACTTCTGTACCTTCCGGATTCTCCCAGTTTGATGCCAACAGGATCCTCACTGCAGGCAATACGCATTTGCCCCACAGTACAGTACAGATCCACAGGACAAACACACGATGCCTACAGCACATTTGCAGAGACAGGCCACAGCATCCTTGAGAATCAGAAGTTTTAGGCAGATACTTAAAATTCCTCAAGAGCTCAGGGCCAACCAGACTGCCTCTCACCAACAGAAGGAAGAACATTCTTCTCTCTAGAAGCTATTCCTAACTCACAGTTCTAGCATGGTACAACTAGTGAACTCCCAAGTCTAACATTTTTCACAAATCTTACTGTTCTCAGCTCTGTAGAATCAAACACAGCTCTGGGAAATAGCACAGGAGCTCTCTACTGCATATACAGAACTTGTTAACCAAGTTCCAATTACAGGACCAAAAACTTACCCACTTAGCTGTAGCTGCCATCACATTAAATCTGATGAGAATTGGGTTGAACAGATGCATAAATCAGGGCAGAAGTTGATCTGCCAAATCTGTAACACTAGTGGTGTTATTCACTGCATAAAAGTCAAACTGACTTTCAGACTCTGGCTGAAATCTGCATATTTGATATTTTGAAAAAAACCCTATTTTTCAGTTAATGCTGTCCAAATTTTGAATTGAAATAAACAAGGAAAAAAACATATAGCCCCTAAATTCTTATTTTGTGCCACAAGTGCATATATACTAAATCTTGGAAAAGAGGAGAAACATCAACTAAGTCTGGGTATACAATGTGAACAAGCACTGTTAAGCAAAAGATTTTCAGCAGTCTTTATAGGAGCTGTTATTCAAAGATGGCATTAGCACACAAAAAGCAGAAGTGGTTTTATTCACAATTAATGATGTTTTCTTACCTAGGCAGTAGATGTTTAAATCATATTTTTAGTGCTAGAAAATAAAAAGGTGGTTATTCTCAGAACTAGGAGTTTAAAACAATTTCTAGCATTTCAGAAATGCTACTGCATCACACAATGTATATGCCTCTCCAATCATCTGTTTTGCTTAACATTTGTGAAACAATTGCTGATAAGCAGTCAACAAGGACCTGGGGACGTGCCTGCTCCGGCTGTTCCTTGCTGCATTAGGACAATGTGCATATGCTGCCAAGCAAGCACACTGGTAGGACTGGTACCTCTGGGAGACAGAGCTATCTCACACCTCATTTTTTCCCACTCAACAGACAAAACATGCACAGTTCCTATTTATAAAGATGGCAAGTCATGTGTTTTCAACACTCTCCCCACAGCAAAAGCCAAAATACACTTTTCTTGTTGAAAAATGGAATATCTTTTGCCCCCATCTGCACTGCCACCTCAACTGCAGTTTGCAGGGTAGAGCTCCTATGCAGCTCTGAGGCACCTAACCAGGAAAGCAACAACTCTCTTAACACGAAAACACAAAATCAAGAACAATGCTACCAAGCCTTTCCTGCAGTCTGTAAGCCACCATTTCTTTGCCTTCTTCTTGAGCTCAGGAGATCAAATGTACCAAACAACTCTGTTTAGAAACGGCAACGTCACTCCCAGACTCTCTGAATACAACTAATTCCAAAGCAGAGGGATTTGCCTCCAAACTTTTCTGAGGTCCAAGGACAACCCTGCCTGAATTAGTTGGTTCCCCTTTCTCATTGTCCAGATATATATCCTGGTGTGTTATTGCCAAGGAGCCTGCTCCCCATGTGAACACAACATCTCCCCAAGGTGACCTGCTACAACCAACTCCAGCTCCTGCAGAGCCAGCAGTGGCTGGTGATGGTACTGCCCATCAGCCATGGCTGGAGGCCAGACAGAACTGGTTTAGGTTGGCACAATAGCTGCTTGCTGGAGAGGGAAGGAGGATTTCCTCAAGTAACCAGGACTTGCAGATGTATGTGCTAGCTATCAGGAGCCAAGCACACCACACTGGCATTGACTAGCAGTACCTGCTTTTGACATGGGTGGATTCACTTCGAAAAATCTTGCCTTTTTGCTCCCCAAAGCTTCAATAATTCCAGAGCTGGATTACAAATCATCATTTTTAGACATCCTCAGTAATTCATCTTAGACACAGTGATTACTGCAGCCAAAGCGACTAGGTAGGACCAGAAAAGCAGCACTTCAGTCATCTGTAAGGGAATTAAAAATGCTTTACTTGGGCTGTGATATTCATGAATTTGCTTAACTTTCTGAGTTCGACTGACTAGCATTTCCTTACATTTTGTTTTCTTTCAATGATTTATGTATTCCTGAGAACACCAAAAATATCAGGGCCTGTGATCAAGTCAAATCGTGTCACACTCAATAAATTGTGATTCAGAATTCTTGCCAATTCCTGAAATATCTTTAATCTTTAATTTTCAATTTAAGGTTAACATCCAAAGAGAAACTACTGAAAAAGAGCACTGTCAAGAAAAGTATTAGCCCCCTGAAGACAGAGATTTATTAATGTCACTTATAACTGTTTTAAAACAAATCCTCAAAGTTAGATATCTAAGTAATACACAGAAATGTAGGTTTCTGAAAAAGGAGAAAAAAATCTTTCAATGTAAAGCAGAGATAAAGAGGTGTTGATGTAGTGCAGATATCTCCTTATGCAACAGCAGTATATTACCTTTGAATAATATACAGAAACCATATAAATGCACTTTAATTATTAGCATTTTAGAGAAGACTTTTTTCCTATGGTTGAAATCGTTTGTCATCATGTGTTAGCATAATATTTTACAGAATTTTTACAGGATGTTTAAATGTGGGTGCTCAAAGGTTTTGTCATACATAAATACCTAAAATAAACTACAGAAAAATACATTGTTTTTATGATGTTCCAAGTAACAAATGTAAAGCAAGTAAAGCAGCATGTTCTTTCTTGAATTGCCCCAAAACCTGCTGTGACCGTCACTACTTCAATTACATAAATAAAATTACTTTCCTCTTTGAAGGGAGATATATGAAAAATCTATCAAATTTTACTATTCAGGGACAAATCATAGCACATTTATTCACACAGTATGGTAGTTTACCTTTTTTCTCTTTCCCTGGAAGAAACTAATTACTTGGCACTAGATAGCAGAGCCAGGCCCTTTACTTATTTTGAGAACACTCCCAAACGGTCCAAGTCCCAGCTCACTAAAGGGAGTGCCCTGTTGAGTTAGTGCTCCACTCTTAATTAGAAATGGTTCTAGGTAAAACAATGCAATTAGACATAAGGATGGGCAAAGTGAAATCACATGAAGTCATTCTCTCCAAACCTCTCTGTGCTGTTAAACTGGGAGAGAAATCATGATTTTTTTCATGAGAAACATGCTCCTTTCTGCTTGTCAGAAGACTTGCTTTTAGGAGACCTTTCTTCCACTGTTTCAATAGTTCATTAAAACATGAACGTAAATGTCGAACTCAGGGAGTTAAACAAGCAATTCAGATCATAAAAAAAATCAATCCAGTCTACTCCAGATCATAACCACTGGACTGTGTTATTTCCACATTAGTATACATGTATATATATACATATATATATACATATACATAGCTTTTGCTCAAGGCTGCAGAGAACAGTTATGCCTGTCACACACCTTTCTTCAGGAGGTCACCAGTGGGAGGCAAAGGATGAGTTTTGTACACAGCTCCCGGTATCAGCAAATAGCCACAACAACATTTCACACACAACTATCAAGAAATTCCAGCATCCCTTATCTCACACCTGTATTAGTTTAACGCAGTCCCCTCTAGCACTCCTGAGTCCCAAAGCAGAAAAGGACCCCAGCACATTCCACCTCAGAGGATGCAGGAAGATTAGCACAACTAAGCTCTTCCGTGGGTGAAGTTACATATTTGAATGACAGCCTGCACAAGGACAGAGGTTGGTGAACAATTCAGATTGGGTAATTTTTAGATATATCTCACAACTACAGCATTTTGCAGATCAGTTAGATGTACTTGTAAGTTTGAAAAAAAAAAAAAGCAGCAAAATGTAAAACAATTCATGTAAAACTTTGAACAGATATCGATGACAAAATATCTGTGGCAATATATTTATTTTCTCATGTCAATAATTTTATAACAATTATTATAAATTTCACCACTAAGTATAAACCTTCTACTTACTAGTGTCTCAAGCTTTTTGTCTGCATTTGACTCTAGTGGGAGCAGGCTGTAACACCCGAGTGTTTTCTTACAAGTCATCAGTGCAGTAACAAGAGGTTTGGAATTCTCAGCGTCAGTATCCCTATGCTTTTCAAAATGGCCACACTGTAAAAGATTGTGCTCATCCAGTAAGGGAGAAAAAACGGTGCTGTATTAAGGCAGAATAGTTTACAAAAGCAATGAGAGACCTGAAGTCATACAAAGCTTGTTTATAAAAATTCATAAACATTTCAAATGCAATCCTAAAGGAATTGTGTAGATGCTGCAACAAATTATTATATAATATAATTAAATACAAAAACCTGCAATAGTAAAATAGCATTAAGGGACAGATTCTCATTGCTGTAGCAGTGGCAGACTGCAAGCAAAGATCCCATTAGAGGTAATGGGAGCTGAAGTTATAATCCACTGTACAGTGTCAAAAATAAAATCCCTATGGCTTTGGCTTAAACTGACAGAGTTAAGGCAGCAACCTGATTTGTAACTCTCCCCATTGTATGCAGACACCAACCCTCACAACACCCGTCTTCCCCTTCTCCCTCCCAAACACACTTTCAAGAAATCCACATTTGAGCACAAGGGAGAGAGAGAGGATCAGGCATGTTCTATATAATTGTACACTTCCTTTGCTTTTGTTGATTTAAATCAAGATTTTACTTTATTTTAGCACAGTTAGCAGTTACAGCAAAGGGCTACCACTGAGAGCTCCAATGTTTTTCACTCTGTAACCATGGGTAAATCAATCACCTCTGGACTGGTGCAGCCAGGCTGTTAGCACAGTGAAGTAAGCTGCTCCCCCTCTCTAAAATCACCTTTCACCTCCTACAAGAACAAATTGCACCAGCCTGAGGCCACCACAAACCATCAGAGACTCCACAGTGCTATGGCTGGTAGCAGTATTTCTTAAGTGCAATACGCCCTATGGGGTCATTTTGTACCCCCAAGCTCCTGTTATCTGCTGTAATAGGTTGTACTTTGTCACTTCAGCTTTTTCAGAGGATGGGCAGCTTTAAACAGACTAGATGCCCACACACAAATGCTGCAGCCCAGCTCAAATCCAAACCTGTGGGCTTGGGCTGTCTCATTCTTGAACTAGACCTGCAAACTCCGGAGTGCTGGCATAAAAACAATGCACGTATGGAATCTGTACAAATGTGTGCAGGCCTTTTATTAATTTTCATACCCTCTAAATGCTTGGAGTAACATGTTCACATCACTGGAAAAGAGCCTTACTGATGCTGACAGAGGAAATGGGCTTTCAAATCCACATGTGACTGTGCTCTCTACAAGCTTGCAAATGGCACCAAAGTGGGGGGAGTTGGAGGGCAGGGCTACCATTCAAAGGGAACTCAACAAGCTGGAGGGAAGACCATCAAACACTTCATGAAGTCCAAAAGAGACAGATGCAAAGCACTGAAAGCATGATGGACCAACCCTGCAGAACACTACCGAGAGTGGACTGACTAGGTGGGCAGCAGCTCTGCAGAAAACAACCTCAGGGTCTGAATGGATGAGCTGATGACCTCTCACTTGACCCCCCTGGCCTAAATTTCTGCATCATTCTGCCTTCCAGCAAGCTTGCGGCAGAGCCATCTTATACATATAATGCAGTAACTGCCGCCCTCCTCCACCCAAACCTGGCAGGGAATGAAGCCCATTTTCTGTCAAGGAAAACAGACACATACAGACATCTGCAAACTTGTCTCTGGCTCAGCAATAGCTCACTGGCACCAACCAGCCAGTGAATCAGTGGTAGAAGCAGACTTAGAAAACAAGAATTCCTGGCTCCCAATTCTACCCCTTATCTGCTCAACCATAATGATTTTACATGAAAATCTTGTCTTGGCTGGGACACATTCTGTGATGTGCTTTAACAGCGCTGAGCACAACGGCTTTCTGGCCTATGACTGATAATTCTTGGCATTACTGTAATGCAGATTATGATAATTATTAATACTGTGCTGGGGTATGAATAAATAACATGGAATATACAAAATTATTCTGGTGCAGAGCAGTGAGCGCCAACACAACAGAAAAATAACTCATGGCAGAGTATATGTCATGAAGTAATAATTGTCACACAAGTGCTAACCATTAAGACAATGGGGTTTTGGGAAAGAACTGTCTTTTGCAAGTATGTTTGTACAGTACTTAGCACTATCCACCACCAGGCCTGCTACATACTATTACAGTCCACTAAATTTAAAAAAACAAAACAAAAAACAACCACACACACAAAAAATCAGACACAAAACCCCCACAAAAACAAGACGGGGCAAGAGAGTAATACAAAATTTGAGACATACAGAGTCCTTGTCTCCAATAAGACCACAGGGAACAGGTGAGGAGAATTCATGCAGTAGGGGAAAATGTTTGCTTCACTTGGATCTCTTGTTCTTTCTGATCACCTCAACTGAAAAAAATAATAACTGGGTAATTAGAATGAAAAATTCTGAACCAATACTTAATAAAATCAATGAACTCAATTTTCAGTGAAAGGCATGTTGGGATTTGGCACACTGTTCAAGCCACTTCACACTTCTCCTACCACAAACTAATTGCAAACATCAGTGTGAATGTGACTAGGACAATACAAGGTTTTAAAGGTATTGTCCTGGCTTGTAACCATTCTGTCATTTCTAAAATTTCACAGACCGACATCCTTGTCCAGCAGATTCAAAACCTCACTCAAAAACCAGTTATATGTGACCTAGGCTAACATTCCAGGGAGAATACTAGGAATCCATAAAACCTCTGTTAATCCTCTGCAGTGAAGGGGTCAAGTACAAAGTTGTGTTTTACCTGAAGTTTGTTCCCTCCTGGAAAAAAAAGGGGTTTAGAAGAACTGAAAAAAGGAAGAAAAAAAAACCTACAGTATCATATGTACTAAGTCAGAGGCAAAGTCTAAAAATATCACCCTGAAAGGATGAGAGAATTCTTTGATCTTTTCCAAGATACCTGGGATGGTGATTTCACTTTCTGTATTGCTTCTACCACTAAGTGTCTGTTAATTGTTTGACTGTTCTCTGCTATTGCCTTTTGAAATATCTTTTATTACATTCTATTCTTAATATTATAATGCATAAATATGAATTACAAATGAAGCAGTAGAAAGAAGAGTTGATGGCATGAGCTGAACAAAAATAATGGTTTATAAACAATATTTAATACCTTTCTCAAAATCCAAGGTTCAAATCCTGCTTCCAGTAAAGTAAGTGGCAGAACAAGGCATTTTATCCCACATTTTAGTACAGCTCTATCAGTGGAGTTTCAGAAATGAGCAAGAAATCTAGGTAACAAACAGTATAAATCCTTTGATATTTTGGTTTTGTAGATGGCACATGCCAGAACAGGTGCAATAATTACTGATTACTGGAGCCTAAGTGTCTATGATTTCATTGACAGTGTGGATGACTCACAAGTCCTTTCATCTAGAGATCTGGAAAGAAAATAATTTTCAGCTCTTGACTCTATTTTAAGCATTTCTAAAGCATTATTCACCATAGCATCAGTGAAGAGGCTAAGCTGTAAAATTGAATGTCTTCATAGACAAGCATTAATCCCCTAGGCCATTTATACGCAGGACAACATTTACCATATATCCTTTAGGGTATGCAAACAATATGCACTCCAATCTCCACCTTCCAATGTAGCTCTTAATATGTATGAGTGCAGTACAGGCCCAGAAAGACCATTAATCTGCCAAATGAAGAACACTCTTCTAACAATGACTTTGACGAGCTAAAGTCATGGAAACATACTCGTAATTGATTTAATTAACTAGTTGTGACACCAAATAAAATTGTTGTTTCATCTTCTAATGCAGCAGAGATATGCTTCAAAGTTAATAGTTCAGTATTTCTATTAAACAGAAAGAACCCATATAAACTGTACATTTTGATAAAAGTTCTAACAATTATACATCTAAAGCTGTATCATTGGTGTTGCAACAGTCCACTCTAATAAATTCATGTCTCAGCAAATATACATTTCACTTTTTTTTAAAGACTTCACTGATTTTTAGACAAATCTAGAGTCATTAAGTGGGTGATGGTAATTCTGTGCCCTGGAATTTTTAGTAAGACATAATATTAGATGTCTTGAAATCTTTGCATATCTGAGAGGAAATAAAACAGGATCTTTAAATGGAAGTTAAATATTTATTTGACTCAATACATACTTACAGAATTATTTGACTCTTTATTTCACTCATATTCTTGAACATGGTATTATAGTTAGCAACAATAAATATTACAGTCCTATTCTAATATCAAAGTCAGGTTGTGCTAGAGACTGCACAAACACACAGACAACAAGAACTGCCAATTTGAACAGATAAATTAGCAAATCAAGAAGGAAATGCATAAGGCAATTTGTCTCTTATATCATTAGCAAAGCCCGAAGCAGACTTGATCTGCAGATGCTGTTCAGTGCCTCCCAAAGAAGACTGGGCACAATTACATGTTGGACTTTTACCACCACAATGTAATTAAACCGTGACACTGGCACTAGTCCACAAGGCAGATATAGAGCACACCAGTAGTTCAATGCTCTGAAATGGCAAGCACTTCCATGCAATAAATATCTATGTTATAGCAGCTACTGTGAACATTGTTAGAAAAACTTCTGGTAAACCTTCACAAAGAAAGGCTCACACAATTTATTATCTTTTCCACTACTTAGAACAAAACAATTCTGAGGGTGTATGCCCTTCCTCACCCTATCACTTAAGTTTCAGTTAATTAATATAAACCTTGGAGTAACAACCAACACATCTCTAACAGAGCCCAGGGTCTGCTTTCCATATTTTCTTACTTTAAAAGCATCAAGAAGCAGAGAAAAGACAAGAACATCAGTAGACTTCATTGTTCCTAGCATCACCAAAGCTAAGAGAGACAGGCGGTTAGACAATAAATGTTAAATTAAACAGCTGAGATTCATTCTCTACACTCAAAAGAGTTCCTTCTAAAAATGAGACTGTCAGCATTAACTATAAATGTTTGTTTACTATTGATCTTTTGGGACCTGCAGTTATTATGAAGTACTAGCTATTGCAAACTCTGTATTTTGGAAAACAGGCACTGAGCATTTTGATAGCAGAAGACAAGGGAAATAACTCATGTCTTAAAGAAAAAAAGTCCTTCTTTTATAGCTCTCCTTCCATCAGAGCCTCATTTGAAGTTTTTAGTCTCTCTTGTACTAAAGGAAGAGTTCTGATCCTGTAGGAAATACTCTTCACAGGAAGTATCTTATAAATTAATACACAAAATTGAGGACACCTCTTGCAGTGCAAGACTATAATCTAGAAATAATTTATGGAAACCCAGGTTAAAGATGACAAGGGATAAAACACAGTAACCTATCCAACATGGAGAATAAGTTAAGAACAAAAAATGCTGGTTAAAAAGACTTTAATCATGCAAAACCCTGGTTACAGTCTCAAGACCAGAGAGAAGGTAACCAAGCTGGTTTGCAAATCTCTCACTGAACTAGGAGAAAATACCTTATTTAATGTGTACAGGACTAGATCTTCCCATTATTTTTTTCATATTAAGTCTCTTCACTATGTCTTTTCAGCTGGGAAGAGAGGCAATTCTACGACCTTGGGTTCATCTACACTGCAAATTGGGCCATAACAGGGGCACAGGACCTCACAGTTGGGAGCTAGTTTGTCTAAAGGGCTGTGCAGAGTTACTTGTTCAAAACGCATGCAGGACTTTCAAAAGTCAGTGACACACTATTCTTACATTACCATTGTACATCATATACATGGAAAGCTTGAATGGAAAACTGGGCAGGTACATAACTTGGTGCATTCCAACACAGCTCATAAACCTCACAGCACTGAGCCAGAATCCGTTTTTAGGAGCTTCCTTGGCATCCAAAAGCTCTCCAGGGAAAGATAAACTTTGGCAAGGAGAAGCCAGGACAGCACTGCTGGATGGAAACAAAAACTGCAGGGAGATGAGATGGGGTTATTCTCCATGCTTACCAGAGTCTTCACCATGAATCAGAGACACTCCCTGTGCAACGGGTAAATCACACTGCAAAGCATGCTGGAGATGGAAAACTGGTCTCCTGTCACAATGACAGACTAGCAGCCTCCTCCTGAAAATGAGCTGGTCAATAAAGGCATACATCCTCCTTAAATCCAAGGTGATCCTCACAAAATGCAAACAGAGTGGCCTTGGATCTCAATGAGTTTATAGAAATGCTGTTTAGGAAGTAGGTCAGACCACGGAAGTCTGCAGACCATTCCCAACACTTGGACAGCATTTCAGACCCTAGTGCTAGAGATGGACCTACTATCAGATCTGCAAAGACTCCGTGACCCTGGAGGTCATGACCTCGGAAAGCACACAAAAGGCATCTGTGGTCCACAGCACAGTGGATATAATACTCCTTAGGATGTCAACTGGAGCTCATTTCTCTGTGAGAAGAAATGAGCCATGCTTGAAGGAAAGGAGGATTTTTGATGACAATGGCTGTATTCTCCATTTTGACGTACATTATTGCCATTCAGCTGAAACAACAGTGTGTGCAGAGACTGCAGTAGAATGACAGGGAGAATGTGTAGCACAGGGCAGGAATTTAGTCTCTTTCCGTTTATTTTCATCTTTTCCTACAGATTTACACACAGTATTTTTCAGACAGGACACTGTAGCTGATGCCATTCCATCCTTTGCTTCTGATTCTTGTAAATTCCTACTAGGTTAAATTCTGATTTAGTAACTTGATGTACTGTGAAATGACTATAGATTCCATCTCTAGCCAGGCAAGAAGCCAAGGTAACTGCATTGTGAGAGGGCTGGGCCTTGGCTCTGCTCTTATAAATTTAACACATTTCAACAATTTATTTTCAAATGAAATACGATTATGTCACATGAAAACACAGCAGTATTGTTTCCTCCATACTTTGTGCTGCTGAATTCAATTGCCTCATCTTATCCTAATTGCAGTAAAAAAAAAAAAAAAAGACAAATGGTTCCTGACATTAATAATACCCAAAAAGGTAACTGCTTAAATTGCATCCCCCAGCAATAACCTAGGAGTCAGCACAAGCTCTGCAAAATAACTGCAATGTATATGAAGCAACGAGACACAAGCTTGTATTGGTTATAACTGAAGACTTAAAGTCATCTCTAAGCGCAGTATTCCCAAACACAAGAGAAGTAAAATCATGCTGTGACAAAGAATAACAGCAGCAAAACTGGTCCAAGAAGCCTAAAACAGCTCAACAGTGGCATATAGAGAAAACAGAGCCCTTGCTCCTCTTTAGATATTCAGAAGCATCTTACAATAAAGGAGAATAAGCTCCAAATGCAAATCAAAATTCCCATATTGCAAAGCTATTCTTGTCATGTCTCACTGCTGGTTTGAAAAAGTAAGATTACTTCTTTCTGATCCTGGGTAGCTCTTTCTCATCCAGCCTCTGCCTGAAGGAACAGATGAAGCATACAGGGTCATGTCCCATCCACATACCTTCAAAACACACAGCTCCTTCATGCTGCTTCTTCAGCTTCTCTTTATCATTTTCAGACATACAAATGAATTGCTGTGGACTGGAAAGGAAAATACAACACTACCTGCATGGATTTCTTTTTTCCTGGAAAGACTTCATTCCAAGTGCTATGTTCTTTCATGTAAGAAGCAACAAGCTTAAAATATATTTCCCTGTAGAATATCTAATTACAACTACAAAAATAACCAGCATGTTTGCTTTGATCTTTATAATAGCTGTAAAATCTAATACTGGATTAATTGTATGTTCAAGCACCATGAGTAATTGTGTTTATTTCAATCAGTTTTCAGTTACCAAATCAATTTTCATAGTCACCTTAAAAAAATATTTCTAACAAGAAGCATTAGGTATTTTAGCCTAAAATGACAACAAAAAAATCAGATTAATAATTACGAACCAAGATAAATTGTGACTGTAGTATATACTTACTAAATTTTTCAGATGTATTAAGGCAATAGTGAACCAAATACAGTATCACATGAAGTTCTTATCTACTGACAAAAATCATATTAAAATAATACATTAACAACAGAACACAGAACGATGAAGTTCAAAGAAAGAACGTTCACTTTGATTCATCTAAATGTGAACAAAACCTTGAATCCAGAGTTTGGAATATCTTGGCCCTTGTTTTTTTTCCATCACACTTCTAATATTATTTAGGAATCATAATACCAAATAATTCAAAGTTAAATTTTAAATGCTACACAATAGATTTGACAAAACATTACAAAAAATATTTCTGTCTTTCTAATGACACCATTTATATAGCTGTTTCTTATAGAATACAGTCACAGAACAATTTAGGTGGGAAGAGACCACCAACGGCCACCTAGTCTAACAGCCTGCTCAGTAACAAGTGCATGCATCAGGTCAAACCTTTCCTCCATTCAATACTGAATGCATCAGAAGATGAAGCAGAAAATTTATCTGCCCTACCTGTTCTGCAGCACTATATAAAATTTAAAAAAAATCCTTTTAGCCAGACACACAACCAGCAGAGATTCTGAGCACTATTTCATTAATATTTACTTCATCTCTGCAAACTACAGTGCTGTTAAAAGTCACAAACTAATTGATCATTCATCTTTTAAAAGGCAGATATGACTTCCCACATCTTAAAATCTACAGCACTAGTAAATAGGTGTAGATTTAGATTACCTCAATTCAGAGAAGGAAAAATGATAGGAGACTGGGACAAGGTTGTCACAACAGGGATGTTATGACTGAAGCGTTCTTATTCTCTTGTCCTAATTCCAGAGACAGATTACTGCTTAAAGTCAAATGCCTTGAATTTCTGCAGTAAACAGTGAAAGCAAAGAGAATTTTCTCCCTCCAGCACTTTCCAATCCTCTCCAGTAAAGCGCAGTAATTCAGAAAATCAACGTTAATGTTACAGTCACCAATTTAACCAAATTCCTTACCAGCAATTACTTAGCCTTCCCTATCAGCAAAACCCACAGTCAGTATTTTGTGCAACATGCTATATAAATATACACAAAGACACAAGTGGAGTAAGGTGCAGAAATAAAGCTTCCAAGAAATGGTGTTAATCTAGAGAGACCTGTTCCGCTCTTTCACTGAGTATGCAGAGCAGCAGGATGTGGCAGGACAGCAGCCCTAAGCAGGCTCTAAAGCTAAGATTCATAAGGAAAACTCCATGGCTGACATTTGCAAAGCTGGTTGGGAAAATGCACATGCATTTTGCATTCATTCTAAAGGTAATTTGCTATCCAGGTTTTGGGTTTTTTTCCTTCTGTATATCTAGAATTCTACAGTCATAAAATTGCTTCTTAGAGACTTGGAAATAAGACCCTCTTCCCTCTGTTGCAAAGTTATCAAGGGACTCTTTGTTCTTACATTGTGTGGTTCATTAAAAAAGGAGAACTTTCATTTTCTATATAATAGAAGTTGTGCCTTCACAAACTACACATGTTCCTGAAACAACCCTATGTGGAATCTGTCGCTATCAGATACATATTTCCCACAGAAACACTCTCACAGTGAAAGAAAAATAGCTTTTCATAAAAGAAACTAAAAGAACTTGAGAAGTAATACAAAACACAATAAAAGAATTTATTTCTAGCAGTGCATTTCTTTAGTATCTATCCTTTTGGAGATATGTGTCAGTTTTCTGAAGGGTTTATATTAAAAAGCACTTCAATATTACACAGCAGGTCTCTTTAGGGATTCTATCAGACTTCATTTCTAACTGATTTTCCAGAAGTGTATATTTTAACAGAAGAAAAATCCTGCTACACTAAACATTAATGTCAGGTAGCAAACAAGACCCTCCACTCTAGAATTCCATTTATGCTGCACCTGAAGAGTATTCCGTGCAGAAAATTACTTGGCTCAGCCATTAGAGTAATTAATCTCTGCCCTCACAGGCCCCAAACACCCACACCCCCCAACTTGATCAGCATTGAGTGAGCTGTGTGTAAAAAGTATTTGCATTTCAGCGGCATGTATTTCGAAGTGCATGTTAACTACACATACTTACTTGGACACAGCACCTCCATCTACGTTCAGCGTGTTAAAATTGCCACAGTACCATTATCCCATTTCCACTCCTCAATAACCCCTGCCATTTCTGAAGTTCCTTATCCTTCTTGTGAACCTTTATCTATGAAGTAGACTGAAGCACCAGGCTGTGCTAATAAGGAGAAAATCCCTAGCGAATCCACGTCTGTTTTAATCCTTACTTTCAGAACAGTTCTTCTGCAACATATACTAATTAATTTCCACATTTGCCAAACTCTATTCCATAAAACGTGAACCTCCACTGTGACTTGTCTTTCTCCGTAGACTTCTATAGTATGCACCCACTCTTTTTCAGCATGTGAAAATTTCACCCAACACAACAGCTGGAATTTCTTTGACCTGTCCCTCTACTGGTAACAAGACGAGGTAAGCCTTGCTTTCATCTTTTCAACACCTCATCCACACTAAGATTCCTGTCAGCAAAATTCCACCAGCATGTTCTTTACAGGAGCAGCTGCCCCTGTAAGGCTTTCACATACTGTACATTGGACTTACTCAAATTCCACCTCCCTCAAGCTTCATTCCACCTTCTCATTCAAATCTTCCTTTGGAATTAGTAAAGGTAAAAGATAAAGATTTAGACTACCTATTTGCCACCCCTACATAGACTACTTTCTTATTTCAGTGTGATATATGAATTGGGAAATAGGATCTAACATGGCACTTGAGAAATTTAATGATTATGTCAAAGACATTTTCTCTACAATTTAGGTAAAAAGATTTTTTTCTACTAGATTATTCAAGCATTATCTGAGCTCTCACTCTTTTGTAATATCCTTCACCAGCAAAATCAAACGAGTTCTCAAATTGTCTTTCCTGCAGTGCATCATTCCATTATTTTTTATGTAATGATGATGTTTGTGCATATTTATTCTTGGGTAACATTAGCTTGATATATTTCTATATGTCTGTGTGCTAAGCCACAATGCTGCACAGAACAGAAGAGAATTTGAGTTAATTGGGAACCAGCTAGAATGAGTTACTTAACAGCTGTACAACCTATACAGGGACTTAAATCAGTCAAGATTACCAACTGTGTGCTATGTGATATTCAAGAGAGACATCTGCTGGGTGTAAAAGGAAAGAGCACCGATCATGGACCATCATGAAAGCACTACACATTTAATTATGCATCTAGATACTTACCCATGAAAATGAGCTATTCAGGGCTAATTAGAAATACCCAATCTGTTGAAATCATACATTTACTTTCATTACACCATTTTCCAGATGCATCCAGTTTCATTTATGATGCATTTCATCTGTTTATGTTGGATATGATTTGCTACATTACACTGCTTCACCAATGTTGTCAGCGGGATGGATGCAGCTTAATACAGGAAGCATTTATTTACTAAATGGATTGTATATCTGGTCTAAAGCTTGAACATATGGTCTGACTGCAAGGTATTTTATAGATCCAATAACTAATTAATATGTATCAACTAACAATAAATGATCAAGCTCTGATGATAACTTAATTAATGTCATCCACAGCAATAGCACTGAAGTGAGAGGAAGTCTGACCATTAGCACAGCCCCAGTGACATGAGACTCCAGCCAGACTTCCAGTGCTGAAACTATTTGCTATAATTGGGCCAAAGATTATTTTTAAACAACTTTCATGTGGGCTGTAAGGGAAAACATCTCCTCAGCCAATGTCTTAAAATGACACTTAGCCACAGCCTTGTTAGTTTGGCTTTGCTTTTGTTTTAGTATTCATATTTTGAACTTTTTCAAGAGCCGAGGAAAATGTGCTGCAGGTGTCAAAACATCTATGACTGACAGCAGAGGACATTTCAAAGAAACAGCCATTGCTAATATTTCAATATTGCTGAGGCAGCTGCCTTGTATTTTATTCCACCTACTTTTCAAAATTTCCAGCCTTCTTTTCCCTTTGTTTCAGCCTTGCTCAGGAAGGGGCCATTGTTCCAGCACCCTGCCACAAGACAGAAGGCGGCATCAGTAAGCACCAGCCATGCTGTTCCCTCTTCAGGATTTATCTTGGGTCTTAGGAAAACACTTGTGACCAGACTTTCCATCTTGATTTGGAATACACCAGAAGGCATAATACCTTTTTAAAAAAAAACAAAAAAAAACAAACAACACTCTGGAGGGGTATTTTATGCTTCAAACAGTACACTTATTGACATAGTCCTCTTCCTTGTGCCCTTTCCCATCTTATTTCTTCATCTAAGCCATTTTCACAGACAATCGCCTCATTTAATATTTTAGCGACCAGGTGAAAAGCAAAAAAAAGCTTAGTTTGTTATTGATTTAGTGTATTCTGTCTTCTCCTCCAGCTCTTTATACACAGTGTTAAACTCTCTGCTGGATCATTTGGTTTTTCATTATAAACTACAGAAAGAACTGCTGAAAGCATTGCTGAAGCAACCAGTTAGCTGTAAAGTTATCTTCCAGTAGAGGGAATGAGGTCACAGCAGCTGAAGATGGAACTGCATTTAAACCATTATATACTATTGATATAGTCCACAAGTTTCCAAATACTTAAACTGATGGATCTTGCAAACAAAAAAAAATAAATTCAACAAAAGACCATGATCATCCCAAAAAACCTATGATATGGCTAAAAGAAAGTCATTATTTCCCCTGAGAAAAATGATGGCCTAACTGTAAATCTGTTTAAGATTCATCTACTTTAAGCTATTTAAATAAAAGAGGAAAGTAAATAATCAGTCAACATATGCCAGTTGCTACTACTGTTTATGAAATAAGTATATTGTTTGTATACTTGAAGCAAAAATCAGCCTTAACTAGCTTCAGAGAAACTGCTACCTTAATGCCTGTGCATAAATGCCTGGTGCTAGTAACAGTGAGCAAAGGCATATTGGACTGAAACACTTGAGTGACATCTTTGCTCTGAATCAGCTATGCCATATGATGAAAATGCCTCATAATGAAACTCAATGTGCCATTATAATACCATTTCCCTGCAATCATTGCACTCTCATGTTTGGCATCAGCCAGTCTCTATTATTCTAAGTAGTTAATGTCAGTAGTGCAGATTGTACTCCCTGATATGATTCCACATTCCTTGATAGGATGGGCTGCAGCTCTGAAAATTACTGGTGAGTCAGAGACCACTCACATTCCAATGCTGCTATATCTAGAAACCATCTCCACATCCAAACTGTGGCAATTCTAGTCCTGAGAATAACTGAAGCCTATCTTCTACAGCAACTACTGGCAAGTATGAACAAAAAACTCACTTTATAAGCCAATAATATTTACACAGTTCTGAAAACATAGTATTACACAATGCTAACCCTTAAAGAAATGACAGGTTTTTAGCACAGTGCTTAGCACCTAACCATAGCGTAAACTAAAACAGAACAAATATTACAGATCCATACACAGGCTTTTTCTTTTCATGCCTATTTGAATTGGACAGCAAAAAGCAGGGTTTGACAAAGATTCATGTTTAGAGAAAAAGCACCCAACACTAACTCAGAGGCAAACACAGCTAAAGAAAGTACTTACCTGCTGAATTAACATGCAGATATTCCTCTGATCTATCAAAATAATCTCATTCCTTCCCATCACCCTACATGTACTCATACACAAAATAAGATGCACAAAACCAGGGAACTCCAAAAGATCTTTTCAGAAAGTCTGCAGGTAGATCAGTTTTTAATGCTTCTTTTATTCCATTTATGCACCCTTCACTACTTTGTCTTGTAAAAATGTAGCATCTAAAACACTTCTGAAGCCACTAGATTTCCATTCCTGACATTTCATAGAAGGGCAGGACATAATGGCAAAGAGGAAAAACTCACAATATAGTCAGCTCCCTCAGTTACCTGATTTGAGTACCTTTAAACAAGCTACTCTAAGTCTTCTACAGTCGTCTTCTAGGTCTCCTCCTTCTGTCTTGTTTCTTACCTCATTTTGTGTTTGTGGAATAAGGCAGGTGTTTTCAACTCAGCACAGAAATCATCAGAGACATGCAGAGACTCATGATTTCTCTGCCAAAATCTCCACCTTCTGTGTTTGAACACACCATAAACATGTAAGACTGAACACTAATACTGAAAAATAGTTCCATTTATACTTTCTATCCCAATCAGAGTACCTTCTGACCCAAAGACTGGTAGCAGGGACCTACCTGAAGAGAAAACTAAAAATTAAATTCTTTACACAGTTAGTGCTTTTTGCATTTCTGCCAATCAGTCCAAATTTCTATTTCAGGCACTAAGTCTCTGGCTAATTTTGGATTTCAATTGAAAACTCATCTCTTAAAAACTTTAATTAGCACTTCTTTCAAGTTGTATAATTGTTAATTAGTTGCTCAGTGTTAATTTCAAGTTTGCTGGCAACAGTGCTTTTAGACTTAATATAAACAGCCCTCTTAGTACATATTGTTGTGACAAACCCAGCAGACCAGGAACACACATCAGGGAAGGGAGTGGCATCTTTCTGAAATCAATTTCACTAATAAATCCTCCAGATTATAAACTGAAACCAGCATGAACTCAGTAAAAATAACTATAATTAACAGCAAATACTATAGATTCATTCATTGTGCCAGGCTGACCCTGGCTGGTTGCCAGGTGCCCACCAAAGCTGCTCTATCACTCCTTGTCCTCAAGTTGACAAGGAAGAGAAAATATGACTAACAGCTCATGAGTTGAGATAAGAATAGGGAGAAATCACTCACTAGTTACCGTCACTGGGAAAACAGACTTCACTTGGGGAAATTAGTTTAATTTATTGCCAATCTAAATCAGTGCAGGATAATGAGAAATAAAATCTAATCTTAGAACACCTTCCCTCCACCCATCCCTTTTTTCTAGACTCAGCTTCACTCTCAGTTTCTTTACTTCCTCGTCCTCAGTGGCACAGGGGGATGGGGAATAGGGGCTGCAGTCAGTTCATCACACTGCTGCTCCTTCCTCCTCACACTTTCCCTCTGCGTGGGGTCCCACCTACAGGAGACAGTCCTTCATAAGCTTCTCCAGTGTGGGTCCTTCTCACAGTCTGTAGTTCTTCATGAACTGTTCCAATGTGTGTCCCTTCCACGGGATGTGGTCATTCAGGAACAGACTGCTCCAGCATGGGCTCCTCTCTCCACATGTCCACAGGTCCTGCAAGGAGGCTGGGCCAGGCTTCACTGTAAAAATGGAAGAGCTGTTGCTTTTGTGGCTTTTACAGATTCTTAGAGCAATCTGTGTGAAAACACAAATTCACACACATGCACACTCAACACTTCTGAGTATCAGTATTTAAACCGCATGTGTGTCCAGCAGCCATAACTTTCCAAACTGCAAATATTACACCAGCAGAAACACTCTCCGAGCTATCACTGAATGTAAGTACAAATGAATGTGCATACAAAATGCAAAATCAAACATCTATATAGCTGAGATGGTGACAACAAGCAGGTTTACCATTCCTGCCATTTTAAATGTTAATACTGTCACTGATGCTGCAGACTACATTGTCTGCTGCTGCTGCTAACATCAGAATATTTTAGCTATCCTCAGACTTCGTAACTTTTCTTAACTATCCTTAACTTCTCTTAGCAGTAAAGCCTTTCAAAAAGTTTTTAAGTTACTGTAGAGGAGTGGTGGCTGGAATACTGTCAGTACTGCCTTTGTAGGCTAGATAAGTAAAAGACTTGCTTCTCCAAAACTGACATTTTCCGAAGTGCTTCAAATATTAACACTTACACAGAGATGAATGTGTAAAATTTATTATCACACACTACCAGTGTATGTACACTGCTCCCTCTATTGAATCAAATCTGAATAGTTACTATTCATACTGCAACTACTGCCCTGCAAAGAACATATATACTTTTTTTTTTTTGTCTCAAAATTCTGATCTTTGTATCATTCATGGTCAGTTTACCTACACAAGATTTCTATCAATACAGTGTATTAATTTGCATAACCCAGGACTAAAAGATCCCAATTCTGGAAACAAATTTTGAATGCCAGAGATGAAGGCACACGTCCAAGCAGTGTGTAAGACTGTATAAATATGGCAAATTAACATATCTTTCTTAAAAGCAGAGTTCTCACATCTCACTGCGTCACTTCCCTTCTCCACCTTGCACAACTAGCCTTTGTCACTGATAGGCAGAAATATTTCCTCTCCTTTCCCTACCTCTTCCCAGATGTCTCACCTGCTTGCAGGCAACATCCAAAATGCAATCCTGCTTTATCATGCACTACCTTGTAGTTTAGGTAGGACCTGCGTGGGCATGTGAAAAGAACCTTTCTTATTCCTGAGGCCTAAGTAGAAAATAATATACTTCTAAACCCTTTAGTTAAGTAAAACAGAAGGACTTTCTCCCACAGGATAAGTCCTACTGTAACACATGTAAATGATTCCTAAGTCCTGAAGACAACTAACAACGTGTACAGTGACTACTCTACTATAAAATTTATATAAACCCTGTTGCTGTTTAACAGAATCTTTACGGTTATACTTATAGCAAGGCATCATCTCAAGATGCCTGTACAATTACAAAAATCAATCCTGAAATATCTTGACAGCATTCCCCTCAAAAAAGGTTAGACTCCAAAATGGCACCATCTTAATTTCAAAATATCATTACCAAGAACAGTATTTCCTCCACAGTAAAGAGGTTATCACTAATTATACACTAAATGAAGGACAAAACTTTAAGTTACGAGAACTGGAAATCTCTGAAACGCATACTATAAAGATGTGCATTATAACCTAACTCTCCCTGCTGCAGCCTTTGCACTCTCAGTCATCATCTTTATCTTATCTCTGTATCTCTAACTTCTGATTCTTGCAGCAACATATTCTGTGCTCAGAACATACTTATCTGCCTGACTTATGCAATCGGAAAGAAAAAGCAGCACTTTCAACACGCTGTAAAAGCTCCACCAGATGGCACCTAAAGACAACATGACTCACTTCTTCAGCTTTGGTATCACTTTTTTAGCTGTAAGGATAAAAAAAAAAAAGAACTTTCCAGTTCATGATTTTAACACCTAGCATATAAAGCCATGTATCCCTGTGATTCACTATTCAACATTTTAGGAAAATAGAAATGCTTATGAACTGTGTATTTGACTGGTGTCAGATGAAAGAAAAATGCTAGGAAAAGTGTTGTCAGTACTTGTGAATTTACACCACTTGTACTATTCTGTCTCTTCCAAAAACTTTCCTCTTTGGTGAATGCAGGTACCTTCCTCTTGCTTCTCAACACATTTTTTCCCATTTTGTCCCTTTCAGTTGAAAAACGGCATTCTCAGTATCCTGAGTTACCTTTCTTGTTTCACTAGGATCCATCTCCAGAAACCTAGAATTGCTGCAATAGACAGGGCCGAGTGCAACCTTGACATCCTATCCCTCCCAGTTGTAACAAATGACCAAAACCTTTTTTTTAACCTCATTTTTTTTAATAGTTAAGAGGTGGGGAAGCAAAGGTGTGCTTATCAGTGCAACAGTAAGAGTGCAACAGCAAAACAGCAAAACAGCAGATACTCTACTGTGGTGATAGAAAAGGCTCAGAGATAAAGTGGGTGGAGTGGTGTGACTTGGACAGGCTGGAGACTTGAGCAGGGAGAAATTCAATAAAATTCAGCAAGGCCAACTGTCAAGTTTTGCACCTGGGAAAACAGTACGGGTTGGGAACTGAGCAGTTGGAGAGCAGTGAAGGGGAAAGGTACCTGGGGGTCCTGGTAGATGGAAGGATGACCATGAGCCAGCAGCATGCTCTTGTGGCCAGGAGGGCCAACGGGATTCTGGGGTGGATTAGAAGGGATGTAGTTGGTAGGTGGAGAGAGGTTCCACTCCCCTCCCTACTCTGCCATGGTGAGGATGCATCTGGAATATTGTGTCCAGTTCTGGGCCCCTCAGTTGAAGAAAGATAGGGAACTGCTGGAAAGAGTCCAGCACAGAGCCACAAAGATGATGAAGGGGCTGGAACATATTCCTTATGAGGAAAGGCTGAGGGAGCTGGGTCTCTTTAGCTTGGAGGAGACTAAGGGGTGACCTCATCTATGCTTTTAAGTATGTGAAGGGGAGGTGTCAGGAGGATGGGGTCAGGCTCTTCTCGGTGAGGCCCAGTGACAAGACACAATGGCTGCAAGCTGAAGCACAGGAGGTTCTGTGTGAATACAAGAAAAAAATTTTTTCCCATTGAGGTGCCAGAGCACTGGAACAGACTGCCCAGAGAGGTTGTGGAGTCTCCTTCTATGGAGATACTCAAAACCTGTCTGGACACGCTTCTGCATGACCCGGTCTAGGGAATCCCGCTGTGGCAGGGGGGTTGGACTAGATGATCTTTTGAGGTCCCTTCCAGCTCCTAACATTCATTGATTCCCAAATTATCATGGAAACAAACAGAAAAAGACACTTGCAGGTGCTGTGTCCACCTAATGTTTGGACTCTCTCCTCACATTGTCACATAGTATCAACTATACTGGTGGTTCTTGTCTAATGTACTAAGAATTGGGAAAAAAAATAATCTTATTATCAGACTTCTCATTTGATCAGTGGTTGTTTTAAATGTGTGTTCCATTCATTGTATATGCAACCTGTACTGGTATTACACTGGTACTGGAATTTTAATAACATAAGCACTCTGCAAACGTGATTTTGACTCTAAGTTAGAGCATATTTCCTAAACAGAGAACATGAAAATAAAATTTTGAATGACTCCTGCCACTACGTCTTTTGTTCCTACCACTTCTCAGGGCACTGACTATCACTCTTGTGATGGCTAGCTTCTGCAGACCTGGTAAATTTCAAAACACCATTCACCTCAGTATTGGCTCACAGCACAGATAACTACACCCAAGTACACAGAAATCCCCTTACAGAAAAAGGTAATACCAAACTTCTCATTTTATTCTAGGGAAAGCTTTAAAAATGGAATTTCCTCCAGAGCACACAGCAGTCCTTTAGGGGTTGCTTATCACTGAAGTCTGCCCAAGCCTTCCATTAGTTCTGCAGTGGGCTCTTCACCTCGTTTTAAGTGAATTTACTGATCGTAACCTCCACAGCCCCTGCAGTCATCATTCCTTTCTCAAGAGCATTGGTACAGCACCTCTTTATTAGGGTTGTCCAGATCACCTCAAATCAGCTTAAATCCATCCCGTGAGTTCTCCTGCTGAAAGTCCAAGGAGGTATTTTTGGCCTGTTTTTGGCGCCACAGAAGTTATCAGCAATGCACTTGAGAGCCACCTAAGGCTGGAGCAGGGCTGTCACATATAATGGAAACAGCTAAGGATAAAAGAAATAGCAACCAGCCAGTCAGTATTAATGACAAGTCTCATCCTCAAACCCAACTACAATCATGGAAGGTGTGGCATTTTGGCTCGGTTTTTTTTTGGGGGGGGTGGGGAGGAGAACTCTCTCCTAATTCCCACCCTAAATCCTGAACCTCTGATACGCTGAGCATTAGCTCTCCCTAATGTAATCAACACCCCTCCATCCTCAGTACCTGGTTCCCTTATTTCACATGCAGTCTGAAAACAAACTGCTAAAAGACGATTTTTAAGACACCACATTCCTCTCTTCTTTTAACCAATACGACCTCCGTAGCCTAACGCACCCCTGAAACACCTGGCCAGAAATAAAACTGCGGGGTTGAACCCCTGCTCTTTCGCAGGAAAACTCAGCAGGCTGTAAACGCCACCCACCCACCCCTAGTCGCTCTACAGCGGTCGTGTTAGGCCTTGGGAAATTCAAAATCCGCCCGCCGAACGGAGGCGGTTGCCCCGCTGCGGCCCGGCGCGAGACGGACGAGGGGCGCGAGGGCACGGGCTACCAAGGCGCAGCCGCGGGCCTCGGGACAGACCGCGCGACGCCTGGCATAAAAGGGCTGGAACTCGAGCTGCGTCCTGGACAACGGTCGCTAGCAGCCAGCGCCATGGCCGAGCAACGCCCGCTGCCGCCACCCTACTTCCCCCAGTTCCACGACCACGCCGAGCCCGTCCTAGCCCCGCCATGGCCAGCCTACTTCCCCCAGTTACGCGACCGCGCCGAAGCCCCTCCACCCCCGGAATGGCGACTTTTCTTCCCACCGCTTCATAACGGTGCCGAGACCGTCCCTCCCCCGACGTGGGCACCTTACTTCCCACAGTTCCACGACGGCGCCGAACCCGTCCCGCAGGCGGGCGACGGCCTCCCACACCTTCTCGCAGCCATGTGCGGTCCGCGACAGGTCCTGCCGGCCGCTGCCGAGCAGCCACCCTGGGCCGCGGTGCTAGCGCCCATCGCCTACGAGCCGCTGCGCTTCTTCTGCCCGGCGGTGGGTGCCGAGGAGGAGGAGGAGGGCAGGGGCGCGGCGTGGCGGCCCTTGAAGGAACGGCAGCTAGAGGAAGAGATCTGCGAGCTGGGCATCCATCTCAAGACGGTGGAGCTGCTGACTCTCATCGGCGACTGCTTCGACGCCCAGCAGTGTGCGTGTCCCCCTGGCAGGGCGAGCAGCACAGCCATTGCTGCCTGTCCCGGTCGGTGGAGTAAGGCTGGAGACCCTTCTGCCTCTTCCGAGCACAGCCCAGCCTCGAAGGCAGCAGGTTCATCCATCAATAACCCCCTGAAACGACTTGGGCACCTCTGCACCCACAGTGCTGTGAGCCAGCCAAGAGGACACAGCAGTGCTCCTGCAGGGTCAATGGGTGAGGGTCCCCCGGGTTTAGTGCCCTGCACGTACCTGTTCCCGGCTGCAGGTGCCTAAGGGAGTACATGGGATGCAGGGAGCAAAGCCAGTGTTTGATGTCATCTACCCTGGTGACAGGCAACCGGCTGAGGGCACAAATAAAAGGAGGCACAATAATTACATATGTGGGTACTTTTGCACAAAGGAAAAAATCCCCCCCAGCTTTAGAAAAAATAAATCAGACACCACTCAAGTCGGAGAGAGTTTGTATATGAAAAATATATCCACTATTAATAAGTCCAGTGATTGTAAACCAGCATTAACGTAAAACAAAGGCCACTGATGACTACAGAAATAAGTTTGGCATTTTAATTTTAAAATCTGCTGGCTACGAAGGAAACACACTAAGAGTTCCAACAGGGAGACCAACAACTGTAAAGTGCCATGGTCTAGTAAACAGGCTGGAGTTGGACCAAGGGTTGGACTATTTCTGAGGTCTTTTCCAACCCAGTCAACTCTATGATTCTATGATAATGATTAGCACCTTCCCTTAAAGGCCACAGGCTGCCAGTCAGGAAGCTTTCAGGAGTCCAAAGATTACAAGAACACAGAAAAAATGTCCATCAGGCATTCACATTCAAAAGAGTAACTGAAAGAAATTCTAATAGGTAGTTTGCATACTTTTTGTCCTCTCATACTTCTCAGAACAAATTCATAGGTTTTTTCTTTTGTTATAGCAATACATACTTTTTTCCATGTTAATACCTATTATTTTCAAAACATGTGAGAAACTTAACTTTTCAGATATTTGCTAGACAAGAAATTGTACAGAATATTAATAGTCAATGACAAAATTAACGACACATTATGTTCTATTTCTGTTTAGATAACCTTTTGGAGGCACCGAGAGACGACAAGATAAAACGCAAGAAAGCAAAGCAGAAGCTGAAGAAATGGCCACCAACATGATGAGGCTTATTTAAGCTGGATGTTCTGTCACTATATCACTATAGAGTATTTTAATGGATCTTCAGTATTACTTTTCTCCTTATTATATAGTAGTCTCTTACCAATTAAAAACCACAATATATTTCCTTGTTCATTTTTTTTGGTATTATTTTCTGGTACTAGTTACTGGTAACACTACTCTGTATTTTAGCATTTATTCTCCAACTACAATTACTCCAGCATGCCTCAGGCAGGACAAGGAAAGGGACTGGCTCAAGCTTCTACAGGAAGCCCAGAGGCAGGACTAGTGACAAGACTACCTGTAACATAGTCCCACAGAAGGTCTTACCAAGGCAGCCCTAAAATGTAGAAAGTCCCTTTCAGACACACCTGCAGCACAGCCCAGGCCAGGGTGGGACCCAAGGCCAGAGCTTAAATGCGCCTCTAGGGCAGAGAACAGGCAGTGGAAGGCCCAGAGGAGCCTGGCCTGGGTCCCTGCGCCCTTCTAGTGGGTCTGAGACCCTGACAGCCACCCATACACTGAGTCAACTGTACACAGGTCAACAGCAGATACCACGAGCTCCTCCTTCACACTCCAAACCCATCATTCACACCAGTACAAACACCTTCCCTCTTCAGCTTGCTTAAAAATCCACTTTTTAGGCCCACCTTGGCACCATTTAATTTCTGCTTAACTCTTTAGAGCCTAATGACGTGCTTCTGGACAAATAGTTCTAGTTTGACCACAAGTAATACAAAGTGGGCTTCTCAAAGGAGGTATTTTTACACCTAGGTGGGAAATACATCACCACCAATGATTTCTCTCTCTTTCCAACCATGTCTTGGAAGCCTAGTGGTTAGGATTTGGCACTCTCACTGCCGGGACCTGGGTTCAATTCCCGGTCAGGGAAGCTTTGTTGTGACCTAGTCTTAGGGAATCCTGCTCTGGCAGGAGGGTTGGACTAGATGATCTTTCAAGGTCCCTTCCAACTCCTAGCATACTGTGAATAACATCAGTTAATATGTAATCTCAACAAAAATTCCCTGGGGACACACATCTACTGAAAAAAAATCATTTGGTTCACGTGCCAAAACAAGGCAGAATGGCTTCCTTCAGCCATCACCAGCCACAGCACTCTGCTATCAGGGTGCTTTGGTCAAAGCCCTTTCACAGAAACATCTTAACATTCTAAGAATATCATGAAAGATGGTAGCTATCTTCACTGGAAAGCCAATTTGGCCTTCTGTGCATGAAATAGCACCTAAAAAAACTTAGGGACTGTAGGGGAAACATGAGACACAGAATGAAGTACTTCTGCCTGGAAATACTAACACATTGGTGTCCATGAATTCAGCAAGAGAGTACTAAGGTTGTATTCATAGCCTGGACAAACAACCAGTTAAACACAATGGTGCATATGTTGGTTTTCATTTGTTCGTGAACATTTTACTTACCTCTATTTTTGTTCTCTGTTTCTACCTGACCTTGTTGCATCCAGTAATTTCCTCTCATCTCTGTAGGCTTATGAGTTCATCTCAAAATTGATCTACTTATTGTTTCCTTTGCAACAATTAAACATATCAAACAAAACAGAATGAGGATTCTTACTGCAGTTTTTTTATTCACAAAGTATACAACATTCATTTTTTTAATTGTTTCTGTTCTCTTAGACTGCTTAAAGACGACTAAGCCTGACATTAAGATACTGGCCCAGCTCAGATCTTTCATATCTGCCTTGTGACTCAACAAACCTATCTTGCATTCAAGAAAAAAACATTAAGCTATGGTTTTGATTCATGGGACATGATCTCAAAACATTAATAGCTTATTCCCATTTCCAATTCTTAACAAAGGCAGCTTCTCAAAAAAGCAGTGTCACATCTTCTGAGCCAGCCTGAGGGCTTAGCAGTGACAGCTGTCGTGCTGAAAGAGCCATGTCTGCACCTACAGTGATACTTGTGTGCTCCCCAAGGACTGCCCTCAGATCTTTCATTTCTGAAACCTGAAGCAACCTTGGCTGCTTTATGATGGGAAAAATTAGATACAGTCATTTAAAAACAAGAATGCATTTAAGCTTTAAACAGTTGGGTCCATCAAATTTGAGACTGCTTTATTTTAGGGTTTGCTACATTAAAATTCTCCAAATAGATACTCAGCCTTATTACAATGGATCATTAGAATGTAAATTAATCTTCAAGTAGAGCTGCCTTAATTAGCTCAGGGACAGACTACAGAGAAAATCCAAAAGCACTAAGCTATCATAAAATGATTTGTCTGTTTTCAGCAGAGAATACTGTATGATAGATTCACTTGTCCTGAAAATTCAGAGCTAATATCTTAGCATAAAGCAGGGAAATCAAGAGCAGCACTTAACTCTAGGAAACTGGTCCTCTTTTGTTTGTTTGGGAGGTAGTGTTTCTAAAGGTCATTGAAATTTGGATACTGAAAGAGGTGTCATAAGAGGTGCTAATCACGAAGCAGTTAAGTGCTACATTTGGCCTTTCTAAGGAACCATATAATTATTTATAATATTTATATTTTAGTGTTGAACACTAAAAACATACATTTGTGAAATAGGCTGAGATTCTGGTATGTCTTAGGAAAAGCCAGAAGAACTTGAGGCAACTAAACATTCAGTCACACCTTCTATATAACTGTATCTTAAGTATACCACCTGTCCAGAACCTTTGTAGTGACACATGCACTAAGAAGTTCATTTATCCTCTGTTTTAGGAAGATCCTGTCCTGCCTCTTTTTTTCTCTGAAACTACAAAGAGAGGTAGGAATGGTTAGATATGTTCCCTGTAATAAACAAACATTTTATTCCAAACTTTCTTAATCAAAAATTACACAAAAGCAGTACTGTCAAAATCACATACCTGCATTTACCTTTTTTTTTCCCCCCCTCTTCACTTCAGACTGAGAGCAGAGAACTTAGGCCTGCATAAATACCAATAAAAGCCACAGTAACTGGCTGAGTAATAGAGGAAGGCATAGAGGACATTAAGGTGAGAACAAAAATCCACAGAGGAAACACAGGATCACAAAACATCCTGAAAACCCACAGGCTTGCTGGTTACTGTCCTAGTCACCTGTGTAAGGTAGGCTAATGCCTTCCTTCAGAGGGAATCAGATTGCTGAAATACACAGTTTCAACTTGTGGAGTTCTTAAAACTCCTCTCCTGTCCTTTGCCAAGTTCTGCCTCAAGCACACGAGCAATAAGACCCCTACACAGCTCAGGAGCTTAGCAGCTCCAAGGGAAAACCATGCTCATACTTTAAAGTACCTATCTAAAGAAAAGGACATGGCAGGAACAACCAATAAATAGCAACATAGATTTTAAGACATATTTTATTTGATGTGCAAAATTGCCAAGATAAAACATGTACAAATTCCAACTAAGCTATAGCCACTAACATGGAAGAAACTATTCTACGTACTCTTAAGCTTCATTTCTAGAATCACCCTATGGTTCAGAGTAAAACCACAGACATTTGGTAATGACCCAAAAAATGTCTCCTTTTTTACTATTGGTATGTTTTTGCCTTTTTAATTGCAAAAGGAATCAGTTCTTGGAGATATCCCTTTTGATTGCATAGTATAATATTTTAATTAATTATTTTCATCCTCTTTCAGTTTAATTCTTAGACTTTGCTTTACAAACCACCCTCATTTTTGCAGCTCTAATTAGCTTTAGACAACTAATTTTCCCATTTACAGCTGAAACACCTATAAATTTTGAGCAATTTTCACAGATACAGCCATTGCAGTTTAGTTGAATCAAGCTGTGAACAAAGATAACATGGACATGTGCAATCATGCAGAGCTTATCCTTCCCATAATTCAAAGATATAAGAAAAGTTCATTTCATCAGAAAGTGAGATCTGTTGCATGGGAAGTGAGACAATTTATTGATATAACATCTCTGAAAAAAAAGTGTAGAAGCTATTATTGAAAGGCTTCCTTCCTTCCATACTGAAATAGAATCAGGTTGTCAGAGTTTTTCCCCCCCTTGTAAATTCACACATATTTAAAAACTTCCAGAGGAGCAGGCAATTTATAGTCTGAACAATTACCAAGCTCCATGAAATGATAAACAGTGCTCCATACTAACATATCTACTTTCACTCCAGGGTTTCAATGTTTCTAACATTATCAGTTATTTCAATGTCTCACTAGAGCTGTGAGGAGAGGCAGTACATTCACTGTGCTTTGCAGACAGAGACACTCAGGTATAGCCAGATTAAGTGCCTTGCCCAGCACCAATCCAAAATTCAGAAGAAGGGTCAACTTATCCTCGGATCTCCTAACTTCCAGCTACCCATATCCAGATAGCATCCTTCCTCTCTTTGTACATTGTTAAGACACTTGTTGTGGCTAACTCATTAAGAGAATAATGGATCAGTCCTGCTCTCCTTGAAGCGAGCAGGTGTTTTGCCAAGCATTTCAGTGGAAGACATTATTTGTGTTCATTTTTTGCCTTAATACTAATATGACATCTATAAATATCACAAAGCAGAACATGGACCAAAGCCATGGAGTGAGTGCCATAGCTAACTAAAAATTGTATCACAAACGTTGGTTACTAGATCTATCACACCAGCAGTGTATCAGGGAGCTAAAGAATGCACCTCTTTGGCATAACAATGTAAAAGTTAAATTCAGAATGCACAGCAGTGGCAAGACAGACACTAAATGAAAACAAAAAGCCAAAGAACATAGGAACATCTGTGCTGTACACCCTCTTTCCAACCAGACCTGAAGAACTGCCCAGAACAGACCCTTTGTTGGGTCTGAGCTGTTTCTGTCAGTTTCCTAAATCCTAAACAACAATTCAAGCCTCAGTAAGAGGGGTTCTATTTTATTTTCCAAATTTTTTTGCTTCACTGCCATTTTTTCTATCAAATATGACCTTGAATACATTTTGAAGAACCCAATACCAACATGAAATGAAAAAAAAAAATCTTCCCAGTCTATCACAGAAAGAAATACTAAAATTAATTTGGTGGAGGGTAAAGTGGTTTGTCTTTTTTCTACTTAGCGTTGAAAGTAGTAGATAAAGGCAAGGAAAAAGATGAAACCTCAACCTTACTTACATTCAGATCTCCCATGTTTATAACTCTGAACTAGAATACACTCTTAATGTTGCCATATTTTTAACAAATGATGAAATCAAAAGCTAACCAAATACACAAAACTGATTCCAAGCAGTTAACTTTAAGCCTTGCTATAGTAATCAATTTATAATTACTTAGTGTCCATCCACTCCTAAAAGAGAAGGTTTACCACCTGTTCTTCTACTATAGTCTCTTGCTTGTTAGATCCTGGTGAATCCCTGGTACAGGCTACTGTATTCTGCTGCATCACATCTCAAAATCTCAATAGGTCAACTTTGCAAGTGATGCAGAGCCTAAAAGCCACCAATTCCTTGCAAAAATCCAGAGTTAAGGACTCATAAAGTTCTGGCTTAATAGTTTAAAAAATTAATCATATACACAGGCACTCTTTACAAGGTCCCACTGGAGACTGCAAAAGTCAGTGCTCCTTGCCAGATACACAATTTTAATTGATCCCAGTGTGTGTTACGGTGCTTAGACACTGGTTTACAAAGCATAGTAATGCACTGAGCTGCAGCAAAGAGGGACATATTTTAGAAGAAAAATTCACCTCCTCTCTAAATACTGTACTCAGTGGAATCAACCTGCTGTATGATTCACAATCCTTTGGACCCATTATTGCCTAGTATGCAAATCTGGATTTATGAAGTTACAAAAATGGCTGGACTCGATCTCGGAGGTGTTTTCCAACCATAATGATCCTATGATTATTTACAGAATGCTATTCCTTGGGAATGAATCAAGTATGGAAATTCAGGAAAAGTTAGGCACTTCTTAAAAAAATATTTGCAAAACAAATGCAAAAAAAATCAAATTCCTTAAATACCTCTTTGTGGTATTTGTAATTATTTTTGAGACTGCTGCTATATAGTTTGATCACAACTATTTAAATTCATTTCTCATCTTTCATGAGATTCACACTAGAAACACTCTGGGAACTAACTTTCATGACTGCCTCTGTACACCTTAAGGAACCTGAATTGGACAGGAAAAATTAGACAGATCAAAGAATTAGTTTTAAAAAAATATATTTTTGGACATACCTATTTATATGAGTATCTTGCTGTTTTCAAGATCCCTCAGTCTTTTAGAAGCTGGCAGTTAGCTCTTATATTTGCAATGAAGGACTAAAGAAGGTACATTAAAATGTAATTCTAACAGTCAGACATATTGAAATACAATGAAAACTGTAGTTAGCTTTGTACATACCATCCCTTAAACAAGACAGTTCTGCCACTCAACCCAATGTTGCTTCTTTCTACCTGCCTTGAATTTTTCTTCTACGTTACCTTACACTTGGTTACATTTCTTACCTTTTCAAAGCTATTCTGAAAAAGAAATGATCATTACTTATGATAATTTCCCCATTTCTATATATCAGATTTACATGCACTTTTATCAAGTTCTACACACAATATTGTAACATACAAATATTCTTCACATTTCTAGAATGAGTGTTAGAGATGCTCTCAAATCCAGAGAATGTTTTTCTCAAGAAATGACCCCACTAAGAAACATCACATACAGTGTACCCACTGGCAGTGGTCACTACACACAGACCAAGTCATTTTGCATGCATTTCATTTGCAGACGTTCCTATTGATGATTTACAAATCTGAACAGAAATAGTGGTCAGAACATCAACATTTTTGAACACAGAAAATAGTATTTTCACCTAAACCTTTAATGTAATTTTAAAGAAAATCGGGGCATTTAGTAGAAAAACCTTAATTACTTTTGTCAGTAAAAATGGCATGAATACATTCTGATGAAGTTATAACTTTAAACAGGTGTATTTTGAAATCAGTATTGAAAACTATGTTGTAATTGTAGCCATACAAAATGTTTATTATATTACAAATTATTTGTACACTATATTTTCACTTTATCATTGCTTTGTGCTCAGACAGTATAAATATTACAGCATGAATTTTCTTTCCCAGGAATGTTCTTACCATCTTGTACTTAAAAAAAAATGTACAGGACTAAAAAAAAAAAAAAAAAATCACAAATGAAAAAGGTAAAGTGTCTTTGTGAATAAACTGTATCACAATGGTTTTAGAGTGATGGTTTAGGGAATATTCAACAGATGACACATCATCAATACAATACTGAACAAAATTAATTTTGACAGTCTAACAGGTCAGTAATAAGAAGAGTACTTTGTTTAACTTTACTAAAATCATTTTTCTTTCCAGAAGGCTATTAACATGTTTTTATTTGGGATTTTTATATTTGGGGTTTTGGGGGGCTTTTTTTTGCATGTAAGCATTCAAACCCTGTACATCTACACAATTTCCAAACTTCTGAATTTCCAGTATGGCAAGCTATATGCTTCCTCAGATAAAATATGAGGCTTTACCCTCACCCAATTTTTGATAGAACTACTAAATTGCTTAAATTTAAGAATGGGTACAGACTTAGAAACAGAGCTAGGTAACCCAAAGATACTGCTTAAATCTGGTATGTCCTACCTCCTGTGACTCTTGGGAATTTGTCATAAGATTACCATTACTTCCCAGCTATATGGCTTTAGCGCTCCCATCCTCGTGACTGCTCTTGCTTCCATACTTGCTGCTTTAGGACGACTCTGCAAAACTGGAGTCTAAGATACAGAAATTTATTTCACAGCACATTTCAGTCTCATTGCATAGAAGGGCCTATTTACCTGCAAAATTTCACAGGGCTAAATAAAAGAACCATTCAAAAACTGAGGTACTAAAGCTGAACCAAAATGTGGCTGCCACAATTTAATGCAGAGTTCACTTACCAAGTTAGGTTAGAACTAGCTTAAGCAAAATAAAAGTAAGCTGCTCTTCAATTATGTCTTCAGTGATTTAAATGACTGAAAAATAAGCAGAATATTGTTCAAGGATTCTAGTGAAACTTGCATTTGTATAGATGAATACTAATAGAGAAATTCAGCCTTGCTCTCAGTGAGTGATGCTGCTACTGAAGCCAACCAGAACTAGTCTTTTTGTGGCACACTGAGTTTGTCCCACTTTTTCTTTTAAATTGTTTTTTAAGGTGTAATATTCTTAGGCAGCTATTATTTCAACACAATTTGGATATATTGTATTACACTGTATTATTCGGTATTATTTAGCTGACAGGTAACTGAGACAGCAGTCTGCCTTTATGAGACTTATATTTCGATGACAGATTGAGTTTCTTTGATTTTGTATCCAAGTCACCCAAATATGTATTTGTGTACTCCAGACACAGCTTGTTTATTGACCAATAAAATTACTAGGATTCCCCCCTCCTTTTTTTTGCTCTTGGTTTATAGACATTTTCTGACTATAACAGACTAATCACTTATATAAATATACAGCACATATATACATAGAAATTACAAAAATACATTTTATTTATATCTGACTTTTAAACAATAAAAATCAAATTTCACATTTTTTGAAGATTAGCTAGCATTCCAAAATGTTCTGCAATATTTAGGGTACTGGACCAGAAGGTACCTCTATATTGTAGGATAACTATGTATCACAATCTCAGTCAGGGTTTATAATAGAATTACTTAGGGAAAAAATATCTCTGTTTTAGAAGTTTGTGCTTCATCAATTTCCTCTTCTTCTATCCCCTATTCTAGTCTCCTCTCTCCTCCTCTCATTTTATTGATGGCCAAGAAGCTAAACCAAGTTCCCTTTCTCACCTTAGTAAAGACCAAAGAAACTCAGAGAAATGAAACAATCAGATAAAGTAGCATAAGCAATTGAGGATAACGAAACTTAATGAAATGAATGACATTACCTTTAACTCCAGTTTGACATCAAACATGCCCAACACAAGAAATTTTGCAACAACTTCAGTTCCCAAATGTAAATGTTGAAGGAACTGAGAACAATTGTTTGTGATCTCCAACTAGTTTTACAACTCCAGAAGATGAACTACTGTCCCATTCAACTGGTTTGATTTTCTTCTGGGATTGAATTCATACAACAATGCAGTTTAACAATTAGTGACCTTTATCTTGCACAATATAAAGTCAGCATAATTTCTGGAAATGCCCTCTTTTTCACAGAACATTAGTATTTTTGTCAATCCATGTAACTCTTTATTTATTTACATGTTAATATAATAATCAAGTCCTCTACATTCAGAACTTCCTTAGTGTGCAATCACTGTTCCAGTGCAATCAAAATCAACCACAGCTTCAGGTAGCACTCTTCTGGCATCACTTTAGTAGATAACATTGTTTAAGAAAGAGAAAAAAAGCACTGTGTTAAAAAGAGGTTTTCTTGTCCAAGCACATGTATTCATTATTCCAGGCTGGAAAGACTTGCTCAAAGGTCTCAGATTTACCAGTGTCACATGCATTCAAAGTGAAAAGCCTGAATATAAAGTAAAGGAGAATAACCTTTTTCATTTCTCCTGGAAGCTTCTAGCACCAATATCCTTTGTTGGCTCTTCGTGCATTGTATTCTCCCATGCTGAAAAAAAACCTCCTCCAGAACTCATCAGTGGCATTGGTGGACAAGGTAGCCATCAATTATCAAAATGTCATTCATCTTCTTCACAGTTGCTTCTTCTTTCACTTCTTTGTACTGTTAATAGGATGATGAGAATCAGGGCTATTTACAGGACATTTATTTGTATTATTTTCTAATCTCAAATTCTTTTGGTTTGAATATGGCCTCTACAATGAAAGGGCTGAATGTCTCTGCACTGCTGAAATCAGCATCCCTTATACAATGCCCTGCAGGAAACAACATGGCCACTGCCACACCTATCATGGCCTTTAGCTAACCATGTTCTGCTGTATTGTCATCTTTAATCAAAGTTTTGACATGCAGAAGTTATTTTCAGCAGCTTTGCCTTTGGGTCTGCAAACGAAACATCACATGGCACAGACAAGTTCAGCAGCATCTCTAGTGACAATGGGTCACAATAGGAGAGCTAAGTGACAATTGCACATCATCAGTCTTATCCATATTAAAAAGTTACCTGGCAGCATTTCCTTAGCTGGCAAGCAGTGTTATGTATCTTCAGAGTCCTGCTGCTCTACTTTAAGTCATCTCATAGTGCTACTTTTCAGATAGAGAAAAATGCCATCACTGTGGCACAATTCACAGAAAGTTTGTAACTGAAAGTTAAAGTCATTTTCTTGGCTACCCCGGTTTGCATGAAACAAATACTGTGAACAAAACATATTAGACCTGGAACTCAAACATATCGGTTTGCTTCTTGGCCAGTTTAGCAACTTCTTCTCTTATTGCCTTTACAAGGGCAGCTGTAGAAATGTTGGTGAGAGGAGTATCAGATGGGTCATTTTCTGTCAGGCTCTGCTGAGAAGCTGCAGTGGACGGCAAAGGAGCTTGTTCCAGGCTGGGATGCATGCTTGCTTGCTGGCTGTACTGGCGAGGAAGTCGTGAAGGAGAATTATGCTGGTAGCGGGGCCGTGGATAAGCCTCGATGTACCCAGGTAGTGGTACCTGTAGAGCATTGTAATTATACAAATTATATAGAACAATTGATCTGGAGCACCACCTGCCAGGTAACACAAACCTCCCTGAAGTTTGTGAGCAGAATAAGATGTAACAGATAGGACCATACAAAGAGAAGAAACTTCACATTCCTAAGCATTTCTTTACAAATGTCTTTTTTTGACACATGTCATTTATGCACACAGGTCAATGTACCAGGTACTCAACTCCTCAGACTGCGACAGCAAAAACACCTAGCAGGGGAAACATAGCGCGTCCTAATTTATCATCACTGCAAAAAGCCAAAGGAAGAAGGCTTTTCTGAAAGTATCTCCTCTGCTAAATTTTTTCTCCTAAAGGCTTCCATTTTAAACAGACAGCACCACTACCTTTCAGGACACCAAAAAGCCTAGAACTGAAAAGCAGAGTTTGCTGATTTGCAGCCAGTGTCTAATACAAGTCAGTCAAGTCTCTAAACAAAAACTCACTAAACCCAGACAACAGGGATAAGCTCAGGTACACCAACAATGCCTTGGGTGCTTTTGAAAATCTTGCTCCTTCAGGCATCTAAGAACCTACGAAAAACTGACCACTAGGATTTACACATGCTCTGTATGATCTTGGATATCCATCAAGTGATGAAGAGAATGTCAGACACATTCATTATGGTGTGATGAGACAAACAGAGGAAGCAGGCATGATCTAACAGTGATCATTAAATGCAATTGCATCCATTTAGTTTACAGCAGATTAATCAAAAGACAAACATTTCAGGACTGCAACATGTGAACACACCACTAGAGGCCATCAGGTTACAACTTCACCAAGCAGCATCTTGCAATTTGAAAAATAAATGCTTTGTTGGATACAGTTCCCTTCTCACACAAAACACAGCACTTCAATACTTACCTTTTGACTGAGAAAGTACACTACATTCACACTACAACAAATTGAGCTTACAAGATAATTCTTTGTTGTCAAATCTCCTGCTTACTATGTTCCCTTGTTTACAGGGAATGTCCAGCTAGTGGAAATGCATGAAAAGCAATAATTTGAATTTTCACCTTACAGATATTAAGCCTCTCTTCTTAGTAATTGTCAAGAAGCCTTGGAAGCATGATCGAGATATCACCAGAAATCATCCAGAAGCAAAAACTCTTAATACTTTAGATCTTTATTTTTTGCAGTTTTATTCGGGCTTAATGACCATATTATGTTGCTAACACTATTGCTAGTTCCTCTAGTCATGATTTTCAAATAAAGACAATTTATTGACTGATTTGCAGTTGTTGGGAAGTCCAAATTCATTGTAGAAACTGAAGTGGTTTGGGTTTACATTTTTTTCCTCTTCTCCTGCAAAGTCACAGGAGGGATGAAAGTCTGAGTAACAAGAAGTTGTTAAAGTTCTGGAATAGGTAAGTGAAGTTAAAAGGAATATTTGTTTCCTTTGAATTCTATATTGCCACGATCATTTTTCAGACAGCTTCTCACATCCCTCTCCATTCCTCTGAGTATGGTCCACAAGCACTAACTTCCCACCTCTTTCCTGAAGACAGGGAAACCCACAAAAGGGTTACATTCTTCTCCTTCCAGAGGAAGGAACTGAGGGCTGGAGACTTGTGTTCCAGTTTTGTCCAGTTTGTTTTCAGTCTCTCCTTTTGACAAGTGATATTTAACTCTTTTTTTCATAGGACTGCAGCCAAGAGTAGGGATACAAAAGGGAAAAAGAATGGAAGACAAGTAAAGTACTTGAATAATTTTCCTGGTTTGTTTTGTTGGGTTTTTTATTCTTTCTCAAATAAAAAGTTCAAAATGACTGCTCAGACACAATGGACCTCCTGGATTCAAATATCAATAGGGTAAAAACAATGAGGGGAAAAAAATGAATAAACAAATAAATAAAACAATGGCGAGGGGAAGGAGTTCCATGCTTTGAAGGGCAGCTCTGGGAAGGGAATCTGTATGATGGCATGGAAAGCCTCCAGGTGTCAGGGGCACATCAGCAGATGTGCTCAGCTTACAGGTGAACATGCTTCGATTTTCTTGACATTTCAGCCTACAAATTCAGACTTGCATCTGAGAGTCAAACTGAATTCTTTTCTTCACAGGCATCAGGAGCAGTAACAAAGATTTGGCAACAAATAGCCACCCCCAAGAACATTTATTTGACTCTGCTGTCTCTTGCTTATCTGCTCAAAGCCAACTATTAGACTCCAACTGCACTTCACTAAAATATTCTGTCGACGATATGCACAAGAAAATAGAATCCATCTCCCAGTTTGTTTAGCTGAATTGGTTCTGCATAAATAGCAGATGTGAGCTCAACCAGCAGAATTGATCATTTTTTCCTAGCAGAAAAAAAGCCCTAGGTTTTAGAAATTGTTTCAAACATGATAAACTACTGCTATCCATTTTAGGATGTCGCAACTTTATTTCTTTGAAATATAGGTATACTTTGGGCTAAAAATTACATCTGTCCCAGACTAGGATTGTGTAATTAATTATTTAATTTATGATCTATCACTGCAGCCTGTAGGAGAACTTGAAACACTGCACAGCAGGGCTGTGGCAGAGCTGGGAGCAAGGCTATCTTCAGAAAAAACCTCCAGGAAGGAAGGATGCTCCCCAGCTTCCAAACAGCACAAGGCCATCTTGAGAGGCAGCATCACCTACTCCTGTCCATGTGCAAATCCAAATATTTAACTTCTGTCTTGGGAAAGAAAAATAGTACCTAATCCATCGACTTTGAATAGGTGCCAGCCCTAACCCAGTGAATGATTTCTGTGCTTCCTCTCATAACTTTACACTACTAGAGATTATCACCATTCAAGGAAAGAATTATCTTGCTCAGATCCTTTGCTGATCACATAGCATTGTTTAGAACACCTCTGGAAATCACAGGAAACTCATGTAGTTAGAAAAGCAAGGATGCTTACTGAGTCTGCCCACTGCCCTGGTAATTCATTCTCTCCAGCATAGGGCATCCAGGCTTGGTTCCTGTATGCAGTGGGTGGTGTTGGGATAAAATAGCCTGTGAAGCCAGGTCGGTTTGCTGCTGGTATGGCAAACACTGCTGGTACAGTACTTCCTATTAAGAAAGAGAGTAGATATAATTAATACTTGACATTTTCATTTATAAATTAGAAGACAATTCTTAGGAAGTAACTGGCCTCAGTCATTTCTTCTATTAAGAAGAACGCAATCACCATTGGTTGGATGGAAGGCTTCCACCATCTGACTAGAACATGTCTGTAATTCTGAGAAATACTGGAGAAAGCAAGATTTGCAGTTGTCTATATAGTCACAAACAGCCTTAAGATAAAGATACGAGGGCTTTGTCCTTAAGACTTGATCCTTGTAAGAACTGATATTCATCAAAACTTTGAATCATTAGGGGAAAAAAGGTGTTCCCCCCCTTTAACATTTTCTGCTGCTGTTATCATGGGTTTCAGAGTAGTGCGCTTTTCTTCTTGACAGCAGGTTATAGAGCATTCTATTCACACAGTAAAACTGTCTTAATATCTCCAGGCACAAAACCTACAAAAATGAGTGAGTGGTACATTTAAAAGGCTGTAATCTCAACAACCCTATCATAAAACTTCAATGCTTCCATAAAAAAAACACCAAGGCTTCACCTGCTCAATTTCTTTTCCAGGAACAGTCTATGACTGCAATAAATTATGCAACTATGACTTAAACATTTCCAAGGAAACTTGTTGACAGCAAATCTGTTTTATCATGTCTTGATCAAGATGTATGCATAGGGATGTCCAGGAAGCCTTCTACTAAAATTACACTAGCATACTCCCAAGTTGTGTGGGAGAAACCAGCTTTCCAAAATATGGACTAAAAGCTTCTGTTATCCTTTACATTTACATAGTGTTTTTTACTGTTAGGGCTTAAGTGCTAGCTTTCATTTTGACATTGGGCTATAGTGCTTTTTCAGCAATGTCAGGGAGGATGCTGGAGCCACTCAGCCCTCAGAGAGGCAGTCACCATGGAATCACTATGGACCAGTGTGATCTATGATGTATACCTGCATGGCAGGTAGCCACAGGGTATCTCACTGAACCTTTACCCCAATTCCTCCACCCCCTTGGTTTGGATGGGGGTGGGCTAAGAGAAGAGGTGTGGATAATCTTTGCTCTTCCCAGCTCACAAACAGCACAAGGTTTGCTACTTTAAATGAATTAGTAAGGGTGGAAACAAATATTCTTCAGACACTTACAGAGAAGGGCTACTCCTGTAGATGACACGTGGCTTCTACACCAGAATTCTCTTTTAATTTAACTACACCAAAATCAGCTACTATTCACAATGAACACTCAATTAGCTGATGCAATATCTTATCCCTATTTTGACTACAAAATCATTATGTTAGAGGTGATATTGACGGGCTGCATGAGAGCAACATTAGGTTATTTTATGCCAAATCAGCACCTGTGACAATGTTCATTCATGTATTGAGACAATACAAATATATTTTCCTATCAGAACATTAGAAAACCTTGTATTACAGTTGCAGGTTTCTCACAACTCTCATCTTTCTCTAGATTACAGCCTTTTGAAGCATCTATCATATATGAAACTTTCCTCCAACTCCAGAAAGTACACAAAGGTCACTTTATCTCTTCTGAAATGCAGCCACTATTCAGTAGTAAAAAACATACCTGGTTTTAACGTACAGCAATAAAATCTTCACATCATTGCAAGTTATAACAAAAGTATACCAGACAGAACACATTACTGCAGACATTAAGAAAGAGCTCTTTTACTGTGGCATATTTTATAGCTTGAAATGCTTTGAAATGAAAGGCTGAGCATCTGCTCTTTTCTGATTCACATGCACCGTTTGCAGAAGGTATGACAAGAAATGAGAGTAGAATGGATCCTGCAAATCTACTGTATTTAATTAACTGACAACAGATTTGCATATCCAAATTATTCTCAGTAGATGATACTGAATAAAATGCAGATGACTCTCTGCTACTTCTGAGGAAGTTAATAAATTTTTCTGGCAGATTAGCAGAGCAATGTCTACTAAACCTACTAATTTCAAAACTTTAAACTGACAATGTAATTTATTGGTTTAATCTTTTAAGCTCTTTCTTATAGCTTTTCAAAAAAATATATTTCACCAGTGAATAGCTACTTAAAACATTTTCCTAGCTAAATGTTATCCAGATAACATCAAAACTGTTATCAGCTTAACCTCATGATCACAGTATCACAGAATGTCACGGGTTGGAAGGGACCTCGAAAGATCATCTAGTCCAACCCCCCTGCCGGAGCAGGATACCCTAAGACTAGGTGACAACAAAGCTTCCCTGACTGGGAATTGAACCCTGGTCCCAACGGTGAGTACTGATTCCTAACCAGTAGAGCACCTCCTCTCTCCTAAAAGTCTTTCAGAAGCAAAATCCACATCAAGAGGACCAGAAACTCAGTATGCTTTTAAAACTGAGATATTTAGAGACAAAACAAGTTCTACACTTTAGCAGGAACTACCTTCTCCAAAAGAGGGGGGAGACAAGCTACTGGGTTAACTTTGACTACACAAAGTGCTTACTGCTGCTGTGTATATTGAAGGCAAAGGGGCACATATCTTCAACTCGCCCCCCTCAACAGCACGCTGTTGTGACAAGACTAGAGGTTAAGCTTCTCACAAGGAAATAGGGAGTCATAAAATTCATCCCACAGTCATGCTGGAAAACCTTGGTCTTGCACACACTATTGTTCACATCCACTTCTTTTCCCTCTTTCCATACAAACCAAGCAGAGCTGAAAGCCATGTAGCCTCCTTCTGCAGTACTACTTAACAGCTCCATTGTACTTACTCTGTTTTCAAGCATTTGGCCTAATATCCTTAACTGATAAAATTATGGAGGGATCCACCTCATTTTTCCATGTCCCTCAGAACACCATTACCTGTCTCTCTGCTTTGGTTGTTTCTGCACGTGATGCAACACAACATGAGTCATGCAGCAGTCCCAATACTGCAACTTCTGCTTTTGTCAGCCAACGCCCTCTGGTATATTACTACTGGATCTTACCTTTCTGCTTCTGCAGGATAAGTAGTATTTTATACTGAAGCTAATGCTGCATTTGAAAAGGAGCAATCCTTTGTAGGTCTCCAGCAGTTGCACCAGAACAAAAAAAAAAAAAAAAAAAAAAAAAAAAGAAAAAACTCCAACACAGTCTTTCTCTAAATGATCATCTGTATTTACTATATCCTATACATAACATTTACATGCAAAATAAATGGTGAGCTCTCAAAACTGCAAGTTGACTTTGCACTATTTTTTCACCTGAGTGAAAAGCTGATTGATCAAGTGGACCAACAGACAGCGGAGCTCTTGAACCAGGTGCAAAAGATGCCTGATCATGATGCTGTGTCTGGTCTGCCCCACTGGACTCAGGTATTCTCACTTTGCTGCCAATATCTGATGTAGACCTGTGCATTAAGAAATTCAAAAGTAGAAACTTTTGTCATTCTGGCCAACAGATAAGATTCATAGCCACATACATGCTTTAACAGCTACAGTATGACAAGCCAGCTAGAACGATCTATACTGTTTTGGTGTGGCATGACAGAAGTCTGGAGAACAACTGCAGAACAATAAGCCTGGAGAAGTCTGAGAACAACTTCTTTAGCCTAGTCACTGCTTTTCCAAAACATTTTATTAGCATTGCATAGAGCCTTTGCTTGGTGCTTCAAACATGCCTGTGACATGCAGCACAAAAAGGAGAGCTTTACCGTAGTTCATCAACATAAGACTGCAGACAATACCATGTTACTCTAGTATCTATGACATGTTATCACACAGAAGATGGCTACTATGACAAGTAACATTAACTGCACTTGGAAAGTACTAGTATTTTTTTAAGTGGTGTGTCCCAGTTGCTTTGGGTCTAAAATATAATGGATGAACAAGAATATATCAACAGTGTCCATATCCTGTGGCCTCACTGCTCCACAGCCACTCTCAGCAGGCCTGTGGTGCCTCAAATTGCGGTTGGCACCAGGCAGTACCTAACAGCACAGCACTGAAAGCTAAATGATTTCATCCACCACAATGTGTAAAGATTCCTTAAAACACATTTTACAGAGTGCCTTACTGTGAGGAAGAGGCAAAACATATGTAGTGAGAGCTGAGGCAATCAGGCTTTTGCTTATATCTGGCTTCAGAAATGCAGGTATGAGATATCTGAAAGCTAGGCAGAAATCCTAAAACTCAAGAACTACCTGACAATTCATCCATATCCTGTTTCCAGTCCTTACAACAGAGAAAAGCAAGGAGAATGACAGTGTCAATTATCTACCACACATCTGCAATACAATATACCATTATGTGAGTTGAGGCAAAGCATGTTTTAAAAGAAATCAGAGCCTGGATTTCCTAATTTCATTGAAACTGATTAGTTAACAGAAGAGAAAATTCATTGTTATTCCTTTCCTCTGGGTTTTAAATGGAAATCAAATCAACATGTTTTTAATTTCATGAATATGTCTTTGTAAGCTCCTTGTTAAGTCCCCCTTCAGACTTTGCCCTAGTTCTTATTACAACATTATTTTTTAGAGATCATACCCAAAATAAAACAGATAAATACCTCCTGAGAGAGGCAACCGCCACAGGACCTGTTCTGGGAGGGACAGGTGGAGGAGGAGAACCCATTACCATTTCAGGAAGCTGAGAAAATCTGTAAGCCTGTGAAGGAGAAAAATATTTTCTGAAACACCAACTCAGTCTTAAAAACCAAATGCAAGTCAGAAATTGAATACCTGCTTCATGTGCCAACCAACAGGAAGTTAACTTTTTGGGGCATCAATAGTTACTGCATTTTATTTAAGAATTTACAATGCTTGGGTGATCTTAGGATGTGAAAGAAAACATGAATAAATGCACTCAAAGTCAATATGAAATCTAATTAAAATCAAATGTATTAAACACTGTCTCTGTGATATTTGTAACCTTGCTGGCAAAGCAGATCTGTTATGATTATGTGAGACTCAACAGCTGTTTTGGACCCACAGGAAAAAAATCTCAGTATTTTCACTTCCTCCAGAAGAAAAGTATTTTAAAGATTCAGAAAGCATCCTCAGAGTGACATGAAGCTGCCTGTGAGCAATGCATATTTCAACCTCTTCCTTTCAGCCTTGAAGAGATGAAAAGAAAGTTCTTCACAAAAACCCCAAGCCCTGTAACTTTCTACAGCAGTAATGAAGGTCTCAAACAGTTCTGGAAAAAAAACAGTGTAATTCATAGGAACATAGGACCATCCCATTAAGTCAGTAAATTAAGCATCTTGCCTATAGTAATTCTGGAATCTATCACTAATACATGTGAAGGATGAGTAATCATCTGCATGAAACCCATGGCATCCAAGAAACGACATGTAGGACAAAATTTTTCTTCTAAATTATTTGTACTGCTATAGATTAAAAGTCACAATTTGCTAGACATACTCAGAGGGATTATATCTCTCCAGCACTACAATGGACATTTTTCTTCAACACATTGCATTTTGGGGCTATTTTTTTTAAATGATGCTTTGGATTCATAACACTTCAGAGCAATACACAGGATTAAAGATAAGATCAGAGCAATAGCAAATAAATTATAAGGAGGCTGTCCAGTATCAAGACAGACATTTTGACAAAAGCTAGAGTCCAAAGTCCACAGTCCACTACTGGGACTCTGGCCCTCTAAACAAGAAGTATCTGGTTTAGCCAGTAAAGCTCCCTCCACAAACAGCAGAGAAAGCTAAAAGCCCATTACCATGGGATTAGTCACTCCCTATCTCCTGCCTGCAGAAAGAGCCTGCAGAATTTACATGATTAGCTCAGACTTAACACCTACATTCAGGTTTGAATTTGGCAATATAAATCCCACACTAAATATCAAACCTTTCAGTAGCCATCTTTAAATTTACACATTTAGGCAGTGTTTCAATACCTTCTTTCTCAACTCTGGGTTAACACAGAGGAAAGGTAACTTATCAAATGACGACTTTTGATGTCAGTGTCTTTAAGGAAAAAGCAATACAGACCAAGCATCTTTCTCCCACCTCTCATTGCCACCTCTTTTAAAGCAGAGTAGAGTACCTGAAAGGCATGTCTATGAAAATCACTTTTCCTTTCATGCCACCTACAAAGTCTCCTAATATTTACTTTCACAATGCTATAATGGTATTTAATTTTTTTCTATATTTAGATGGAAAAAAACCCCAAACTAAAACCGCAATGGTAACTTTCCTAGCCAAGGGTTGGAAATGCTGATTTTTAATGTAAGAACTGTGCAGAAAAGACAAATGCTATTTGCATCAAAGAAAACCTCAATTAGATTTCTCCTAATACTGCTGGTCCACAATGCCTCTTCTGCATCTGAAAAGCTAGCAGTGCTCTCACAGGCTGAGCTGAAAACTTCCTTCTGGCTCCACAAACCCTTTCATCCCACAACTTGCTCTCAGCATGCATTTGTACCAAGTATGAAGTTCTTCTTTTCCTGTTTTAAAGGAACAGCACACAAGGTAATGTTTCAGAGTAGCCAGTGACTCCAGGTACTGCTCAACTATAACAGGGTGGACAGAGACACAGAGGTAGATTTAGAGTTTCTCTTGTGTGTTACTGGATGTGCTTTGAAATATGGACATCAGAGGAGGCAAGGGGACCACAAAGAACATGCTGCAACTTGTACTTCAGTGCACTTCACTTTTATTTTGGGGAAAAGTAAAATAGAAAAATTGAAGCATTTATTTTGCTGCTTAGCTAGGAGTTGAACAATTTTGAGTGAGTGGCAATATTTTGCTAATGGCTGGGCATAGGGAATCCTGTTAAGGTGAAAAATCCTGTTAGAAGCTCTGCTTCAGCATGCTGAGGAGCAGCCCATCCTGGGGGACAGCAGGACAGCAGTCAGTCCTCTTTGTGCTGAGCTTCCACAGACATCAAAATAGTTATGAGAGGGAACTCCACTAAGATTTCTAGAACTTCTCCACTGTGTTGGGGCAGTAAGTGTCTTCCTGCTTGCAACACAGAAATGGCAAAAATGTTCAGAGGCTAACTTAAACCAAAGGTTTACTATGGAGGTCTGTCTGTTACAGATTTAGATGAGCCCTTAGGTTCTAGGCTAACTAGCATGATTGCAGAAGTAAAGTCACTTCACTGAAGTTCATACAGTGTTGTAAATACAATTAAAAAAAAAGCTGATTTCACAGAAAATTTCCCCAACTGTATTGTTCAAAATGAGTTTATCCTTAAAAAACCCAAAAAGTTGCATCACTTCTGTTGTTTTAAAAAAAAACAACAACAAAACAAACCCCCAGACTTAAAGAGAGAAACGTTCTGTGTGGATTCCAATCTCTATTTTGTTAAAAAATGAGGATTTGTATTATACAAAGGCTATAACAATTACTGGCAGAAGTGATCAAATTTGAGATTCAGGACAGACCACACAGGTACCAGACTGCAGATCCCACACCACCCTTTCAGGAAGAAATGTCAGTGAAGGAATCTGGTGTGGCTAAAACACTGACAATTTCAAAAGCAGATCAGTGAAGAATTTTGAAATGTAGCAAGTGGAGTTTAGCAGAGGAACTTCAGCCTTTGAGCCCAGGAGACACAACGCAACCCTCTGGAAGAGAAAGCCCAGCCACCAGCTGACACCTGCACCAGTGTCTTCTGCAACCCACAAAAGTCTAAGGCTCTAGGTGAACCTGCTTTAGCAGAGTGGTTGAACTAGATGATCTCCCCATTGAATGATTTAACTAACTTCATTATTAAATTGCAATCCAGGAATAATTTTTCATCTGGATTTGTTTTGCTTTGCTAGCTGTCTTGTTTTATGCTTAAAACAGTTCAGTAACTGTTATTGAAAGTGGCTGAACTTTGGTAAAATACTCTACCTCTGTTAAATGAAGGGAAGCTCTGAGGACTTGGACACATTACCAGTCACTCAGCCTCCAACTCCGTGCCTGTTGAACAATGCTGGGTCTCACCGTGGGACCCAGAGCTCTCTTACTCTTTCACACTACTCTTTCCAGAGCACTAGAGAGAAGAGATTGGAACTGGTCCAGCCTCGTAACAAAGAGTGGGTTTTTTCTCCTGGCTGTAGCTGTCTGCTCAACTAGGCTGTGTGGATTTCCAAAGCACAATGCTGGTGGTTGGGCTTGTGTTACACACTGAAAGCTGTAACTCCATCCTCCAGTCAAAGTACAGCAGCTGGACGACAAGGACTCAGCCAAACGTTGCTCATCCTGGTTTTGAGGCTGCAGTACAATACTAAAAGTTTGCATTTTACTATCTTTTCTCTGTCAGGAAAAGGCACAAGCCTCAAGTGAAGGAATCCTGTTACCACAGGTCATCCATGAGCGGTTTGGAAAACAGGCACTCCCTCACGAGAGCTACAGATTATGTTAACATATAGAGAAAACACAGAAGGCCTTAAAAGCGAGAGAAAAAAAAAAGGAAAAAGAAGATGCATGCATGCTCTGCAGAGATACACAACTGTTTGATGGTGGGACTGGCCAAGAAGTTGACTGCAAAAATCAAAGACCCACAACTTAGAGGAGACTTGAAGAAACATAGACCCAAAGAGTGATTCTGGTCCCCTGAAAGTGTATGGCAGAAGGAAGATGCAAACACTGAGATGGAGATTTGCATGCAGATTTTTGTAGGTTTGTCTCAATCCATATACCATTTGTGCTTTCCAAAGGTAGAGCATGTCTGTGCTAGAAATCCTATGCAGCACCTATATCACCTATGAAATGCCTTTGCATTAGGTTTCATAAAACCTAAAGGTACCCTCATATTACTGGAAACTTTGTGAGATTTTATAAAAAGTGTAGTCTAACTGGGTGGCCATGAGTCAGATCACAGAAGAGAATGACAGGGTGAAGACCTTTATATTTGCCTTGTATCCAAAGACCCAACAATAAAGCCAACGTCTCTACATATCAGCCAACCCGCTCCTGAGCGCTTCCTGTCGCAGCATCTCCCCCGGTATCTGGGGCAGGCAAACAGCTCTAAGGTGCTGAGAGCAGTCATTCTTCCATATTTTTCCTACCCACATGTCACTTCCCACACACAACATGGCTGGTTATTTTCAATTCCAATCCTCTGTCTCCATTTGAGAACAAACCAGTAAATGGTGTGGTTAAAGTACAGCTCATTCGTGAAACTGATAACACAGAAAACTAGGAATTAACAGCCCTTATCCCAAGTCCAGCAGCCTGCACCTGCCCTAACCGGTGGTGATCAAGTATCTTCCAAGAATTTTTTTATCAGAAAGATAAGCAAATGCTTAGAAGTCCTAAATATGCAGATTATTTAGAAGACTAAGTCTTAGAAAGAAAACAGAGAAGCATTCACCAAAAAAAGTGTGGCTATTAAGCCTGTCACCATATAATATTTTTAATTTCATTTTAGAAAGACTCTCTGAAGTGTCAAAGTAATTTGACTATCCATTAGCTGTCTCTTAAGCTTGTAATCGAATTCTAACCATAAAATATGATTACATGTGGTATGAAGTTCATCAGACCGATTTCAAAGTATCAGAAATAACCTTTAGCATAATTTAAATAGCACCAGCCTGAACCCTTGCAGGCAGTGCTATCAGCTTTCAAATACATTCAGGATAGTTCAGAAGCAGCAACCTTTAATGTGGGGGTTTTTTTATTGTCATGGAAGGAAGTCATAGTAATAGTTATTTTGAACTGAGAATATTTTTCTGCATCATCCTTATTCTAGCCAGAGTAAGAAAAATTATTCATTTCTGACCAAAAAAGCCTTAAAGTGATCAACTGTCCACATTGGTACTGACAGATGGGCTACTTATCATCTGAAAGCAATCACCTCTGGTTTAGATTTGTACATGATGTATAAGAAGGAAAATATGTTGTCAAGTTTCACAATACCATATGTAAGAATTCAGGGGTAGTTTCACATGCTGAGGGTGTGCACAGTGCATCTGTGACTGCTGCCTGACACCTACAAAATTCCATTAACAATTTTTACCCGTGGATCTCAGTTCTTAATTCATTTATTACTTCTGTGAGGTAAGGACACATTAGCCACACCCTGAGGCTAGAAAATGAAGGATAGTGTAACTTACATAAGGTCAGCCAAGAAACCTGTGAAATTAAACTACCTCTAGAGTCCCAAGTCAATAGCTATATTGATTATAGTTATTGCTGTAACTGCCAGATTGTCAATAACAACCCATATTTCAGGTCACTCTTATTATGACACTTGGTTCACTCTCGTGCAATGATGCTCCTCAGTGACAGACCTCATGCAGAAATGTTGAATGTTTCACACCCATCTACCTTCATAGCTGTTCTACAAAACCAGATTGCTTCCTAATATGCATTCAGTGACTAGGAGGAGATACACAGACAAATTCTTGACCTGCTGAACAGCCTGGAGCTTAGTGCAGCCCGTTCTTTCAAGCACAATTTAGACAAGACAACCTTGCTGCTAAAACAGATACCAAGTCTTCCTGCAAGAGATGGGTATGGGTGAGCATACATAGATACACCCCCACCGCCCATGCTTGTTTACTGTAAGCATGGCCTTACAACTGGGTTTAAGCACGTCAATGGGGCTACTTCTTAAAAAATGTGTCTTGGAGTAAAAATATCTCTATGATATTACAGTACACTAAAGAGAAGTTTCACTTACTGGTCTTGGTAAACTGTACTGATACATTTCTGGTCTGTATGTGGGTACCCACTGTACCCCCCCTCTAGTTCGGGTCATGGTACCAGGAGCACTGGTCACAACCTCCGAGTAGGGCAAGTGCGGTGCTGAGCTGTATGCCTCCTGCCTGCTCTGTCCTCCATGGCCTGCAGAGGCGAGGCTGAAAGCCTCTTCCAAGAGCATATGCATCTGCTGTCGAACCTCATCAATGGAGGGCTGAGAACTTAGAGTTGAGGTCTCGGAGTGGCCCTTGGCCTGACGGGACCTGGCGTAACTCCGAGGCTCGTTGACACGGTCAACATTTGTCTCTTCTATAATCTCAGGCTCGGTCTGTTGGGTGGAATAAAAGCACGTATACGTAAAAAGCTTTACAAGACACTATTGTGCTGCTTCACACAAAACATTCTGGAACACAGATGCAACATATACAAAGTCAGGAATTGTGACAATATAGACACATGACAAATATTAGAAAGGAGCGATACAATACAGGCAAGTACAATAGCCTTTTCTATCCTACACTGCATGCTGTGAAAACTTGCAGGGACACTCTGTAGCAGATCAAATTGTCAATAATTCACTTCAACAAATCCCAGAATTAAGGTTTGAATTGTTTTCTTAGTTCTCAGTATCAATGGGAGTACAACTGTGCCAGGAGGAGTATGGGTCCTAAATAGTACCATCACTATGACCCCTTGTTACAGCTACAGAGACTGAAATTCTTTTGTCCATTCTCACATGTTAAGATTCCAGAATTAAAGTTCAGGAAAAATCCTTAACTTTCTAACCCCGGGAGCACCACTGACAGTGATGCCACAAACTATGTCCTGTCCCAGCTCAGTCATTTTACCCAGTCACCAAACAGTAGTTACACAGAAATGTATCCAAAACTACTTTGGGAACAGTGAACAAAGCACATACTCTAACAAGCAGATAACTACTGCTGCAACTTAACCTGTAGTGTTACTCCGAGGGTAATTCCTTCTGTACAGATAAGTACAAACAGATATCACCCCCTGATTTTTTTGCCTCCAAGACAAAAAAAACCCCATCATCATTGTAAGATCTTGATAGTGGAATAATAATATTAAAGGAAACAGATAATGGCAGGGGAAGAAGAGGGATGTTGTTTCTGCAAAATGTAAAACCACTTTCAAGAGATTATACTTTTCTTTTTCCAGTCTACAGTGATGTATTCTAATGCCTCAGAAAGCAGTGAACCAGTTATCCCATTTACATGGCACAACATGACTCATGCTGTCTGATGAGAAGTGTCCAAGTGCAGGAAATCATTTAAGAACTCTGACACCTAACAACATGCCCCGAAGAATTCTGTAAAAGTTTTAAACCTCCCTAAACAAATCCTCTGACCTTGGTACATTCCTTCACCTTGCTAAAAACACATCCCTGGCAACCAAGAGAGTTGACAATTAAGTCTCACACAAAATGTTTCTAATCTACAGAATTTAGAGGATGAACCAACAGATGAACTTCCTTATTTTCCAGAATGGTTTAGACCTTTTCTAAAGCTGTAAAGACACATCTTCAGGGATCCTTGAACTATAACATTTTGTATGAGGGATTGAGAAAGTCTACATTATTCCATTGCTGGGCCTGTTTTTATCCTCATCCTGGGTACATGTAGTGTCAACTTGCACCCGTTATCTGCCTTGTAGTGGCTGCATGAGTTCCTTGAACCATAAACGAGCATCTCCTCTGGCTGGTTTTGACATTTACCTTTGCAAAACTCTCCCAGATGTGATATAAATATCTGTAAAGGACAATATCTGTTCCTAGAGGAATTCCACAACACACTGACTCAACTGAAATTTCCAAAATTTGGTTGGTTGTTCTTCTGAATCAAAAGAACAACGATCAGGGGTAGAGAAAGAACAGACGATCTTAGTTGCAATAAAAAAAAGTTCAGTATCAAGTAAGTTGACACATACTTAGAGGACTTATCTAAAATGAAAATTCAATACTTTGGCAAATAATGAGTTTCAGGGCAAATGTTTATTTGCATTTCAGACTGTAAAATGATGTACAGCTAAAAGTAGGTGAAAGGGTCTGCATTCCAAGTATCCTGAGCTTTTGTCAGGACACTGAGTGCACATACAGTACTGTAATATTAAACAGCCAGTGGCACTCTGACTTGTAGCTTATCAACAGTTTTCTGGTTTTGGAAGTAAGTTAATACTTTGCTGAGTAAATTTCACTGCATATATCTGGAAAACTTACATCATATCCACTGTTACGGATTCCACGTCTAGGTCTTTCTCGAGTCACAAGAAGATCCATCTCAGTTTCTCCTGGGCTAGGACTGTTCAAAGACTGCCTGCTTCTATACACTAAGTTCTTCATCGGTTGCCTAGAAAACATGAAACAAGATAATAGTGAAATGAAAAGAAAAACAAAAAATGGTAGGCAGAAGGTCTCAATGCTTACCTTTATTCTAAAATTATGAGGTTCATAAAAATGCCACTTCGTTGTAAAATATTCTTTCTATGTATATGGAAGTACTAGAAATCAGTAATGTTACTAAGAGGTGATTAATTCTGTTTACCGTTAGAGAAAAAGCTATGTAAAAGATATGGACACCATATGTGGGAGCTCATCAAATGAAGCATGTCCCAAGAAGGTAACAGAACCTTTTTAATCTCAGCTGCTACGGTTCAAATTCATAAAAAATAAATAGGTGCTATTATCAAAAAACAACAGGACCTTCCACACACTCAGATGGGAAGCAGAGTTTTTTTGTTGCTGATTTTAAGTGATGAGAAACAAGTGGAATAATGCTTCACTGAAACAAACGCCTAGCAAAGTGAACAGGAAGAGAGCCAGGAGTGGGAGGGAACTGCTTGCAAGGTGCTGTTTTTAAATAGCCGGTTTGGTAACTCGCCACAAGTTTATCAGAGAGCTGTGCTCCCTGGAATTAAACTTGCTTCCAGCATAGCTCTAAGCAGCACTGGGGCAAAGGCATCCTTGGGCACTAAGCCTTCACCACTGCGTGTTCAGAAGCAACAGGAAGCAAACCTGATAGAAAGACATCATATAACCAATACCCAAAATATCCTGTAATCTTGCCAATGCAACCATTTCTTCCCTTGTTGCTGGTTACACAAAAGCAAATACAGCATTCCTCTTTAAGATACAGAACGTATCTGTACATGAATTCCTCAGGAGTGGTTGCCAAATTGTGATGCAGGAACTTCATGCTTCATGAAGCTGCATCTTTTAAGAAAGCTGCATCTAAATCAGAGAAGTTTCCGAGATGTTTTTCTCAGTGAGTCTGGCCATTAGTAATTTTCTTGCAAATACCAGAGAAGTGGTCCTCCTACTGTAGATCAAACAGGTCAAATAATGGCATGCTAGCTTCATTTATTAACACAGTGATTACACTGTTAGAGTTTAATATAAAGTTATCTTTACCTAGTGATACTATTCTTCTGCTTTGTGCAATTATTCCACTCAAAATATTAAAAGCAGACCAGGTTGTCTAACACATCTGCACATTCATTTTGCACAGGTGACCTGATGATGTCCACACTGAATTAAGAGAAGCTGCACTTTTATGTCTGGGTTCACACTTTTGGTCCCTGTTGGCAAGATTTACACCTGAAAACTTGCATCATGCTACCACATGGATCCCCAACACAAGCTGAGGTTTTGGAATAAAATAATAATAAGTGCCTGATTTCCTTTCTTCCAGGACTCTACTGTCAGTATTACCAGAAAGCATGTGAAGTTGGATTATGCTAAAGCTAATCAGATCTGACAATCTTATGTCTCTACACTAAAGGTCTCTAAAATTTCGTACATGTTTTACAATAGGTCCATAAATACTTAGCTGACACAGTTGTGGTCTATTTTCTAAGAGATTCAAATATACAGCTCTCCAATACATACAGCTTCCTGACTTTATTATACACTATTAAAGAGAATCCCAAAATAGTGGAGATTATCAGTAGGCTCATAATAACTGCCTTGAAATCGCCTGCTAGCTCATTTAAGAAAATTTTACTAATGAGAAAGAAGGTATGAATGCTAACAACTGGCATTCAAATGGGTTAGCAAGTGTCTTCTGGGAACACATCTGGAACATTTTAAAACAATTCTACAGTACAGAAGACTCAAAGGTACTAAGAGCACAAACCTGTTTGTTCTTGAGCAAACCAAATTATGTAGTACTGATGTTTTGTAAATCAATTTTAAATATAATTTCAAACAAATCCAAAATGTAAAAGTGATCCTGAGTTAAATAAACAACTGCATCTCTATTTTCTGATGTATTTTGGAAATGATGTAAGAATATGATTTACGTTAGTGCAATATATACAAAACAAAAAATAGTGGAATAGGCCTTTTCCCTGGAAACTTTGAAATCTTTTACTTACTCTGAAGTTATATTATTAAAAAAGGGGGTTTTTTGATTCTTAATTGCTGTTAACTGTAATAATATAAACAATGTTTCAAAGAAGAAAGTTACAAATCAACTCTTCTCCATTTTATGCTAGCATTATTTTGCAGTATTATTCCAGATTTTCCTTCAGCAGGATGCCATTTTAGACATTTTTAGATAGAAAATTAAGACAATAATGCTGTCACGTGTGTTGCAGCATATCAAGTTCAATTCCAGGACTTAGTATGGAAATTTTAGCAGAGACTTTGGAATAGGTTTGTTTGCAAATATCTGCAACATCTATGAAGTTCACTAAATGCTTTGTGTCTTTGCAGAAGGTGCATCAGAATCTGTTCTTCTCTTCCTGTGGAGGCATACAGACTATGTATTTAGCAAGTAAATCCAGCAGTCAGTCTTTTATGCTTCAGCTACACAATGAAATAATTCCTTTACAGCAGTATATCTGCCTTCAAGCATTTATATATCATGCCAGTGATCACTACCTAAATAGACTACGACAGGTTTACACAGCACATTAGAAAACATGCACAAAAAATGTATTCCAGGACCTTTCAGTACACTGGCACATGACCAAACAAACCCCAGTACTTTTGACAAAAAGCAGATGGCTAGCATTAAAGCTTTATGTGTAACGTTTTAAACATTTCCTACATGGCATGTGACACATAATAAACATTCAAAGTAATGCCTCAGTCCTTTACTATATGTACAGCATACAGTCATACCAATGTTTCTACTGTTCCACCTCTACCTTCTGGACAGACTGTGCCAATACAGCAGGACCCCAGTGTACTGACAGCCCAGTGTCTTACCTTTCCAAAGCACTTGATGCAATTTATTCCGCTCTCACTTGAAAACTGCACAATGAAATGATGCCACAGATCCTCCATCCAGGACAGAACACACAGTTAAGTCAGCATCTTTTTTCTTAATTGACCAGTGCAACCATGGGAAACAGCCCACCAAGGGCAGTGTCCCTCAGTTTTTTAACTCTAGACCTACAGAAGTTCATCTGATCACAGCTTCTGCCCATACCACAAAACCAACACTCTTTTTATCTCTGTGCCCCAAGGGTAATTGCTGAAGTTGCACTGTGTGCAATGTTCTCATCATAGCCGTGATTTATGCTCATTGGAACACTTTGGTCTGAACTTCCCAGGAGATGGGATGCAAGATTGCACCTCCAGGCATGAGGATCAGTTCTGGAGGAAACTTACTTCAGAATCATTTTCTCTCATGGATCAACTGCTGCTGGTCCCTGATTACAGCAAGAACCAGAGCCCTCATGGTAAAAAAGGCACAATGGCAAACATTTTTACAATCCTTCACACCACCACCACCCTTAAGGAAGAGGAATCTGCATACTGTGTCATGACTGGGGTAGGAATGGTGTCATCTCTTCTTTCCAATGTGTCAACTCGTGTTTCAGAGACACCAGCAACAGAGCAGGTCCACCCGCCTGCAGTGGGCTCAGGGAGAATCAGCATGTACACTCCCTCCTAGTTTCTAAAATGAGGAGGTGAATATTATTGGCATGCCATCCTCAAGAGACACTGAAGTGTTAATAAAACATTAGTACTGTTATACAAAATGCCAACTTCATGTCATAGATGAGTAAACTGGGAATTTCTCTGTTAAAAGCACAGGAAGATCACCAACAGGTACACACACAACCTTACAGATACCATCCCTGCAGGACTTACCGAAATACATGGACTAGCTGTGCTATCTTATGCCAGCTGCAACACAGATTCAGATAAAAATAATGACAAAATAATAACACCACTGAACTTTGGAAAAGAATGAATTCAGATGCTGAATTCCTGGCTTAAGTCCATTCTCAGTATTACCAAATATTGCCACCACTTTTTCTATTTACCTTCCTCAGAAAATGACTGATGGGAACTTGCAGCAGTCCCTTCCCTTATCTTTTTCACCCTTCCATTTCTTTTGTTTTAACAGATGACATTTTTATAAATAATCATGGGTCATATTAATTCTCTTCAAAAAGTAGGAGGGGCCAGCTGACCATACAACAGGCACTTAGCTCATTAGGAATAGCTGCTTTCATTCTCTACAACCCCTGGACATCAACTTTCCTCCCAGATGAAGAACTGCATGTAAAAAGTCTCACCTGTTCTTAGGCTCAGCAAACGGAGACGAGACATCTGCATCTGGATCCAAAATGTGGTCAAGTTCTTTCTGGTTTTTTTCATACATTCTTTTTCTCTCTGTCAGACCCTTGTTGCTATCAACCTGTGGGAAATCATAATAGCCCTTCCTCTTGGCTTTCAAGCGCAGCTTGTTGCGGTAATGTTCTATATCGGACTTCTGCTTCAAAGCCTTGTTCACCTAAAAGGCAAAAAGATGTTTAAAGGATGGTGCTGGGTTGGCTACTTCCAAACGATACTGTCAGAGTGTGTTTGATGGGCTGCATCTGCCATTCTGCAGAGCGCATTTTGTACCACACCGTGCCATCTGTAAGCCGCCAGGAGCTGCAAGTGAACACAGTCGCTGCATTTTTATGGCTCGGCATATGGTTAAATAATTTTAGCCTGAAAAGCTATGTACTATTAAAACAGTGACTCAGGCACACCCACTGAAGAAAAACACTGATGATGTTCGCCAACTGTTGTGACCTAACATTGTGCTTGCTTTTGGACACCACGGGGAGAACCCATGAAAACTCTTCTTCACCCCCAACTACACAAAACCTTAATAAGTCACTCATAGCTGGGGAAGAATTCTGGTGAAATATCATCATATGTGCTTTTATATGCTTCGTTATAAATCTGTTACCGGCCCCTGCCAGAGACAGGATCCTTAAATAAACAAGGGCTTGGTCTGAACAGGTACAGGTCAGGTCCTGTAGATGCTCCTAAGTATTGAGAAGATTTCCCACCTTTCCAATTGTCAGTTACATGAAACAAGCAATTTACTTGGGCTTTGTGATTCCAAAGTCAAATTCTTCAGTCTTCTCAGAACTTTCAAGAAACATATGTACAAGAGAGCACAGTGAGGGATCTGGCAGCACTTCCCCTATTGCTTTTAAACAGCATCAGGGATACTCTGTCTGATCTTTAAATGACCACTGCAGTGTGAGTTTGCAAACAAGACACTGCTCTGGTTTGTCCCCATCATGTTTAACAACTATATAAAAGCCTCAGTCCTTTGTAAATGGACCAGTCTTGATCAAATTTACATAAACACATAAATAACCATACAAATGTTGGAGCCAAAGCATGGCTTTTGGCCAGCACCTGAATCAGACACATCTGCCGTCCCACTTCGTACCTGGGAAAAAAATGCACCCTCCATGAACAGGCTGGAGAGCAGACAGAGTAAAGCCATGGTCCGTTGCATCCCTTTTTGCTCTGAATGAGATGTATGGCTCAGTACAGAAAGATCAGCTTGGCACCCAGATGATCTATATACATTTCCATGATCAGTCACAGAATTCATGTAGACAAAGATCTTAATCTGCTCTCTGCCTTCATTACTCATTTTGTTGAAACAAATATGATAGAAGAGAAGAATGTTGGGAAGGTAGGAATATAGAAAATTGCCTCTTCCAAGGTTGCATGCATTCATAAGTGCATTGTGAAAGAGCAGATCTTAAATTCTCAGATCTCTGAGCCCACCATGCTAACAAAACTTTACATAGCACCAGGGTGAAAAGCTCCTACCAGTCTTCAACTCTAACAGGCTTAAGATTGTTCCCCCCTGTGGATTTCACCAAGACAACAGCTGAAGACATCATCAGGCAATCCTTACCTCTCCATTAATGATAGCAGATTCCTGGCTCCTATCTGATGCAGCATGAACAGCAGGTAGTGCCACAGGTTTGATAGCTATCAGCTGTACTGATCCAGAAGAGGTGTCGAAGGGGTCAATGGCAGATTTGGCAATGTTATCAAAGAGAATGCCTCCTTCCTCTTCATCACTTAGGGGCACTAAAGCACATCAAACTTATTCAGCATAAAGACACAGAATTTTTTGCTACATGTTCAAGGTGAAATTCAGCAGGCACATACTTTAAATGTTTTAATTAATGATGTGTTCAGTACATTCAAGCAGCAGACCTGTCAGACCTTTACACTGGAAAAAAATCCCATTAGATTACATACAACAGTATCTATTCAAAGGATTATCTGGCTCTCCCGTAAAGAAGGCTGATTTCTAACTTGCACTAGTAAGATGGGAAAAAAAAGGAGAAAAAGAATGACACAGAAAATTGTATGAAAATGACAATGTAAGTGAAAGTACATCTTTGCCTAGGTTTCAGATGGAAAAGACATGTACACACAGACAAGTCTTCACATGGCAAGGCATCAGTAGTTACACCTGACCTAACCCAAGAATTAAGCTTTTTGTCTTATACTACAAGAGCACAGGCATTCTCAAAATTTGAAAAATAAACCTTCTCACTTTAGCAAAAGTTACTAATGCTAAAAATGCCATCTGTTAAAAAGAAAGCATTACTGTTGTGTTAAAACATGCTTAAGAAACTAATGGTGTCCAAGTCTATGCTTTCTTTTTTTTCTTTGCAAAGCAGCACCTCAGGGGGCTGTAATTCAACTATTAACATTTCTTAAGAAATAGAAAAAGGCTTTTGAAAAAAATCTTTAAAACTAAATGGCATGGCAAAACATCTTTAGTTTTAGGTTGCTATATAAATGGTAACACTTTCACACACAATTGGGCCCTTTCTCCAAATTTTGTTTGCAAACCTACACCACCTTGTCAGCTGTTGAATCTTAAACCTTTTATCCTTATTTTGGATTAAAAGAATGACTTTAAAATATGAGAATAAATTCACAGAGACATCCTTGCAAATACTTTTGAATAATTATGCTATTAAGGAGAAGAATGTTTGCTCCATCTCCTAACTGACAGGAGCAGAGATCCTCTACTAAAGAACAAAGTGGTTTGCTCTAAATTTATTTCCTCTGAAAATAAACTCTGGTTTAATATTTAATCACTGCACAATTTACAATGGACTTACATAAACTCAGCAGTTTAGACAGTCAATGATTTTGGTAAGAAAATATCTGACAGTGGTAACAACATTAGTCACTGAGTGAGCACATTATTTCTGTCTGTACTCAGTGTGGACTGGAGTGGACACTACTTGAGCTTTTGAGAAATACATGAGTTAAATCACTCTGTCACTAAATACTGTCCCTCTGCCTCCACAGACCTGTCCAAATATGATAGAGTCTTTAGTGGGTATGAAATCTCCTCATCCCTCCTGGGGTTGTTCAAACACTCTGAATTCGCATGCTCCCCGGAGTAAGCAGATCACAAGCCTGAATCACTGAAATCAACTGCTGGATGCCCACTGAACCATACTGCCAAGACACCACACCTGCAAAACCAGACGAAGGCAGATACTTGCCTTTCACCGACCCCACATGAACAGGAAGGCAGCTGAACAAGGGGATTTTGTTAAATGTCAGGAATTTGCTCTAGAAAAGCCTAGGAGTTTACTGTGAGGGGGTGAAGAGTTAGATCCACACTAACATTCTTCTGGGGCAAACAAAGCTAATGTTTCAGGAGAAAACAAATGAGGAAGAGAATAGACTCCTGTCTCTATACTATAAATTCTTCCTAGCACTTTGATTTTTCAGCCTTTCAGAGACATAGGCATCATGAAAGGGAATTAACTCACTTCAAATCCTCACATGTGCTCCAATGCAGTTGCCTGGGTTCCTTCCCCACTGAAAAGAGAGAGGCAAGTACCTCCAGAGCAGAGAGATCTGCCCCAATTATCTATGACCCTGTGGAGTCACTGGAGAGCCTACCTGGTTAGGTTAGATTAGGAAGCCAATTTTAAAATTTGCCCAAAATTTGGCAAGATGATGCCCTTTCCACCCTAACCTGTATTTCACCCCAGCTAGCAGAGAAAAGGCAGATAAAGGATACTGAATGTTTGCTGGGATACACAAGATCCTCCAGCTAACTCTTGTGTCAAAGCAGACTGCTACACTGCTGCTGTCGAATGCAATTGCTGTTGCCGTATTTCATTTTGAGTCACTAGAGAAACTACTGCTCAGAAATTCTGAAAAATGAGCTCTGATGCTGAGCTGCCACATCAGACAGTGTGAAAGCTGGTGGCCCACACTTGTGTAGAATAAAGGAGTCAGTGTATCATAGCTTAGCTGAGTTACATCCACAAATCCCTTTGGTTTTAGCTAAGCCAATAATATAGCCAAGATTTTCTCCCTGGTACTTTGTTCCTGCAGACACCTGATTTTCAGATATCCTTACAAAGAACAGAAGGAAAAGAGAATTAAAAATGTATATGCTAGCTTCTGCCTGAAGAGAAAAAATTATAATCTTAGACACTGGTATTTTAAAAAGGAGTGAGGCCCTTGATCAAATGACTTCTGAAAAGTTACATCTCTTTTTAAAGACAACATCCAAACAGTTGGAAGATAAGAAGTGTTCCAATTGGAGTTCCTAGGAGGAGGAAAGAAACATTTCTTACACAGGGAAGTTTGACATCTATGATGTGTGACCTTTTGTGATGATGAGATTCAAGTACCAAACTGGGCTCAACTATAGGAGCTCTCAGCTCAAAAGATATGGAGTCATATATCTCATTAAGAACTGCTAGCAAAGCAAATCTTCTGGTTTTTCTCAAAACAAGCAAGCAATCAGGCCCTCACAAAGATGCAAACAGGAAGATCTATCACTTAGAGGTTAGAAAAAAAAATCTGTAACTTTCACTAGCTTCATTTTGTGAGGAGCAGGTAAATGGAAAGGTTTTACTGTAGGCTGCTATAGTTCTTTAAGTATATGAGGGTTCAGCCATTTGCTTCTCCCTGAATGAAGTTTGGCCTGATAAAATGGTAGATGAAAGGGCTAGTATCCTGTTACTCTCTTCCAAGCTCCCTTACAAACCATCTTGGAAATTGCCAGTACCACTGCTGGCTCATTCATTCATTTCACAGTCCTCTAACATACGCAACTGTGCACTTTTACAAAAAGGTTTTAATTAATTTCCTTTTTTTAAGTGCCCAAAGTAAATGAAATCACAATTCATCAACTTTTAGAAAGAAAAGTTCCTATTAAAATACTAACAAGTGTTTTTCAAGAAAAAACAAAAGGAAAAAAAATACACAATTATCTTGCCAAAGTTTATCACTACTGTAATACAAGTAAATATATTATTTGTGTTTTCTGTAGAAATAAGGCTCAGCTGAAGAGGTCTCCTGATCCTCTAAAACATCAGGTCCTTAAGCCAAGCCTGTCAGTCTGTGCTGCTTTCACTTTGTTCACTCTCAGCCCTGACACACTCCATTTGGAGTCAATTTTGATACAAGCCACAAAGTTTATGTACTGAGGTAACATCCAGTGCTGTCATTTTTCTGTGTAACTAAATGTCAGCAAGAAATAGAATCTAAAATTGGTCTGTAACTATGGCAACTAATGAGCCATTCTAACTTGGAGTCCCCAAATCAAACATGTGACCATCAAGGGATTCATTTCAGTTTCGAGATGCTGTTTTTCAGAGAAGAAAATATGCTGCTGCTTTTGCTGACATGCGCATCAGAGGCATCAGCCTACAACCAGGCTAGAGAGCTGGAGCAGGTTCAGACAAACAATGAGGAGAAAAGCAGCTTCTGTCTTAAACTGGAAGAAAAAGCAGCCAGCATATCCTATTGATGCTAACCAAACTATATAAAGATAAAACCCTGAAAAAAAGCAAAATGCTACAGCTGACAACAGTGTTTACAACCATAGCACTGAGGAAAAAAGCACCAGCTCTGCAATGAAAAGTAATGGGTGCTTTGGGTTTTGTTTGTTTTTAATTTCAACTTCTAGACATTTGGGATCACATAACTCAAAAGTCAAAAACACATCTGCACATGTATATAGGAACAAATGTGGAGCCAGCTCCATAATTCTGGTAAAGGGGAGGCCATTTCATCTCCCATGACCACGTCCGCCTTCCTAGAATCTGTTCTGAAAGGGTTGTACCACGAAACTCTCCTAAACCTAACTTAAAAGATATGCCTACAGCTAAAAACTCCCCATCTCTTTACCAGGGAACAATGTACTTATCCTTCATATCTGTGACTGGAAGCTACCAAGCAATCCTTTGTAGGGCCTTCACAGTAGAAATTCATCTAGAAGTAGCTACCAGGAGAAGCTCTGAAGGAGCTACCAGGAGAAGCTCTGCAGATAAGATGTTTGACGTACAGCCAAATAGTCAGACAGAAACAGCCTGTTTCATATTTTGTATATATGCTGCACTACTACTTTTTAAATGGACAAATACTGCTCACTCTTTCTGCCACAGGAGGTTAAGGTCTTAGTGCCAGCATGCAGTAGGAATAAATGACAGGAATCCATAGTGTGACTGGAGAATATATAAAAGATGTTTTCCCTATGGCACTAGAGCTAGAAATCACTTAGGTGTTTTGAACAAGGAGCACCTTGACCATATCAAGTAAGATCATTACTCAGGCCTTTTTTTGGAAGACAGAAGAAAGAAGGTAAAATAAACATGTAAATAAAGCAGTTATTAGTTCTCCAACATAATTTGAGAAATGCACAATTACTTCTATCAAATAAAAGCTGAAGCTAAATTTATAATGAATTAAGATTTAAAATAAAGGGTCAGTATTCCCTTATACAACATTGAAAGGTTTCTTTAAGTAGTATGTGTATGTTCTAGAAAAGCTCTGCAATCCTGATCAGAGGAAAGGACATTAGGAGTTAGTTCTTTAACAAAGAAACTGGAAGTTCTTACCAATTTTCTTTGAAGATTTAAAGCCTAAGAAAACAAAACAAAAAAAACACCTTCACTAAAGCATTTAGCCTACACATGTAAACAATACCTGACACTGGTTTTGAATAGGGTTCCAGGGTAGGGAACTAAAAACAGGACAAATCACAGCTTTTAACTCTGTAAATCATAAATGTTGTTGTCTTGTAAAATAAGGTACATTTGAAACAGTGAAAAAATAATTATGACCCTTGAAACTCAGAACCATGAAATATTGTTATGTTGTCTATGAAAAAAAGAAAGAAAAAAAAAAAAGGCTTGAAAAAGACCAGTCAGGATACTTATTACAGTTCTGGAGTGATCAGTAAAGTGACAGGTCTGTCAGAAGAAAACAGTACTGGTGAGAGACACATAACAAAAGAAAATTAACAATTTCAGTCCTCTATGCGAATTTGCAAATGTGCATAAATCCCTTTGAAGCAGTTTAAAAACCAAGTGCTGCAGCTGTATCAATCATCCAGTCACCAGAAGGTGCAATGCTCTACGGTATAGGGATGGAAAGAACAGAGGGCACAAGCACCCAGTATGATTTTGCCATGCAGAACAGAGACCATCTCTGGTGCTTTCTCTCTGTATCACACTGTATTCCTGCAGCAAAGCCTTTGTGCGACACTTCAGTATTAGGCAAAATGATCAACAAGAGATTATATGATGTGATACCAGAGTTGCCATCAGAATGCTCCACAAAGGTTACTCGGGTAATTTAGTGGAGAAAGGAGAAGAGATCCACACTAAGACTTTTCTCTTTATCTGAGTCCTTCCATCCACACACTTACATTTTTTAAAATGTACTACAGAACTGTGTTCATGATAGAATCACATCTAGTTTAATTCCTTCCCTTTAGAGGAAAGTGACCAACTGGTTCAGCCACAGTGTTTTCTGCCCATTTGGAAAATACAGCAATGGAAGCAAAGCTATAACTTTGAAATAAGAAATAAGCAGAGAGACAGACAAAAGGAGAGCAAGGAAGAAAGGGGATTGCGTTCCTGACACAACTCAAGTCACAAGGTCACCACCATCAACCAAGGGCTTGTTAAAAACTGTGTAACACCCAAGATGCATCAGGAGAAGCTGCCAGTAAGTGTTAACAACAACAAAATATGACAAGGATGATCAGAGATGGAAAATTAAAGCTCTGGACATCTCACACTTTTGCAAATTAATGTCTACCCAATTAAATCACCTTCATCAGATCTGGGCCAGTTTAGCAATGGAAATTAATGGGCTCTACACAGAAAAAATAGCTTTAAAACCTGTCCACCTACTAGTCAGCATGATGCCTTTATTAGTTTCCTGGTATTTAAAGATAAAGGGGAAAAACCCCAAAACTTGCAAAGGCCCACACAGAGTAAAGACCATACTGTTTCATGTGAGGTTGAGGAACAGTTATACCACTAAAGGGGAAGGAAAAACCCAAAAACTAACAAATCAGCTACAAACAAAAACTGCCTAAGAACTGCTGAAGGTATATGAAGATTCTCTCAGCACAGCTGATGCCTATGTGGGTATGGCTACAGGGGTGACTGCAAGCAGCTTTCACCAAGAAACACTTCTCACCATTTCTTTTCCTTCCTTCATCCTTTGCCACTTTTTGTGGAGCCATTACTTTCTGGAGGGAGCTTCGGCTGGAGCTGGGCTTTCCTGACCCGTTGCTGATGATGGAGCCATTCTGACTTGGGGACTGGCTGCAAGTAACCATAGCAACAAGAGATGATGTCAGTTCTTCCTTACCAACCTAATTTCAAGGTTATTTCATTTGCACAGTTTGCATCACTGAGTTTTCAAGTCTGGTTTTGTACCAAAAGAGGCCAACATAAACTGCACACAAACATACTAAAGGCAGGAACAGAGCAATGGCAGGAGAATAAGACTTCTCATTTAGCTCAGGGCTGACAAGCACAACCCCCACACTGACAGAAGCAGAAATACAAAAAATCCTGTTATCAAATTCAGTGTCACTTGTAGAGCTAAAATAAAGCATCTGGGTTTTTATAATATATATAGATAAACTAATTCCTTATTATTTAGCCTGCATTTACACTCCACTCTTTTGTCAGCCACAACGCAAAATTCACTCACTTTACATGTACACACACACAACTTGATAAGAAAATTGGGGTTTTCCACATAATGTGGTTTAGTCAGCACCATTATTTGCTGAAATTCCCATGAAAATGCCTGTTTTACTGAGCTGTTGCATATCTTCATCGGTTAGGAAGGAACAGAACCGCTCCAGCATTCAGTCCCAATTAGGAGCAAGAAGAGAAGAGAGCAGCATAACTCTGGGCTGCAATGGGAGTAAGCTCTCAGTAGAAGCAGTTCTCTTCATTTTGGGCAAATTACTCAAATCCTAACACATAAGTTGGGAAAAGCAGGCTAAAGTCGAGCATGTTAAACCTGGTGCTACTCCACATTCAAACATGGTGTCGCACTTCCTTCACATATGAAACTTGTCATACTGGGAATGAAAACTCTCTTCAGGATTTGGAGTTGCTCATGTACCTACCTGCATGTCACTGACCTGCCATGGTCAACAAGAAGATAATGCAAAGAGGTTGCATTGGGAAAAAAATGGTCTTAGTCACAAGGACTTTCATTCACAGAGAAAACAAAAATCAAAACAATTTCTATTGCTGTCATAATGGCTTTAAGGACACAAAATGGTGCAAAAGCAAACCAAATGTAAAAGCCATCCTGTAAATTATTGCCAATGCTACGTTGCTACCTTGAAACACTCATTTACCTCCAGTTTTGACTGCCCTGTCTGGTGCAAGTACAGAACACTTACTGTGGTCAGAACAAGAAGGGATAAGTATGAGAAAAGTAATTCTTAGGGACTCTCTTTTGAAGACAGCCTAGGTGGGAACACAAAAATTGAGACAGCTACAGGGATTTACAATTCAGCATGCAACCCAGCTCAGCTCAGCCTGAGGATTTTCTTGTGAAATTCTATTGAAAATATATATCCTTGAAAGTAGCATTTCTCCCCTCTAAACCTCCCTGTCACTGCTACTGAATAATCTCAGCCCACTAAAAAAAACTAATCCCAAACCAACACCTCAAGAAAATCTGCTCCACTTGGGAAAAAGGAAAAGCAGCAAGCATGGATAGCTTGCACAATGATTTTTGTTGCTGTTAATCTAAAATAACCATCCTTTCAAAGTGGCCATTATATTATTAACTGAAGTGGTACCATTAGAGAAGATATTCTCATCAGTTACTAGGCACTTCATGGCAGTCTGATTTAAATCGACCTTTCCAGGCTGCAAAGTAGCCTGGATGAAATAGCATACATATAAAGGTCAAGAAATATTTCTTCATCTTCAGCAATCATTAAATTTCATCCACAGACACTGCTCCTGGGAATGGAAAAAGACTAAAATTCTCCATGTTCTCATTTACTCAAGTAATCACCCTGAAGGAGGCAAGACTAACTCAGTTATTTTCACATAAAGGCACCAAGGTTCAACACATTTTAGAATGAGAATAACTTTCCTCTGAATTCCTGGATCAAATTCCCTTATCACCATTTGTTTAAAATTCTGCAGGTTAAGTAGAGGGGATTTCTGTGCTGAAAGGACTGAGCAAAGAGCTTAATCACTTTTGTCAGAGGATAGGGCTTGTTTATATTTTTGTATGTGTATTTTCACATGGCACTGGAAAGGCTTCAAAACATTTTACACAAGAGTTTCAGCAATGAATTAAACTGTGGTGGCAAAAGAAAGAGACAGATAGCTTCCTAGGAACCTTCTATTTCTACAACCCTGAAGACTTACTATAAAGAAACTGCAAGCCTGGGACATTTCATCCTCGACACTACCTAGTCTATTCTTACACTCAAAAGTTTTGTCCTGCCATAGATGCTTTAGAACTAGGGTCTCACGTAACTTACTGGATGCTTAGGGTTTGCCCTTCTACTAATGAAGACACTAAGTCCAATGCTGGAGTGACAAGAGTCTGTCAGTAGAGCTACAGCAACTTAGAACGGCTGAGGTCTTCCTCTATCCATGCACAATCTGTGGAGATTTCACTTTATTTTATCTTGTATTTTGCAGCAATCTTACACATCCAGTGCAGACCAACATTATGCCAAGAATGTATCATGGAGGAACCATCTGTCACACGCAAAAGCTGTGTGCTAAATCTTCACAGTTTTTTCCTAAGCAACCAGCAGCATGTACCCTATTTCACCCCTCTACAGAATCATGCTAGTCCCTACCTTTTCCTTGTTTCATTAGATTTGGCAGTTTTGATGGTGCTCCCATCCTGAGTAATTTCTCTCTCCTGGGAAGAAGGAGCATCTCTAACTGGAAGTGGAAGTACAACAGTCTCCTGAGTTACAGGTAAAACTTCATCTTCAGCTCCCTGCTGACCTAAGTGTTGCTTGGCATAGTCAAAGCCTTGTACTGGCTGCAAAAAAAAGTGGGAGAAAAAAAAGTTTCCAGCACGTGTCATATGTTAATATAAAGTTTCCATTCAATGTAATTTTTTCCACTACCCCTTAACTTCTTTAATTACATAAGTGACAGGTAAAAATACATAGATTGCCATAAGAATGCCCAAAACCAAACCAATTTCCTGATGAGATCTTCATTCCACATAGTTTAAACATGATTAGTTAGTATAAAATTGATCTTGGCTAACCTTTCTTACCCTGCTGTAACACCCCCAGAAACTCCTGTAACAGACAATGGAAGAATGAGCATAGGGAATAAAAAATTAGGAGAGAGAAAAGTAAGACCACACAGAAAACAGAAAACTTTCTCTGACAAAATTCTTATGTTTCCAAAGAGAGTGGGAGTAATTTATTCCCAAACAAGACACAGCAAAAAAGGCACACATCAAAGTTTCATGGGCAAAAGGATCTTTTCAGATCAGTGAAATTATACTTCCCCTGGCTTGCCAGTTGTCTACTGGGAAGGTTGTTATTGACTTCACTTTTTTCTCTCTCAGGAAGTGGTATTCGCAAGAGCCTTGCAGCAAGGCAGCTGAGGGCTGTATCCAGCCCCTCCACGCCCAAAACCCAGCCAAGCTTTCCCTGCTGCCTCTACAAGGAACAAGAAGAACTGACACATTCCTTCTGGGCAAAGCAGCCACCAAAAGGTGGGTTGTCTTAATAAAAAAATTGAAGCATTTAACAAAACCTTAATGTTCTAAACTGCATTTTCTTTTAGGAGAAAACCTAAAACAAACAAAAAAACATACAAACACAGGGAAAAGAAAGAAGGAAAAAACCCAACCTGCAAAAACATATAAAAATACATTTCTCAAAGAAATTCCTGACCATCTCTGAAAAAAAAATATGTAACACAATGTCCTTGCTACACTTACTTGAATTAATTTACCAAATACTGGAATGATGCTCTTCCTGAAGTACAAAGACTATTGACAGAATGCTAAAAAAGCATCATAACACACTTCAAAGCTAAGCAGTGGTGTCTTCAACCAGAGCTCCAGGCAGAATACCACCAAAGCAGTCACCAAATTAGCTTAAGGGAAATGAAGAAAGTGAAAGGAATAAAAAAAGGGGAGGCAGAAGCTGTCTGAAGGACAGCTACGAAGAACTACTGCACAGCATCCTAGATAGCAATATTTTTAATCAACATAATATAGATAATAAGGTTGAAAAACATTAAGTGTTAGTCAAGATGCTCCTAGATATTCTCCAGAAAGGTAACAAAAGAAAAAAGCTGATTAAACCAGTTATTTCTCTCTCCATGCCTTTGAAAGAGTAGCAGTTACAACTTATACTTGATATCTTATTACAAAAAATAAAAGTGACAAAACCAAACCAAACCAGAAGCAGCAGAACATGAGAATTACTAAAGAACTCTGCAGATTCCCAGCTCAGATCTGCCAAAGGAAGAAAATGAAGGATTATTTTAATCTGAGTTCTACTTACCACCCTGTCTAATAACAAACTGCAATAAAGGAAGAGCTGAAAAAGCCATCCTCATCAGCAGACATATTGCGTTAAATAAAATTTGATCTTGGAACCCTGCTCTATAAAAGCCCACAGGAGCAGATGGCTTCACCACCCCTGAAGGGATCTGGCAAGACTAAAATCATGATCAGGCACTGCTGAAGCACTGCAAGCATAAATGTCCAATGCAGCCAAAATACTAAGACCAAAGGACTGGGATTTGAATATTGCTTTTAAATAATAACTGAATTATGAGACCATTACACTACATTGCGTGGCAAAGGGCAGGTTGAGTACAGGAAGTTGTTTCATGAAAAAGACATAGATTAAGGAAAAAAAAAAAAAAGACAAAACAGATGATCAGCCTCTCCCCTCTACATGTATACCCATGCACACAGACATTTCTTTGATTTTTTATTTTTCCATGCCCTTTATGAAATTGATAGTGGCTGTTTCCTCATGGCCTGCAGTATTTGCCTTTGCTTGCAGGTCTTAGTCTGCAGATCTTATCTCTGCTTAGCTGCAAGCTTATTCTTTCATGCTCTAAAAGAAAGGAAAGGTGACAAATCAGATTACAGCCTTTGAAAAATGCATGCTGTAAATTACAAAGCAAGGGAGGTAAAAGCTAACATCTATCCAAAACCTCAAAGTAAAAAAACTGCTCAAAATAAAAACAGCATTGAAAGAGCACTGAAATAAATTCCTGTCATAATTTCACTGATTTCAATTTATGCTTCTTTTAATTTTACAACTGCAGAGTCAATGAAAAAAAACCAAACAGTAACAGACCCTTTCTCCTGCAACTTAGTCCAGATGTCTCTGATTGCTAAGGCAACTCAGAACAGCAACACCATTCCTAAGAAAGATAATATAAACTGCACTGTTTATGAGAGGTCATTTTCTAAACTTCATTTATTCAGCCTTCAGTCTGTTAAAACAAAGTCACTCCTTAATTACCAAGCAGAGGCAGCAATCCTGCTGTTCTGTCACATCACCTCCCTCAGCTACAGAAGGATATTTAAGGCTAAATGCATCATTACCCCTCGCTGCTGTGTTGGTGCATCCTGCCCCGCTGGTACGGGACAGAGCTTCTGGAGGGCGGTGCAGGCAGCTCTGCTCTGTGAGGACCTGCAGCCTCCACTGCTCCCAGCAGCAAGGGACTGCAGCGATGAACAGGCAGCTCTGCACTGCCAGTCCCCTTGGTACAGGACTTTTGGAATCCAAACACATAAGATGGCACCACTGTAAACAAAACCAGCTGAAATCCAAGGCTGTGGGTATCCCACAATATTTTCTTTTCCTCTCTATACAGTTTGCTAGATACTCAAAAGGTATCCAAATATTGCTCCAGTGATTCAGCTGCAAATCTCAGACAGACAGAAACAAAATATTAAAACTGTTCCTTAAACTAAAAATCACTCTGCTGTGACTCTGCTTACAGAACAGATTCAGCATTAATCAAGCAGTTTGAGGCACTTTTCTAAGCCATGAAATAGAATATATTCATTTAAAATGTGATACAGATGTCATCTTCAGCTATTTGTATAGCCAAACTACACGAAATGTAGCAATTGGAGTTCACATAATTACCACTACTCCCGATACCCCAATAGTGGAATTAAAAACAAAACTAAAACTGTTCTTTTCAGAATGACTTTATTTCATTATCTTCACAAAACACAGTTCTCAGCCTTATTTTAAGAAAAGGAATGAGAAAACCAGGCCATTCCCAATCCCACTGTAGAATTTATCTTCCACTGTCCATATACTAGCAAACACTCTAAACTAGACCTGTCTGAGGGAATCATCATTGTGAAACTAAACAGAAAGCCATTCAGCTTTCATTTTGAAATGCATCACTTTTCATATAATGAATTAACTTTTATGGAGTCTCAAAATATACCAAAAAGGGGATGAACCTCCAATGAACTTCCTGTACTCCAGCTGTAAATGTGAGCAAGTCTGCAGGAAAACCTCCTGAAATTAGTATAGTGTGGATGCTGGGAGCTCAGCAACAATTCTTTTGCTCTGCAGATGCAGCTCTCATCTGATGACATTGACTGCTGATGCAAATGTACCCTGCCTGAAAAGGCTTTAACCTGACCATGCATCTTATAGACTGATTTCTCAGGAAAAGTGAAAATTCAATTTTCTTATTCTTTTTGGAATGACAGTTGTGGATTAAAATACTTCCACTTTTTTTCTGTGCTGTAGCTTCAACTAGCAGTTTGGGTTTTTTTAAAAATAACAACTTTCTTCAGCTGTAAAGCATCCCATAATGATGGCCAGCTCAAAACAATGTACAAATTTAGTCTCGGTTTGTCCTTTACCTGGGACTAAGATTACATATAAGAAGAATCAAGTGGTGCATAGTATTTGCAACAGCCCCTAATAAAGCATAATTTGCATTTCAGAGGTTTCAGTGGGACATTATATGATATCACTGCAGTGATATTAATTTTTCCTTGTGTTTATGATATTGCTTGTTTCACTTTTGCAGATCTAGTCTTAACAGTAGTTTGATAACGCTGGATGAATAGATGAGCATACTGGAATCAAAATGGAAATGTCTTTTTCACATCATTCTTGATACAAATGACTTTTTCCAACTGGCACCAGCTGCACCCATCTGCAACTAACCTAAGATGAAGAAAAGAGCTGTCATATGCATCATGCTTTCCTTCCACTCTCCTTCCAATCTGTTTTCAGCAGAAGCAACAGAGCTGAAATCACAATAATCCTGCTGTCTGTGGCATTAAGAAACCAAAGAAAAAAAATTATCATTTCAATCTCATGTGAGTGAGGAAGCACAAAGCCAGCTAAAAGGGTGAAGGAACAGTATGGCTCTGTAGGCTGAAAACTCCTACCTTTAGGTGGCCTTCTTTAAGTGCCATTTAATGGCAGCATTGAGAAGGCAGACTTTTTTCACTAAGGAGAGAAATCAGTATTCTGTGACAGTTTTCTGTTAGAGACAGAGAATCAAGCTGGAAACACATTTGATTTGGAAAACATACATCTTGTAATTGATACGGGTTAGTAACTTTAAGGAAAATAGAATTGTTAGAACCCAACCAACAACATCCACAAATAAATTAGAAAGTTCAAAACATCTAAAAGAAAAATAGTAGTGAGAGAAATCATCTGAAAAAAACTCATAGAACATCTTTTCTGAGTTAGCAGTTGGATGGAGAACTTCTGGTTAGGATTGGATCTGAACTTCTGCCAAAGCCCAGAGCTTCAGCCATTGCCACTTGCAGCAGGTGGGAGAAGCTCAGGCTACGGGTATGAGAGACATGCTGCTGTCGAGGCCTAGGCATAATATCCCATTTCCTCAACTTTACTCAGGGCAGTTGCTTCATTTGTGAAGTCTACTAAGCCCTATTAGCTCAGTGCCTTACATGACTGTGTAACAGTTATTCCATCGCCGCTCTCTATGTGGCAAGGGACAAGCTGGGACAGAAGTTCACAAGTCCCGAATAAAACAGAGGGGTAATTGCTGTGACTAGTGGTATCACAGACAAAGAAGAATTGCAAAGATCCAACAACCATTTCAATTCCAAATATCCTTCAACTATATCTAGCAGAGAAGCACAGTTAAAACCTCAGAAAGCAAATGGACATCTTGGATCCAGAGACCAGTTACTCACTTTAGCTCTCTGAGGCAGATTCATCATGGTGTCTGGTTTGAAGTCATTCTTGTTCTTTCTGCATAGAACTGCTGTGATGATGATGATGATAACTGTAACCACAGCAATGGGAGCCAGCACTGCTGCAATGATCCATAGGTTGTTTGGGGGGTTCTTCACCACAGCTACAGAGAAGTGCAAACCAACATTGATAAGTTTCACCGTGCAAACACAAAAGTTAAATTGCTTCCAACAGTCTTCAACTGTGTCCACATAATAACAAATATAAAAGGATTGTTAGTGATCTAGCTATGCCTTTGCATTCCTTAAGTGAAAAACAAAAATCAGCAACAATGTTCAGTTCAAAAATCCCTGGGCTCTCACAGTATCTATGCCATATTAGATAACACTCCAATGGTTCATTTACAGAATAAACATGAAAAGGTGCAAGTAATACATCCTTAATTATTTTTCAAGCAGAAAGCCAGCTTATAGTAGGGTAGCATGCATGTTAAAAGGATAAATGCAGAGTTCATACCTGGTGTCAAAGACTGGCTCAGCAAGGGTAAACTGGCAGAGCTTTTTCAAAAACAAGTAAGCCCAGCATTCTAATAGTTACTATTGATAACAACAGGGAAGTTAGAAAATGCTTCTCTTGTGCTCCAGAAATACTTTATCGTAGTTAACATCAAAATTAATCCATCATTTCTGAAGGAGGGAAAATGAGGTTGGAAAGAGCTACTTGCAGAGATAATAATAGCACCAGGAAAAGGGTACATTTCAGTAATGCGGTGACACTAAAATGTTTCAGATTCCATTTTACCAGAATAAAGTCTCTTAGTATGAACCTTCAACTTGTACACATATAAGAGATCCTGCTGTGACATATCCCTGGTTCTCATTTCATTTCTTTCTGGAAAAACACCAGATAATCTCCTTATGATGCTGAATTTTGTTTTAGTGAAGTATTTCGTGGACTTCACTATGCTATCTCTATTTATTTTCCTATACCACCAGTTGTTGGCCTGGACAAGCAATTATGAGAATACCAGCGTAACGCAGCCTTCCCATTTCCTGGGGACTAACGCTTTCAAATGTCATTGAGCTTATTAGCTGTCAGATGCACTCAGCATCTTTCAGGATCAGACTTAAATGCATCTCATCTTGTTCAGCATTAGTTATGGAAGTCAGCTGAAAGTATGTCTGAAGCTTGAGCCTATTTTCTTTGAAGACCCACAACTTTCTGCAAAGCCAACATGGTTTACTGGGTGACGCAGGAGTAGAACCATTAGATACAAATCTTGTGCACAGTAACCACATGCTTAAAGGCTGTCCAAAAAGCTGGGCTGAAGCCTTTCAAGGTTCACTTTAAGAGGTTTGCATAATTCTAAATAATTGAATTTGACCTTTAGTTTGGGGATGAAAGGGCTGCGTGCAAGGAAACTGAATCCGAATTTTATCATATAACAGTAACTTTTAGTTATAGACTCTTGTTGTGGGTGTAGAAAACAAGTGTTGAAGTATTATGCTTATTCTTTCTAGGGAATGCAGAGGAAACTATGACTTTATGGCTAATAGGACAGGCATTTAGGAACCCTGGTTTACATATTTAATTCTGTTACCAGCTTCCAATGTGACCTTGAATAAGTCAATTCATGGTTCATTCAACTCAATAAAACTGGATTTTGAAGCAAGCCTTTCAGTTCGCTATAACTCATCCCCCAAACTTATAAAACAGGAACATCCATACTTTTCATTATTATTCACCTGTCTTATCTAACCAGACTATGAGCTCCTGAGGGTAGATGTCTTTTCTTACTGCATTTCGGTACAGAACTTTTCATTCTGCTATAATAGAAATTATAATGAGTAAAAATGAAGTGCACACAAAGTATTTTCTTTGGGAATACAAAGACAGACTACAAATACCACATCCAAAATGAAAGAAATTTTTTTTTTCCATAATAAGGTATAAAGATAGAACTATCTCCCTCACTTCAAATATTCTAGCTACAGAACCTCAGTTACCTGGGGTCATAATTTCAATTTCTACATATTCTCTTCTTACAGTATTCTGTGCATATTTAACTTCTATGCAAATCTACAGAAGAACTAGGCTGCCTTATCAGACCATGGAACTACTAGGCGAGAATGATGAGCAGCAACTGTCATAATTATCTACATACCTACATAAATCACAACACTGCACAAAGGGCTAAGAAACTGCTATGCATTACCTATATCTGCTTTAGTATAAATGACATTAAAGAAGTATTCTCATGGAAAATAAAGTAATTTAGAATTAAATGCTAGACTTCATGGAAGCAGGAATGGAGATCCCAGTTTCAGTCCAGTTAAAGTCAGCAAAAGCCCATCATCAAATCAAGGACCAGGTACAGTATATATTGTGTTCTCTGAAAGTTTTATCATACTTCAGCTTTCTAACCTAATCATGTGTTTTTCTTTGATACACCAATTACTTATTACTATTATTAGTCAGTCTTCCACATGAAAAAGAGCAGCTTGACTGAAGCAGCTGCTCAGAAATGTGCAGCTGAAATTGCTGTGTGATCAGGAGGTTCCTCACAGCTACACTGGTGTTTTCACAACGAAAGGAGGAGAAAAAGGGAACAAAATACCCCAAACAAACAAAAAAACCCAACAAACCAAATCAGAGAATTTTAAAGAGAACACTTACGATCAGCTTGAACTTGAATAACATAACCCAGTGTCAAGGCCATCCTCTGGGAGTCAACAGTGCTCAAAATTTTGGCAGCTGCAGTGCCCAGCAAAGGTTTCCCATTGTATAAAGTATAGTATGTCAGTTCAGCTGGCTCTTTGGGTCCTGGAATACGTTGGATTTTTACCATCTTTCAAGGAAAGAGGAAAAAAAGAAAATAAGAGAAAAAGAAGTAAACTGTGTTTGCATTATACCACTGCAAAACCTACCAGGAGCTATTTGAAGGCAGTACACACAAGGAAATCAGTTTTAAGACCCCATATAAGCATAAGCTCCATGCAAATATTCTCACAAGATCAGAGCTTCTCCTCTTCCTAGCCTAGGGTATTAGATCAGTGAGGACTGACTGCCTTCTGCAAAAATTTTAAATATAATCCTAAGGTAAAACCCTATACTAAGAAAAGCACGCAGTAAAGAGGATCATATGTTTGGACATTACAGCCCTCTGTAAAGAGGGAATTCTTAAAATCTGCCCTAATACTGAAAATTATACTTTAGTGGCATATTGCAGTTGAAAAATTCCCCTCACATTTTGCTTCTCTATCCATTATTTTTGATGTCAGGCTAACAATAAAGAGAAGTATGCTTTTTCCATTCTATTCTGCAGAACAGCAACAGAATTTTTACATTGTACTTCTACCTTTCCTGAGACTAGAGGAAGTGCTAAATACCCTTAATGATGAGAGGAGTTTTGTGATTCTTTTCCACTATATTATGGACTAAAATGTCATGTTTTCATGGGAAATTTTACAAAGGTTCACACTTCTGGCAAGTAAAAATGCATTCCTTCTTTTAGATTTTCAGTAAGAAAATACAGAGAATTGTGAGCAAATTAGAAAAACAGTGATTTGATTTCACATATCACAACAAGCAATTCTTCAACATTCTGTAATAAAAAAACCCAGTAACTTGTCAAGTAATTTTTGAAGACTGATCCTCTCTGAATCCTCTACAACTAGCACCAGTTTGCTAAACTACTGAAAATACAAAATAGGATCATTTCAAAATACTGACTGGAAAATGTTGCTTTATAAGAGAAAAATTATTAATATATCACTTGGGACAGAAATCTCTACTTCACAATGTGATTTGTGGCCACATGATTTGATGACTAACCCTGCATAAAGAATGCTTAATACCTCTTTTTTTCCAACAATAAGAAAAACTAATTTCTAGTCTTATTGAGTTACCTAGGAAATGAAGACCTGGGAAACTCTTTTTATGAAAAGCCTAGAACTCTTAATTATGCTGAATACAAGACTACGTTAAAATATGTACTTTGTACTAATCCTCATAGCAACCAAAGAGAAAATATTTATTAACACTGATTAACTAATGATGATTTCTAGAAGATGAGAGGCATGCAAACACGGCTGACTGCAGAAGAAACCCATTAGCAATGCTGTGCATTCTACACTTGCTGCTTCGATAGTCATGAAAAAAAGGCAGGAACTCTCAACCCAGTTAAGCCTGTTTCACGTTCTTTGGGGCTTGGGGTTTGTTTTTTTCTTGGTTTTAGTTTGGTTGGAGTTTTTTGTGGTTGGTTTATTTGTTTTACAGAAATTGAGGCAACACACATGCAAACAAAGCCCTCTTTTCAACACATATCTAGGTGCAACCCATGTGTTGATCACCTGCACGGTGTAGCTGCCCACAGTAGTGGCACGTTTGAACCGTCTTCCCTGTTGATGGGACATCATGAACAGTGGGGCCAAACGCTGCTCCATTAATCTTGCAAAGCTCTGGTTGTTCAGGCTCAGTAATGCAATATCAACCCCTTGAATAACTGTGGGAATAAAGAAAACCACATAACACACCTTATATGGACAGATAAAGTAACACATGGTCTGCAGGGCAGTTTGGGACAGGGATGTACTACCCCTCCATAATTTCTCCTTCAGCCCCTGCACAGTTCTTCTCAGATAATGTCAACTATGTTTCAGAGAATAAAATCCTCCAAAAAATTTCTCAGGCCTTCAGTTTACCAAAATGGCTCCAGGAAGCACCTAATCTATGATTTTCAATGTAAAAAGTTAGAATCTATTTGAGAGTTGTCTAGTTTTATTATGATCAAATGCTTCTGTTAACTAAACCACAGTTTTCCATCCTGCAGTTTTGAAATCTTAACTTAGGCTTTTGGACAACTGTTTGAAACAAAATATCACATGTCTGAGAGCACTGAAAACTGAATAAACATTTCCTAAGTATAAATGATTATAAAATTTAAAAGACACTGAATTTACATAAAGTTCAAAAAAGTGATATGGCATGCTAATTTAATTCATACATATGTATAACTTTTCAATATTCTTTTGGGACAGCCATGGGTTTGGGGTTTTTTTGAAAAATGTTTCCATTGTAATATCAACAATGCTCCATCTGCAATAAGTGCACAAATACAAGAAATGGAGTATTAGGTTCACAGGGTCCCAGTGGGGAGAAGCTGTACTGCTCCCTTCAGAAGATCATAAAAAAAAATAACTTTATGCAGAGATTATCTCAAAACTATGAATAAACAAAACAGGTACTAAACCACACCAGCTTTTGGAATCACAGTGTAGAATTTCATCTACTTTATGTCAGGTTCCTTTTGTCTCACTCTCCTGAGCATTAAACAATTCCAGGTACAGACAAACAGATTAGAAAGGATTTGGTACCTACTCACTCACAGATGTCTGGGGGAAAGGGTCTCTTTCTCACCTAGTTATCCCCTCTAAAGTCAAAACAATTATGAATGTGATGCCAGTGAAATGACTGTGGTAAGTATATATAAATGAGCACTAAAAATCATTATCTGAAGCACATGGATGAGGGAAGGAGATTAAACAGTACCTGTTATCACCCAGTAGTCTCTAGTTGACTCTGAGATATCAAGGTTGGGATACTCCAAAGCTTTAAAAATAAAAGTTGAAATTATGTCATAATATTCAAACATCTTATGTATTATAGGTCCTAAAACTGGCTAACTAGACAATGATAAACAAGCTTGAACTATGGCCCCAGAGGAAGTCTAGAGCCATAATTTTCAAGGTTACAATTTCTTTCCTGTTTGAAAAAGGACATCAAGTGTAAACAGTATAAGCCCTGCTATAAAAAGTAGAACGTACATTTTTGGTTGCCAAAAAACTGGCTGGTAGCTTGTCTGGAGCAAAGCCCAGGATTGCCCATTACTCAGAATGATAGGTAATGCATATGTGCCTATGTTATACACATTTCTGCTGCCTTTTCTCTGTAAGTAATCCCCTGGGGAAAAAAAAAACTTATGAAATTCAACAAGGGCAAGTGTAGGGTAATGAACCTGGGGAGGAATAACCCCACTTACCAGTACAGGTTAGGGACTGACCTGCTGGAAAGCAGTGCTGTGGAAAAAAGACCTGGGAATCGTGGCAGACAAGAAGATGACCATGAGCCAGCAACGTGCCCTTGTGGCCAAGAAGGCCAATGGCGAGCTGGGGTGCATCAAGAAGAGTGTGGCCAGCAGTGTTGAGGGAGGTTATCCTTCCTTTCTACTCTGCCCTAGTGAGGCCACATCTGGAGTACTGTGTCCAGTTCTGGTCTCTCCTGTTCAAGAAGGACAGGGAACTTCTGGAGAGGGTACAGAACAGGGCTACAAAAATGATTTCAGGACTAGAACTTCTCTCTCCAGGGAAAGGCTGAGAGAGCTGGGGCTGTTTAACCTAGAGAAGCCTGAGGGGGGGATCTTATCAATACTTTATGGGTGGGTGTCAGGATGGGGTCAGACATTTTTCAGTGGTGCTCAGTGACAGGACAACAGGTAACAGGCATAAACCAGAATATAGCAAGTTCCATCTGAACATAAGGAGGAACTTGTTTACTTTGAGAGTGGTAGAGCACTGGAACAGACTGCCCAGAGAGGTTGTGGAGTCTCCTTCTATGGAGATATTCAAAACCCATCTGGACGCGCTTCTGTGTGACCTGGTCTAGGGAATCGTGGTGTGGCAGAGGGGTTGGACTAGGTGATCTTTCGAGGTCCCTTCCAACTCCTAATATTGTGTGATTCTGTGATTAATGCTTGGAACTTCAGAAAATACTCATGCCTTGCATGTTGATACACTGCTATTGAGTTACCTTGATTTTTAAACTCCAAAGTGGCTGAAACAGTAAACATTGTAAAGGATCTGATTACAGACAGTAACTGCTTTTGAGGAGGGATTCACAGTCTGCCCTGAGTTATGCATTTCCAGAACTAACTGCAAAGCTCTGGAGAAACCACCCAAGTCTACTGGGAAATAACACACTGAGAACAGCTGCAATATTTGTTTGATAAACTGACACAACTGCACTGCCACATGAATAAGCATCAAACAGTTTTCAAAGTAAATATTTTTACAAGGCATGCTATCAGTCTGCAGCCATAAACACTACGTGTGCATTAAATTCATGAGTTTGCAGTATACCTGCTGCACTGGGAATAAAACCAAGAACTCCAAAATGAAATATAAGCCATTAGTTGTTAAAGGAGCACTAGCTAAAGGCTTTATTGGGTCAGTTCATCATGTGCAGGAATCAGCAGAGAACTGCAATACCACACGAGACTCCTCTTGTGTGACAAATGACTTTCACAGCTACTGACTACCAAGCATATGCCTGCATTGCCTTGGTGAGAAGCACCATAATCCTCTTTCTATGCAACAGGCCTTTTTTGGAGACCAAATGTGAACTGAGTGCAGCCACCACCAAAACTACCTCAGGCTTTCTCCTTGTGCCCCTGGATGTCCCATGAAGACAAGTCCTGCACACAGGGCACTTTTTCGACAGGCTCACCCACCAGCCACCAAAAGGAAGAAGCCTGTCTGACGATGAATGGTCTACACTCCTTTCTTGGTGCCCAAGAACACCCTTTGTAAACAGCCTTCCTCTACCTTCTCTTACCTGTGGGAAGACTTGATGAAAACCCAAGCCTACCAGAACCTTAACCAGACTTCTCCTGGTATTTGAGCACAGTATTTCAAATTAAAAAGCATCTTGTGAAGATTTGCACACAGTGAGATCAGCTAGAACCTGCCCTTCCTTAGCCAGAGCCCATTACCATGCACTGACATATCCAGCACGTCCCCATCTCCTCTCACTTCCAGTAAACACTAATCTCCTCCAGTGAACAGATAACCTGTTTCTACAGTGAGCTTAATTTCACACACCAAGTTTAACAAGGAGAAGCTTAGACAGAGCTCACCCACAGCCCAAACACTCAACATGTGCTACCAGCCCTGCCACTAGAGCAAGCACCAGGGTCTGAGTCTGCCACTGAAGCAATGGACTATGCTGAAGATGAACTTCATGTGCTGTGCTAAGTTTTTCTGAAATGAAGACACTGTGTCTGCAATTTATTTTTGTTTGGAACCTGGCACAGGCGTTTTTTTATTAATGAGAGTATACAAGTGTTTTCATTAATTATCTGCCAATGTTTCTATTGGCCAAAGAAAACACTTTGAACACTGAATCAAGAAACTTCCCCCTTCAACTTTTCTCTTTTTAAAAACAAAAACAAAAACCACAAACCAAAAAAACAAACCAGAAAAGTAGTTTAAAAAATAGCAAAAACACCTACAATCTGTAAGCCTCATGAAAAAAAGCTTATGGTGCTTGCAAAGCAAAACCCCGATGCTGGCTAATCTTAAGGAGCAGTGTGCTGGGAAGTACATACTTACATTCTGCAATGGTGAGGGGTGGGTAGGTTAGGTAGAAACCCACCAGCTCAGCTGACAGCTGATTAAGCAGGTTGCTGGAAATAGTGCCATTTAGAGTTGTGCTTTGATTGTTTACTACATAAAACAGAGTGACAGCTTGGGAGACATTGGATGTGTTCAAAATCTGAAACAGAGGCAAAGAAGTGATGTGTCGCTGTGGTTCAACCCAGTAACAGTCTGCTATAAATCATGCATTTGTAAGTTCTCCTGCAATACATAAACCAATCTTACTTTGGATGAAAGTGTAAACTTACTTCCGCAGTGCTTATTGAAGGTATTATGTTGAAATACAAGCATACATATTATATATATATAAAACAAAGAATAACCCAGAGAGTTTGGCAACAGGCACCAGCAAAGCACACAGCATTGTACCTGAACTGTTAAGTTGTTGCTGGTGTTTAAGACTTTTCTTTCAGCATCCTGAAATGCTCTCTGTAACCGTTGCTCCATGGTCTGAACAAATTTGCATGACTGTATATTGTCTGTTTGACCCACGAACTGCAGCTCTGGAAAAGAAACAACATATTTGTATATAGACAAAATATTCTTGGGTCTATAGCTCCTGTAATGCCTGACAGCAATTTAGAGATTAAGCAGGTGAAAATAATGGCACATAATATCAGTTCACATCATTCACACTGCACTAAACTAGCCTTAATTAAGACAAAATGTAAGAATGAAATCACATTAGAGCTGATACTCTCCACAATCAAATGCAGATTATTCCTGCAGTGATATATAAGATGTTAAGACCAGTTCACTGTACACATACTTACTGAGACAGGCAGTAAGTGAAATCATTCTAAAACACAAGTTATACTCTTAAATCTTTCAGGTTATTTGCTCTTGCAGGACCATAATCAATCCTAATATTGATTCTAATTCTGTCTGTACTAGAAAAAGTATACTTAACTGGGTAATTGCATTAAGTATTTGTATACAAACATGTAAAAAATTTCTTATGTTTGTCGTTACAAATTAATACATTGTTTTACAGCACTCTGTGCCCTCTTGTAGCTTATACTGTTCTGCTGCACTGCAACTGCTCTCCACTGATAATCGCTACAGCATAGAGAAGTTACAGAGACCCTGAGTTAGATAGTCGGGTCCTAGGTCAAATCCAGTAGGTACATATATATATATGGCATACAGCCATGTTTCTCATCTGATCACCAGCAAAAGAAATGCACAGGTTACCACAAAACCTGTTCATGAAAGTCCATTTTAACCAAACACCAGGTCTTAGCCAAGCATATTGGTTTGACTTATCCCTAATGCAATGCAATTTCATTCCCCACTAGTGTCAGCTGAGCACCAGAGATGCATAAAACAGCTCTCCTCCTTGTGCCAGGAACATCAACTCATCAAACCAAAGCAGAGCTTGTGCTTCCGCTGCACAGGAGACCAGTGGCTGAGGCAAGACAGCAAAGGGGCAGAGGAGGAGCATTGCCCCTGTGCACCGAACCGTTAACAGACACAACCCTAGGCACAGGCGAGTAGGACCTCACCCACCTGTTTTCAGCTGGAAGTGGTAGGCAGGAAGGGGCTTCCATGGCAAGGCCAGGGCTGCCACAGAATGGAGATGTGACACGTGCTGCTTCAGGTCTGCGGTGGCATTGCTGAGGCTGTACGCAAGAAGCCTTTCAATTACAGCAGCTGGAATAAAAACCAGTCTCCCCCATGTAACGTAGTAGCCAACTGTTAGGTTATTTGATTGCTCCAGGAATTCAATCTAAAACACACAGAGAAACAATTTTTTTTTATTGTCTGCAGTTCAACCACGATTTGATGGAACTTCTCATCCTGAATATAGCTCCCTTGCAGGGCTTTTATCCTGTAATCCCCTGTAAACCCCACAGGATCAGTTAGTGTCATATCAGACACAGCATTAGCAGAACTGCTCAGGGAGCTATAGACCCCGCCCACCCATGCAAAAAGTGCTCCAAATTGAAGCAGTGTATCACTGCTACCACAGCTCATGTACCTCTAATTTAGACTGGCCCTTCATTCATGCATATGGACTGGAACATTTTACTCATGGATGTAAAAATACAGAGAATCAAGAGAACATCCAGCTCCTACTTGACACCTGAAATTCACCATCTTCATGCCCGTTCCTCTCATTGCAGGTTTAGAGACAGATTTTTGAAAGACAAGTTTCCAATATTTGATACTTCCACATCAACTGTCTCTTCTAGACTACTTTTTCTATACTGTCCCACATGGTTAAACAATGGTGTTGGACCAGTTAAAAGGTCCCTTCCAACCCAAACCATTCTACGATTCTATATGAGTAGAAACAAGAAATCACAAGAATGAACACGTAGTGAGCCAAAACATGAGGTTTACCTCAAAATACTGTCTTTGACAAAAAAAGCTTAAGCCTGGAACTGGTCTGCCACACTAAGTTTTAGCTGGTTTCCACTGTTAGAAAAAAGCAGCTTCTCTCAGGTTTACAAAAAGGTGGGAGAATAAGTCGCATTTTTTATTGCTGCTGGTAAGGCTCAGGAATATGCGATTCCCAAACCAACTAATATCATCACCAAACTTGCAGCAAGAGGCCATGGGGACAGCAATGACCTCTGTTTTGAGCAAAATTACTTTTTTCCTTCCCAGTGGCTTGACAAGTGTAACTCATAACAGCCTTAGACTCTGCATAGCACAGAAGGGTGCCCCAGCGATCCACAGAAGCCTGTTCTTACACACAGCAATACACAGGTTTGTGCAATCTAGCTGCAAAGTGGTGAACACATCTCCCTCATTTAGTTTCAACAAAGTGTGTTTTCTCTCTGCTCTGGATTGTCATCCCTGTGGAATTGCACTTGTCAGGTACTGGGTTTTCACACCAGGAAGCAGACTGACAGCACTGACACCCCATTTACCAGCCCTGCTCTTCCAATTGATCCAGGCTGAGCATTTGACAGACCATGAACCAAGTCATTCCTGAGCTGGAGCAAACTGCTGTCAGTAGTTGTTTCCCACAACATACCAAAAAGAAATCTGCGTTTCTCCCTCCTACTACCTCAAAACAGTAAAAGCTTTGGAGCAGTCCTTATATTTTTAGAGCCCCGGGTGCTACCTATTTGCTGCTTTCCATAGGAAAAGCTCAGTGCTCTCTTCCATAATGCTCATGTACCAGAGACAGCACTGGAGCTGCAGCCAGGTAGGATTCTCTTGGTAGGAGAGCCATTTCAGTGAGATCATGAAGATAAGCCAACCATACTTACCTGAGCACTGACATTTTTGTTGAAAGCTCGTCTCAGCACTTGGTTGAGTCCTTTTCTCACACTCTCCTTGAAGGGACTGCTGATCAGCATCCTCCTTGTGTTCAGAACCAGGACTGTGGAACAACAAAAGCCACATGTTGGTTTGAGACATTACAGACACACTACTGTTTGCTTTTTAATTGTTTTATGTTGGTGCAGCTAGGTGGAGACCATCAAAGCAGCCAGGATTTGCAGCAGCTCCAAAGGCAGCAAGAACTGCAGGGGCTCAGGAGCATCCTTGAGTTCCTATTCATCCCATGGCAATAACCCACTGTTTCCAGAGTCAGGTCTAACAGATTAAATTTATCAACAAGTCTTTGCCATACTGCCGTTCCCAGTGAGGTATGACAACCCTCCATTGCCTGTGAACAGACTAGTGCAGCATTCCCAGGGGGCCGAGCTGGTGCTGCACAGGTAGTCTTACATAAAGGATGTATGCCTCATGCCTTCATGGCCAGAGTTAAACAAAGAAATGTGTTACTCTGCTGCTATGTTCTTTTTTACATTGAGGAAGTACCTGTACGCTTTCTTTGTCACTAGCTTTTTCTTTTTCTCTTACCATTTGCTAAAAGAGTTTTATAGGTGCACTTAAATACTTTCAGTCATAGTATACAAGCTATTTCTGTCTTCAGAAATAGCTGTTGTACTCATCATGATACTGATGTAGATGTTTAGCAGCTACTAAGCAAGTATTAGGTTCGAAAGCTGCTTATTTCATTGCTCCCAGTATCATTCAAGTCTATACAAGGTTATAAACCCATTTATGTAGCTATTCTTTGTCAAGGTCTCCAAGATACACACATCTGGTGCATCACTGTAGTACCATAAGGAGTTCAGATGAAGCCTGGACAAGGGACCTTTCTGGACTTCTCTCATTCAGAGCTCTTATAGCTATGGAAAAGCTGTCTGTGAAAAAACAGCTAGAACCGGAAGTGCTACTGTTCTCATAGAAAGCTCAAAATCCTCCCACATTGAAGCCTACAACCCTAAATACTAAACATTTTCAAATTAATTCTTAATGACAGAACTGGGTTTTCATAGAAAAAAAAAGAATAACATATCTGTATTTAAACAGGGCCAAAGACTGAGGCAGGTTACTGCACTGTCTTCTTCAGTGACACAGACTCCTTACTGCAAAGGAGAAACCAAACCGTCGTGTCATATGGGTGGTTTTGCCAGATCCCTGCAGTGACCAATGAACTTCAGAGTACCTGATCCCACTGCTTCATTTGACAGGTTCATTGAAAATTCCCAACTACAAAGCCAACACCATTTTTATCTAGCATCCTTGCTTTTATCTGTCTGGCTTATCAGCACAGCAGCCTGCTCCCCCAGACTAATCACTAACACCCACACGTTCTTTGACACTTCAGTGTATTTCCCACTTGTCACCTGTTGCCCCTCATAAACAAGTGAGGTCTTTTCAGCAGATTCGGTGGCCTCACATACCTGTTTTCACCATAAGGTTCCTGGAAAGCCGACAGTCCAGGGGAGGGGCTGCTGTCATGTTAGCGGAAGCGGCTGCTGCCGTGGTGTCAGGAGGCGCGGAGGTGCTTTCCACTGGAGTAGGGGGAAGCCTAGTTGTTTTCGCTGATGCTGTAATAGATGTCAAAGCTGCTGTAATTGTCAGTGGATATGAGGTTGACGTTTTGGTGATTTCTGAGCTTGGGAACTTCTGGGTATCAGTTACTGTTGTTTCTATCTGCCTTGGAACGTGTGCTGTGGGTGCAAGTGTGTAAGCTGTGACTGTGTGCCTTTTAGGGGTTATGAGCATAGCTGTCATGTCTACAGGTGCTGCAGTTGTGTTTCCTGTTGCAAAAGGAAAATCTGTATGTGTACCTACTGAGCTTAGGTCTGATGCCAACTTTGTGGCAGTGTTATTTTTTGTTAGTGTCAGTATCGGTGTGCTTAAAGCCATCACAGATGGCAAAGGTGCGTTTTCAGTGCCTAGAGAAAAGAAGGAAGCTGGCACTGGTGAAGCTGGAGATGATTTTCTTGTTAGTGGCTTTGCTTCTGAAGTTCCTACTGTAGGTATTGCACCAGAAGATACGCCAGATAACACTGTAATGACAGAATGGGTAAAGTTGGTTGTTGACAAAAAAGGAGAAGTTAATTGTGTTGGTGATGCATGGACAGAAGTTGTGATGACTGACTGCAGAGCAGTGGTGGTAGGGGCTTGCAATGGGATGCCCTTGGTAGCTTTATTAGAAATATTACTGGGGACTAGACTATGTCTTGCAGAATTTTTATCCCACTCCTCCACACTAAATGTAGCTGGGTTATCAGCCGTAACCAAATAACCAGAGGACTCTAACTGGTTATCTGCCAATTCTGGCAAATTCCCAGAACCAAGGTCTTCTGTAATAAAACTATGCAAAAGCATTGAGCTAGAAGGCTTGGTTACAGGAGAGTGGGATTCGACAGGCCGTATTCTGTGGATGGCATTGTTTTCATTGCTGGCTGCAAAAGTCAAGTTGTCAGTGAGCTGAAAAGCCAATGTTGGTGTGGTGCCTAAGGTTTTTGTCAGTAAAGTAATCTTTCCGGGATCAGTAGTTTGTAATTCTAAAGAGTAAGGGAAAGCACCTGTATCATTAACCGAAGGCACATGTAAACAAAGAGATGCTTCATAGTGTCTACTGACATTACTGCTTCCAACAGCAGAAAAATGAGCAATGTTTTCAGCTGTGCTTCCGTGCTTTTTTGCAGGGGGTCAGGCACTGTCAAAGTGGTAGCAAGGGACGAATACCAAACAGGAGATGGTCTCAGTGCAAATGCATCTACATCAAACTCTGGAAAACTATTTAACTTTGTTCCAGCGCAGGGTGAATTCAAAACATTTTGAGTAGAGTTTGCATATGTATCATTTTCTGAAGGGGTGGAGAAGAATGGCTGCTTATTTGTATTAATTTTCTTTTGCAGAGTTGCAAGTACTGGGTATGGTGCATAGCACTCGTTTTCCAATGGAGAAGTACTTGGAGGACCTTCTCTTATTGCCATTTTGATGGAAGTTTTTACCACAGGAATACTAATACCAGCTGAGGACAGCAATGCTGTATTAGTCCACAGTGAAGCTGAAGTTGTGACTTCAGGAGAGCTGACAGGATCTAAATTGCTTTCAGAGTCTGCATTCGAAATCCCAGAAAAGCTGGAGCTGTGGTTGTCCATCACTGTTGTCATGGAAACAAGTGATGGCAGTGCACCCCACACCGGAGGCACAGAGACAAGTGGCCTTCTATCAGATGAATGTGAAGTCTGATCAGAAGTTAAAAGACTTAAAGCTCTTGGAGATGAATTTTCTGCATGTGTGCTTATAACATTGGGTACTCTCATATTTCTGTCTTCATTTGCAGTTAGTTCTGGGCTTTCTGCATCTGCAGGTGAAAGGGGTGCAGTCACAAAGATATTAGTAGCAGGTGAATTTGTGATAGCAACTTCAGGTTTTGAAAAGCCTGGAGTGGAAGCAATTAACAGCATTAACAGTCATGGCTGTTTCCAAAACAGTACCCATTATCTTTGATCCTTCAGGTTGTTTATTGGTTTGGGTATCTGAAGAAACTCTGGAAAGCTGAGATCCATAAGGAAGAAGATGGTTAGCACTAAAGTTCATGGATATCTTTGCTGTCACTTCTCTTGTGAAAGGCAGTTTTGCTGATCTTGCCACAGCAAAGCCATCAGAAGTTAGGAGAGTATGTGCAGAATCAGTTGGCAATTGCATGTAGTTCACCTGATAAACTCTATCAGTCAGGTCTTCTGTAAAAGTCTGATTCAGAGCCACCATCGAGTGCTGCGAGGCAACAGTCAAAGGGATTTGCAAAGTATCCTCATCAGCTGGTGCTGCACTGGGACTGTTTGTGTGTGCTGTCCTAGTAGAGGTGTCATTTGTCTTGATTACGAACAGAGACCTTATGCTGGCTGAAGAGAAGTGTGTTGCATTTCTAAAGAGAAAATCCATTTCACTTCTGAATGCTTGTTCTGGCAGCACTGCATTGCGAGTGTGTTTGGCATCTGGAGTAAGTGATTTTGGCAACGAAAGGGAAGACATGCTCTTTGTTGAGCTAGAGACCTCAGCCAGGCTCTCAGAAGCTGAAGACACAAAAGGTGCACTGGTAGAGCCTGTAGTGCAATTAGACTGTTCTCTGGAAGACTGAGGATAGCTCACTTGGGGTATTACACGTGGAGTATCCACAGAATGGAAAACTGATGTAGGAACCTCTGCTTTATCCTGAAAAGATGACGATGACAGAGGAGAGATACCACTGCTTCTGCCAGTCATTGCTGCCTTAAATGGCTGACTGTTTGGTTTTACTCCAGTAGAAGACACATTATACATACTCTCATTAGGAAACTGTGACAGGCTTCTGCAAGCTACTGGCAGGGAAGACTGGTATGTTTTTGACGCAGGTGTATCAGAGTATACAGACAAAAAAGGGGTCCTTTCTGAAGGAGATTCTTCTCCCACTATTTCTGTGAAATGTACTGCTGTTGATCCAAATGGACTGAAAGACATGGCACCTGTGAACAACTCAGGACCCTTTCTGTAATTCACCATACTGGAATGTACGAGAGTCACCATGTTTAAAGGACTATTTCTACTTTCACTAACCTGCAAGCTGGCTGAATCTGTGTTGAAGAAACATTCAGGATCTGCAGACAAAGGCACTTTGATGGGCAGTACAGCTGGTTTAGGAAAGTTAATGGTATGAGGTGACTGAATTACCAATGAGGAGAATGATGGTGATGGAAGAGCAGCAAGCATGTCTGATCCTCATGTGCTGTCTTTAGAAATGGAGCGTGTTCCTAATGGTGTTAGCTGAAATGACACAGCTGTACTCAAATGTGTCACTGATGGTGTAGTGGACAATGTGGTAAACATACCAAGTTGAGGCAAACCTGATACAGCAGCTGTTTCATCTGCCTCGTGAGATGATGACCTCAGAGGTGACTCAGCTGAAACTTCAGCAGGTTCCTGGGATGCACTGTTTCCACTGCCTTGATAAAGGGTGGGCAACAGATGAGCTTCATCCAAAGTCCTGGTACGTGTGCCAGTCAGTGTTGTTTTTATCATCTGAAGCAAGTTTGCATTCTCCAAAGTCTGTCCCATAGAAATATCAGCTATTGAGGAAGTCTTCGTTTCTGAGAAAGGCTGTGTTGGTGATAGTATAGACATCCAATTAGGAAAAGATCTTGTGGAAGGAGCAACACTGATATGCTGCTGCCTGATACCTGCAAAATAAATAAAATGAGTGTATTCTTCCCCACAAGAAGGAGGAGTAGTTGTCTTGTTGCAACAAATTACAACACAAAATGCATTATGTTTAGTAACATTAGTCAAATTTTTTTGTATTCAAAAAGCATAAAAAATTCAGAGAAAGTCAAAAAAACACCAAACAAAAAACAAAAGTAAAAAGCACTATGTGGCAGATTATAAACCCCCCTCAGGTTGTTTCAGTTGACGGAAGAATAAGGAAAGCTTCCTAGACCACACTACTTCTAAACACTACATTTAAGTAGGATGGTTCAACACACTAAGAGGCACCTTTTTAAGCTTAGGACAGTTCTTGAGGTTATTATCAGTCACTCTGTGTCAAAATATTATGTAAGAAGATAGGTTTAGAAGCAGTGCAGAAAGGGAATAGATTCTGACAACTAAGCTTCACTGACTTGGCATGCAGTCTGACATGGGAATAGAGTCAGCATTGGCTAGGTTCCTGTAGGATGCATCTGGAGGTGCTCATCTTGCCAGTTCTAATAATGTATGCAATTATAGATACAAAAGGAAGAAAATAAAAGAGATGAACATGAGGAAAGATCCAAGACAAATTGGGAAATTAAACTTCCTTTTTGATATGTGCAGATGTACAACACAGCATTTCAAACACCAGTTTACTCTACATTCAACACCATAATGTTGCTAGGCTTTGTTTTCTTAAAATGATTACAGTTATTCTAAAATTGTAAAAATCATAGCATGGGAAAATCTCACATTCTTACTAATTTAAAGATTTAGATTCACTCAAGATTAAAATTTAAAGTTTTTTCTTTTTTCCCCCCTCCCTTCCAACAAGACAATAGATCAAAACTCAGTCCTGGCAGTTGCTACCATGCCAAGCCACATCCCCTTGCATAGCTAAACAGAGGCACAATATGGAGCTAGTTCCTGCCCTCCAGCTGCAGCCCATCTGGATCAGACAGAAGATGCCAACCTTTTCCATACCCCTACGAATAACTTCAGTGTAATGGCATGGAAGAATAAGCAGGTGCAGACCTTGAGATACGTGGTTATAAAGTGGGTTGGACACTAGTTCCACCCACCAATGAACCCAAGGGTCAACAGAGCCATATAGCACCAAAGGGAAGCAGCCCACACCAACAGGAGCCAGCAGCAGAACACCATACAGCACCAGAGAGGAAAATGGGTCACACCGCACCTATTTAAAGCTAAGTTCCTTTCTTCTGATACCCTTGTGCTACACTGCCTCATCATCCACACACACAGGCCAAAGCAGATTATTAGACTAGCTCCTTCAGGCTTCTGTGTGCATTCAGTGGGAACATGCTGGAATTCTGTTCAGCATGGCATTTTCACTCTACAGGAAAAAACCCCAAATCAAACAAGTCCACGCAAACCACAGATCTTCCCTTTTTTCCCCCCTGTATTTAAGAGCTTTAAGCCACGGTGAAGAATGGCCATCTTTATCTTTCCTCCACTGAAATGCAAGAATGAAAATAGAATTCAGAAGCAATTTGATTTAGGGGAGCTGCTGTAGGATGGGGAACAGAACAGAGCTCTGTCCTCCTAGCAATCAAAAAAGTCCCCAGACCTTTGACTTAACAAGGGATAACTTGCACACCAGTATTTTGGAGAAAAGCAAAGGTAGACAGACACAGGGCTACCTACAGCTATGGGAGATGAGCAGACTAGGGGTGAAGCCCAAGCAGCTTTAAGAAGCTGCACCAGAAGATCAGAAGGCTGGACAGGAGGCTGCAGAGTTCCCCAGGGAACCTGACACACCAGATTGGTTTGCAGCACAGGAGTAACACTTTTGTATTTGCACCATACCTGCCACCGTGTTACTGGGGGACTGGAGACCTAAATCACTGGTGTGGCCCGATTTCTCATATTCTACAGGCTCCACAGTATGTTGGGAGGCACATCCTGATTTAGACTGTTTTGATGACTTTTTTCTTCTCTGTTACAGTCAGGAAGGTTTTTAACAGAAGGTAGGAAAGACGACAACATTTCTTTTGCTCAACTAGAATGGACTCAAACACATGCTTGAAATCCAGAACTAGATTATGTGCTTTGCAAAAATCAGGCCTTAGGCAACCTGCAGTTTAAATTTCTGTGAGGTCACCCCAGCTGATGAAGTCATCATTACTTGACTCATTATACCTCAAAGTCCTGTTTCACCTCTGAACTGAAAGGCCATGCTGAAAAGTGAATGCAAAGCCTTCGCATGGGATTTCCTCTAGCACTTAGCGACCGCAAGTCCTAAAGGACAATTAAACAAGTCAGTGCTACCTTGCTTTCTAAAACAGCAAAACCTGTCAACATGTATCTGCACAGTCTGCACAATTCCTCATTCTTAACACTTTGGTTTAATGAGAACAATTACAAGCAGAGAGAAAATATAAACCTGAAACAGCATTGAATTGATGTTACCATATTTTGACAAGAAGGAAAGTTCAAATAATGCAAAGAAGATAAAACACTAAATCCAAATGTCCTCTAACTACTGCTTAATTCTAGTCCTTCAGTTCTTGTTTCTTCCATTCCATAGCAACTGGCAATTTTTCTGTTTATGTCCATTAATGAAGCAGAGCTCTCGTGTTAAGGAAGGTTTAAAAAAGTTATACACAATTCTGCAACCAAAACACATGCTGGCATTCCACTGCAGCAAATTTTCTTGGATTCTATCTTTAGGGAAAGACACTATCAGCATCTAATTCAAGCTTCTGCCATAAATTCAACTTTATAGTAGTAACTGGATGCAGAAAGCAAAAGGCAAAATTATCCTCTCAATACATGGAGTTTAAAACTGAAGTACATACACTTTACTTGAGGATTGGTAGGATGACATCAACAACTATGGATCGATATCAAATACTGTGCAAATCAAGACTACCATGGAAAAAGGGCAGACATGGGAAAATATTTCTTTTCTAAATCTATCAACAGTTGAAAACACTTGATGAAAGGAGAAGACAACCAATGCAAATCAACGTGAAAGGTGCAATGAGATCTCCACCCAGCATGCATTCTGCAGTGAGCCATTGCTTGAACATATGAGTAGCTGTTTCTCCCGTCTAGACTACCTATTGTTCTTTCATACCTCAGGCTATGGACTAACTATCCTAAAACCCATTTAGCAGTAACCTCATTACAACAATCATCATTGATTAGGGAACTATTTTGCAAGATGATATTTGCAAGAATGAGAAACTTTTCCAATATGTCACAGTGGGCAGCTAAAAATTGATCCAGTTTAGAGAAAAATCACAGGTTTATAATTTGAGCTCTTCTGTGCACACCTAAAGGAGTAACAGGAACCAAAGAAGAGCACAGAGGTGACCGAGAGGAAGATCAACATCCCCCCTCATTTTTCCAATAAAGTAAAACAGGTAGCACATTAGAGCAGGCACCTTGTGCCTGTCCAAAGGTGAAGCCTGTATCTAATTAATGTGTGGATTAAAAGGATAATGAATTATGCAGCTGTGGGGCAAGGTGACTCTATCATCCAACTTTGTCCAGCTGATAAGGAGAACATTAGAAAATTTTATTGTATGACTGACCAATGCATCTTCACATTACACATCAGGTATGTATGTTTTCATAACCTTCAATATATTGAAAACAAGATTTCAAATAATTTATTTTAGTTATTAATTTCTGAGACAGAAATATGACTGATTCCCAAATGCCAGTAACTGTTATAAAGGCCAAATTTTAATAATACAATAGTATCCCTATAAAAGTAACGATAGCCATCTAAAGCACAACAGAAATCCAAACATTAAATTACATAAGCTATCTGGATTTTATACAAGTCTAAATCAACCAGCCCTAAGGCAAAGCAATTCCACAGACAACTTTTAAAGAAACAGAATCAGCTTGTCAAAAACCAGTTACTTACAAACACACACAAAAATAACAATCTACTTACAAATACTACTGAGAGAGATCATCATTTTACCCCAGTCTACCCAGTAACAGATAGCTCTGTCCTAGGGCTGCATCACCTCTTAAAAACAATCCAAATATTGAGATATATATATATATTTATTTATATATATATAAAAATTTTTCCCCTTCTCAAAAGTATGAAGCTTCCTGCTTTGTATTGTTTTACCATGAGAGACTGAGTGATCAAAGGTCAGAAGTGACTGATAGGGGATACAAGAGAGAAATAAGCAGAAAAACAATCTGTTACACCAGTGCAAAAAGGCATCACCCTCATAGGTTTACATAATTTACTTCTGTTGAAGAATATTAAGCCTACCCACTATGATGATAGCATCAACAAGCATGTTATCTGAATCACTTCAGTTTCCCTTTTTTTTATTATTATTCCTTAAGAGTTTACAATTGGGAAAACGGCACAAGGAATACAGATTTCAAGAGTTAAAAGATATCAAATAAGCTGTCAATAAAGGACACAAATACTCAGCCAAGCATTTATAAAAGTAGCTATGTAGCACATCAAAATTTTACTCTTTAATCACTGTGCGGAATGGTAAAAATTGTCTCTTCATCTCTGTTATTCCAGCCATATATTGATGAAATTACATCAACCCATGCATCCCATACAGCTTACTTCTGGCATCATTTGTGCACCTTTCCCTCTCTCACAAACAGATTTTCCTGTGAGCACCAAAGTAAAGCTTTGCATCGAGGGCAACCTTTTAGCTGTGAAATAAAAATGTAGGGCTGCAATGAAAACGCTTTTCTCCTGCTTTCAGCATGTCCTGCCTGCACTGCTTACCCAGCCAAAAGGGAAGCTGGCTGGGATTTGGAAGAGCAGAGTCAAGCCCAGCCTGTAAATGCTTCACTGCTGTCATCGGTATTGCTCCAGGAACCAACAGACTGGTGTGACTTATACCAAGTGCCAGCCTTGCCTGGGGCTGAATCTTGTCTCCTCCACCACCAGCAGCTCTGCCAGGATGCTTTAGTTTGGTCCAGCAAGCACAGATGAAGGTAAGACAATAGATTAGCCAGGGTGAAATAACACACTCCTGTCACTGAGGAAACTGTTCTGCCATTGGCAATTCCAGCTGCATCCTCTGCATGTTCTATTCACAGAGCAGATGTTCAGCTGGATCATTAGGAAACACAGGGAAGAAGAGCATGGCAGAGGAGGATCTCATTGCCACGTAGTGCTGGGGGATAACTGCACATACAGAAACCAGCATAAATGTACCTGCTGAAGTTTCTCAGAGTATTCACAGAACTTCAATGAATCAAAGACATTCATTTTTTGTTTTAATTTTTATTGCTTATTCAGCAACAATTTTAGGAACAATGCTTTTGTGAGCCTGACAGCTTGCTTTAGCACACTGCTGATCTATTTATTTGTAAACACACATTTATACAAACTTTTCTAAAGGAATTGTGTTTATTCAGGCAAGTTTATATAGACACTGCTAGCATCAGCATAAATGCTTTAATGAACAATGTAGCAAAAAACTCAAGGTCACTTGGAAACATTCAATACCAAAGCTGACAGCTCTGATGATTTTAAGTTAAGTCTTACAATATTTGAGGCATTTTTTTTTCTGAGGGAAAACCCAACCAAACAAAAGCCCCACCCCTTAAGTGAAACAGACTGTATTCCTGTTTCATCTTTCATTCTTTACATGAAAACTGAATTCTCATGGGTCATAGGATAAAAGAAAACTAAAACATTTTACAGTCCTATGATTTTTAAACAAATTACACTCTCAGAGGACTGACTCTTTTTTTCAGTGGTACCAAATTCTGAATGAGCATGAGAAAAGTTCTGGGGCCAAACTCTGATCTGCTTACTAGGAGTTAAGCAGTAAAGGAAATCTGAACTCATCTTAGTTTTTCCACTAGTAGTTACAAGTCAACAAATAGTACAGCTTTCTTATTGTATCCAAAAAAGAGATATCTTCTTAATTACAAGCTACACCTTTAATAAAGCTTTCAGAGTGTAAGCTCCCCCTGCAAAATGAAATACATGGGGAGACTGAAGAGAATCTCTGCTAAATGCAATGTAGATTATTCCACAAAGGAAAAAAATAAATTGTCTCCTGAACTTTTTTAAAGAAGCAATGAGCTTTCAAGAGGTTGAACTGTGCTCCAAATTACATAATACAATACATTTTGACATGCTGGTTGGGTAATTCTGAATGTTCCCTTGAGCTAAAAAGCTTTCTGCTCACCAAACCAAGCACATCCTCAAGGGAATCTTTTTTGCACGTAACATTTGAGGCTGTACCCCATGAGTGGAGACGACCCTCTGGACTACATGCTACCGGTGCTGGGACAGTGACACTTGATCCACTGCAGCGGTGGCAGGTTCTGCCTCCCTGCCTGAAACTCTGCTTGCCTGCTGGAGGGGGGACACCTACACTGGTGCTTCAGCACAAGTGTGAGCTAGGATACCAAAACACTGATGGGCTCACGATAGAAAATTACTAAAATATTCCCATTGAAAAATTTAAAACAAGACGTATAAGGTACTTTTTCTCCTCCACAGCAGTATGGTTTGCTTGACTGTCTTCTTCTGTGCTTTAGTTCAAGGGCCTGACATGCTCCATTACATTGCACCTCACAGAATGGAAAAAATGGCTCTGATAAGAAAGCTACTGAAAGTGCTTCCCTCTTGGATCACCAACTGATATCCATCTTTCCAACTTCTAATTTCACTCAGAACTAAACCATGAAAAAGCCTTGCTCCGTGACCCACTTTCAGTACCGCCACAATACTTCCAGTCACTTGATTGCTGCTCTTTTGTAAGATTTTGTTCTCTAAAAATTTCTGGAAGCTATTTCCAAAAACAGCCTCTAACCAACCCAGATCCTGATTTCTTTCCAGCCACTCAGTTAATCTTTAGAGACTCGTGTGGTCAAAAGAATGACTGTACCCTACTCAGACAGACTTTTGCTTTGTATGTACACTATGCAAGCATTTTGCATTTATGTAAGTATAAGTGAATATCTGGATTTTAAAGCTCTCAGGCTAATCATCATTTTAGGAGCATTACTACTACAATGTCAAACACGCACTATGTAGCATTTAAGAATGTTTTCCATTAACCTGCTTTATGATGGTATTGCTGTTGAAATGAGAACTCAAATGAGACAAGGGTAACTAAGGGAAACTAATGAATACAGAATATTAAAAAGATAGATAGATATATGAAAATGCATGAAGGAAGAAGGTGCTAAAACTGCCAGGTCATGCAGACATTCATTACTCTTATTATCAATTAAGAGTTGCTGAGGTATCAAAATATCAGCATTAAGATCCAAGTGCCTCATGCTACCAGAAAGAAATCCTGACCATCCAAGACTCTGCTCTAGGTAAGATCAGAAGCATAAGGTGAAAGTTTCTTCCCATAAGCTTCCTGACAAGTGACTTTCTGTTTCAGCAATTCATCATACCAGATTTATGCCACTTCCAGGTACTTTTTCAATACACACTCTTCCTCCCTGTCAATATTTACTGGCCTGGATGCCACGAAAACAGAACAGTGTGCACAAACGTAGCCACAGAGTTAACATGTCACACTTACAAGAAGACTAAAACTTCTGCTCTTCTTTCATTGATCAGGACAGCATTACAGTGAACTCGCAACTTCATGGATGAACAACCATTAAGTTGAATTAAAATTGTGAGTACAGTAAAAAGTTAAGAGTGTGGATGCTGAAGATATGAAAAAAAAAAGCACAAGAGGCTCATGACAGTTGCACAAGCAGAAAAAAGTCTGTATGTTATTTTTTCAAATATCCACTTGCCTCAGACACCTCTGCCTTGTGATTTTTAAATTTCTCTCAACAAAGGGTGCTGCTTTGCCACCTTGTCCTCCAGGGTCTGTGCTTCCCTGCAAGTCCCATGAAAACATTAGCATGGGCTGTGACACCTAATCTGCTCCCCAAAAGTTCTCACACTACATCTACTGCAGCTCTCTGCTTCCCTACCCCTTTGTTAACGCTCTAAGACACACAGGTAGGAGCTTGGATAACCTGCAGAGCAAAGGCAAGCCAGCAGAGAGTTAGTACAGAATTAGAGCTTCCTCAGCCAAGGTCAGCCAGGGAGAAAGTCTTTTCTGCATAACACCAAACAGGCTACCTTGTAAAAGCAAAGGAAAGCAGCTGGGGAAAAAAAAAAATTAAAACAAAAAAATCAATACAAGTTCTGGCTTCACAACTATTTATGTCTAATGCCAGTTCAGACTCAAGCAACACCAAGGGATCCCAAAAGAATGCCCAAAATGCTCCTTTCCAGCTGTGTAACAAGACCATGACAAGGAGAACACCACTCTCAAGGCAGACCCTCAACCTGCTGGAGACTCCTCTGGCCCCACAAGGAGAGGGACATGAGAGACTCCCTACCTTATGTGTTGCAGGTGCAACTGCTTTCTTTGCAGGAAAAAAACCTCTTGCACACTCTGGTCACAATCTAACAGTTTATCTTGTTGACTTTCACATTAATTTCTTTTTCATGGTTTTACTAAAACTGATTTGAATCTTAAATAAAGACTAACAATTCATTTCATTCCACTGACTACTGCTTTTTCATTAACAGGTGGTACTTAAAAATAGTACAAGGGATGTATCCAGAGTTCTAACTAAATTAAATTATAATAATTTTCTGCATGAAACAAAGATTTTTCATCTCAGAAACAGTAATTTCAAAGTGATAAATATGCTTCAGTTGCATTCCCTTTCTGCAAACCACCAGAAAGGCATCATGTTCCTTATCTAAAAGCTTCTTTTATTGCAGCTATTATTTAGAACTCTGCCTAGACATATTAAAATGTTGACAATAACAAAAATAAATTTTGACAACAGAACATGGTGTATTACATGACTTAACAGCATCAATCACAGGATCTCAGTTTGCAGCTATCACAAGGAGGCTTCATTTCAATGAAATAAGATGGTCTGTTGGCAGTACAAAATCTAGCTTGAAGCGAAAATATGAATACATTTATCCCCATGATAGAGAAACAATGCTATAGCACATGTGGATTAAAAAGGCAGCCTATGCTACAGGGTGAGCTGGGATGTGTTTGAGTTGTATCCCTATGTGTGACTAGTTGCGTTCTATCGTGAAAACAATTTTTTTATCATCCAAGTAAGGTTTTGCACAGCACAAGAGGAAAAAAAGATGAGTTTGATCAAAGCTGTCAATTCAGTTTATGAGAACTGTTCCAATCAAAATATGGCCTGCTGCCTTCTTACTATTTTTTTAATTACATAAATACATTCCAACTTGTTGTAAGCATAGTATATCTAATCCCCACTGCCCTGAACCTGCTTTTATCACTTGCATTTTTGTAGAGTAAGCATAACGCTCATTTAAACTTGGGTCACTTAATACCATCTCATCACAGGAGGGGACTGAAAGGTCTAGCATTATATCTTGATTCCTGTTTTAAAGACCAATCTTTCCAACAGTTGTATAAATCAGCCTTAACACAGACAAGAATAAACACATCTTTTGATCTGACAGCATTTGGATCTGTTTTGCACGGCTGCAAGAGTAGTAAGGCAGGGATACAGCAGGCCCACAGCAAACATACATCCTTCAGCAATTCTCTGCACCTACAATCCAGCAAGTGAGTTGCAGGATGCACTTTTGAAAGTTTACTTTTTTTTTTGTCACCAGATTTCCCAAGGACTCGAGGCTACGAGAAACAAATTTTATGTGAACCCGAGAAACCACTCAGCAGTACATTCAGTCAGGATAGATGTAAAAGCAATAGAAAACACTACATGAATACCACTACAGGCAAGTTATACATACTGAATTTCAATGAGAAATACATTTCTATTTATTTATTAAGTTGCTGGCTGTAGGGTTTTTTTCCTGTGTAAGCTACTGTGTTAATCACCTTCATTCTCCTGGTATCACCATCATATGGAAAGAGATGTTAAGAATCAGTAACAAAGGGTACCATACATATATGCAAATAATCTAGGCAGAAAGACTGTTCCTCTGCTCAGGCCAACTCAGGAAATCTAATCTATCAAGAACAACATAATGGATGCAGTGTAATTACTGCAACTGTCAACAAAGTCTTTGAAATCTCTTGGCACTATCACACAAAAAAAAAAAACACCTTCAGAAATTTTAACTGTAGATGCACATCAGTCATGCTGTCACACTGTGCCTGGTATCACAAAATGTGCCTAGAGGTATGCATTTCAGATATTCAAGAAACACCATAGTGAACCAAGTGAAAACAACATTTGGGAGGTAATAAACATCATTCAGTGCGTCTCCTCAGTGTGGAAAAGGGCTCCAAGATTAAAAATAAATTAGCATGTTCAGACTTCTGTTAAGAGTTCAGCATTTCTGCACTGCACTGACCCAACCTCTGCAGCCAAACTACGTTTGCTCTGGGGATTTAGAGCAATAACTTAACTACAACTTCCCTCAGTCTCCAGCAAAATTAGCCTTTGCTGGCCTACGGTTTCTTCATGAAAATGTGGTCTCTTTAAACCAAGGCAAATAACATTTACACACATGGTGGACTAAATTCCAGACTCAATCACCAAAACAGAGCAACCTGTTTACCCCTAGCCATGCCCACCAATTACACAGTGGCCCGGGGATGCTCAACACTTGAAGGATAAACAGTTTCTACAAGGATAACCAACTGTGAAATCCACACCTTTCAGCTATTTGGCCTAAAGCATATTTGTTGCTGATCACAGACAAATGTATTTCTAAGAAAATGAAGATAGAAATGCATTCCTGCAGGATTTCTTCTCACCATCCCTCTACAATGAGGTCACTAAGCAGTCATTTAAAATTTTATGCGAGTACATAACATTAAAAATTTACACAGTAGCTTGGTCTACAGCTTCTGAAACACATAAATACATTAAGACAATATGAAGGATTCTCTGAGATTTATCATAGTTCTAAGGGCTTTGAATGCGTTTTTTGGCTTTTCCCCTCCCATCAGCCTCACAATGCCCAAAAGAACTGCAAATCCTAGTTACTACTAAGGGGGTGGAAGCCCTCCGGTATTTCAGAGGGAGAGAACAGCCAAACTCCCAAGGAAAATGCCACCACATTGCAAACAAACAAAGGCCAGGTGAGAAATACTGAGATACAAATTCTGTGGAAGTGCTTGAGATGACAACAGCTGGAAGACAAGAGAAGCAAAGCAATAGCATGAGAACGGGAGCACCCAGCATGGGACAAGCACATTAGGAGACACACAGCCATCACCCAAAGAAAGGGTAAAGTGCCCAGGGAGCTTTTGGCAGCATAAAACAGTCATAAAACTAGAAAGCTTTGCTAATTGTTTTAGATCACCTCAACTCACTCAAGCTGATCTTGGTGTCTTGAAACCTGGATCATTGATTTTAAAAGTGTAGGAATAGCAGTTATGTGCATAGGCATCATATATTTTTTTTAAAAGAGGCTCAATTTGCAAGCTACTGACAGCTGAAGGGCCTGAAAATAAATTTATAAATATCTAGTGAGTAGCTGGCATTTACAAGCTGCCAGGCACAGAGCAATCAACACTCTCGTGCAGAGAATGGACATCTGCCCTCTGTGAACTGCCTTTTCAAGAATCATAATATTGAATTAAAATACTTTAAAAAATAATCAATATTTCTATAGTGTGTCATTCTTTTCAAAGTTTAATAGTTTTTCTCACAGAAAAACTCAGACTGCCGAGTATATTGCTACTTTAAGTAGATAACTGAGTGTTTTTGAGAAAGGTGAAACTTAACACTGAAGAAAATACCAGTTTATGGAAATAAATATACTTCATTACCAAGCACAAGCCTGCCAGCAGTGCTCGGTGGCCACTGCCAAGCCCTCTCCAGCAGCCACTGCTGACACCCTCCCTCCAGGTTAACAATGCTTGGCCATGCTCATTAACTGCAACATAAACAAACCCAACCTTTGATCCTCTCAGTGACAGCTTCTAGATAACAATGTAGAAATCACTTAATTGTTATAAATAGTTTATAGGCAGTTTGCTGACACCTAAATAGACTCACAGAACAGCAATTACATATTTCTGCTCATTTTGGCTTACAATTTATTAAAAAACCCCACAGACTATCAAAACAGATGTGTTTATACACGAGAAATAAAGGCAGATCATTCTCAGAAAAGAGTTAGGGTGAAATAAAAGACTATTTCCTTATTTTCCTTCTGACATTAAAGGAACAAAGTTCCTGCATTTCTAGTGTAACCAAGAATAACCTTTCCTGCACACAGAGGGGCAAGATTTTACAAAGTATTCACCCAGAACTACCGTCACAGTCCTAATTCCCAGTGGTGGCTGATTAAAATATCACAGGATTAAAAGACAGGGCATAAAACACATATTTTCCTGAATTCTTCAAATACCAACAGATGAAGAAATGTCCCTCAGGATCTCACTTGAGAGTTACAACTAGAAGACAAACAGGACAGGCCTTTCAAATGGCTAAGCGCATTCAAGCTTGCAGCACCCTGGCTCTTAAGGTCGAAATTGGTGACCACACTGAGACCCAAACTGGATTAAGACCGTACAGCAGGACCGAGGGACAATTCCCCTGCTTGTCTACTCCAGCACATACTTTTTTACTAACTTAACAACATAATTATTTTATCCAGAACATAAGAAACAAAAAGGTATCTTCTTTCCACGGGGAGAGAACTGCTTGCATGCGCAGTCCTCTGAAATGTTCCCGTGAAAGACCCAGAAAAGAGCAGACAGACACAAACCTCTTTACACAGCACCACATCCCTTTAGCCACAGTTCTGTAAATTCTGCCTGGGGCTTAACAGTTTATGCTGGTTTTCAGTGGTGTGCTCTCACCCACCTGTTCTCCAGTGCGGATTTTGATCAGTGTTAAAGCCAATACTGTACCACGAGTGAAGGCATGGCCAGCTGATTTCCATGGCTCTGGAGAGAAACCGTTTGGGTGGGGATTTTTCCCCTCTAGCCCTAGCAAAGCAACCAGCCCCCACACAGCATCTGCTTCACACTGCAATGACCATTTTTCTCCTGCTAGTTCATGCTGCAAAACAAATTTCCACTCTAGGACAGATACTTTTCCAGACTGAAATGCTACATATGTTCTCAAAGTACCAGTAAAAGCCCTTTAGCAAACTGTCAGGTTGTCCAAAATCTATGGGTCCAGCACCCCCAGCAGGCATAAATCAGCCTGGAGCCTGAAGTGAAAAAAGAGAGGAAAATAAGGTCACACCAATAAATCCAATGCTTACCTTTATTTTAGATCTGGTCTATACAACCTGCTATCTTCAATCGAGCAGAAAATTCAGCCTTTACTAAAAACACATCATTTCTTTCAGGGATAAAGGTGAAGACAGTGGCACCAGATAATTACAAAGAGATGTGTTTCTTTTCAGACCACCACTGCACCAGGCCCAGAGACAAGGCAACCCTGGACAGTGCTGCTGCAACCTTGAAAACAAGCATTTGCCAACCACAGCACATCCTTCTCCTGATTAATAGCCCCGCCCTCAACCACTCAGTAGCAAACATCAACAAGCTAATTATAGGTGTGGTGAAAGAGAAGGCAAATCATCCTCAGGGCACCTTCCTGCCTTGATGAAGCTTACAAATAGGTTTAGTAGGTTATTATTAAAAAGATTTTCTATGTGGGGGATTTTCTTTGTAATCCCCAATTCCAGGACACACAAGAAATACACTTTTCTAATTAGTTAACAACCATTGTATTGGCAAAACAATACAAGAAAGTAGCAAATACTTTAGAAACTTCTTCTGGAGGGAAGTTTCATTTTGGACACACTTTTATGCACATGCACAATTATTAAATATTATTTCTTTACCTTTCAAATTAGTCATATGAATGTATAAAATCTTTACAAATAACATGTGAGATGGAATAGCGATTTGACTTGCAGGACAACCCTTTTACTCCCCAACTGTGAGTCACAGAGAACAGGTGTTTCCCCCTTCATCTAGAGAGATGATTAAAAGTCATAAAATGTCTATAATGATAAAATCCTAGCGTTTGCTCTAATTCTTCTCCCCAGTGATACTGTGGTGTACATGAGGTTTGTATTTATCACAGAACGAGGAAAAGATAGAGCATTAAGGAGTAAATGCTAAAAATAGGTACTATGCCGGAAATGTGACTCATACCCACTGCTGATCACCTGCCAAACCTTTTAAACACTCCTTCTCCCCTCACATATCTGGCCCAATCCCACTAATTCTTTTCAGACAGCTATTTCTACAGAGCACAGCCCCAGATACGAAAAAAGCTGTGTTTTATCAGCCGTGCTACAATGGCAACTTATGGACACTGCAAGGTCACAGCACAGCATACATTTGCTATGCTGTAGCCAGCGTTTAACACAGCTCAACGCAAGGCTTCAGGGTTGGGTGATTTAAAGATTGTTTTACTTAAAAAACAAAACCGATTTCACTCTCTCACCCCCTCCGAGCCTCTCCCTGACGTGTGCGAGAGGAGGGTGTCCAGGCGCACTGCCCCTCGGCCAGGAACCAGGGAGCACAGCCACAGCCACGCCACCTGGACCAGTCGCTGGGGAAAATCCTCATCACACTCCCGTCATCTCCCAGGCTTGCAGCCCGCTGCTGGGTTTGAGTGTGCTTTTTTGGAGCTGGCAGTGGGCTAAGATTTCTGTCCCTCCATGGGCTCCAGACTTGCTGGTCTTCTTTCTGCAATTACTTCTCAATGAAGAGCTCAGTGATTTCCCATTTGCAGTTTGACCTTCATTTTAGTGGGGGAGCAGGCTCCTCCTGATTAGAATGTCCTGAAATGTGTTTTGATGTGACACCCTTTATCTGCCATCTGTTCCACTATTTTGGACCCAGACATCCCCACTTGTTCTCTATGCACACCAATCTCACCATTCCCACTAAAACCTCTCTGCAACAGAGTACCATGAACACGTGTTCTCTGGGTTTTACACTTTTAACTGACATCCTTTACACAAAATTCCTTACCACATCCTGCCTGAGGTCACTTAATTCTTTTCCAAAATAAATCCTAAAAACACAAGGAAAATCCAAATAAATGAAAGCTTTTCTGTAGGTGTTTCACCTAGAGCAGTGATTTCTATATCTTTATAATATAAAGAACTTCTTTTTAGCCCTTCTGTGACATGAAAACACACATTATGCAATACACCATCTTTGGTAATAGTATGTCATACTTTAATAATTACCTGTTCAGCAAGATCAGCATGAATGAGCACTGATAGCATTACTCCAGTGAACAACTTGTTGGAGAAGGATGAAGTGATAATAGCCTTGGAAATGGATTGCCTGTTAGGTCAAAACAAAAAGGACTTTACAGATTTTCCCCAATTATCACTCATTTAATGGCCTGCCAGACTTACAGGCCATACAAAAGCAGATTTACTGTGGAAACATGCTGCCTTGGAGACCAGCCTAGAGTATTCCTGGACATTATAACCAGTCATCTCGAGGAGGCTGCCATCCTGCCTCCTGAGACTGCAACACAGCAACAGAGAGCTTAGCAAAAGCATTCTCCTTACTGACAGAAAAAAGACCTTTGAGCTTGTCTGGAAGCTTAAAAACAATTACATCATAAGAAAACAGATACTTTAAGTAAAATTGATGGCAGTATAAAGCAAAAATGTTAGTACATCAGACTAGCTTCTCTCAAAGATACAGCTGATGCTACCTGACAATGATTTTAGCGTAGGGGAAGCCCAAAGGAGAACAAACCAGCCATTCAGCGGCAAAACAGCCCTCCCAGATTTAGCGCACTGAAGGTTACAAAGCAGTAGATTTGATTTAAATTATTTTCTCAGATAAATATGAAGAAAATATTCTGTGATCTTCCTACAGACAAAAACTGAATTGTGACATTTAAGTGAAAAAAAATGAACATCAATAGCCTAATCAAAATTTTTCTATGATTACTACCTGAGTGTTCTTTTATTTTTCACATATCCTGTAATAATTTTGCACAAAGAAAATCAAGAAATTGTGATCAGTAATTATGTTGTATGCAAAATGCAGAGGTTAATCTAATAAGTATTCATCACTATGCAATACAAATCTGATCAATTCATAAATTGAAATTTTCAAAAGTCAACTCCCATTACAAAATCCTGTTATTTAATGATGCATTATCTGCCCTGTTTTACAAAGACACCTGCCTCAGGGAAGCTGAGACACAGCTGGTAAGGTAACTTCTCAAGGGTCTCACAACAACTCAGAGGACACATGCAACACTGAGGTCACCACCATCACTCAAAGTCCCGGATTTGAGAACACCATGTCCTCTCCCTTTCTATTATTTTTACTGACATGACATAAAGATTTTCCACAACAGTGCTGAATATCACATTTAATCAAAACCAAAAAAACTCATATTGTAAGTGTTACTGAAATTGGAAAGTCAAGTATTCCAAAATTAGAAAGCGTTCCTCCACAAGAGCCTTTGATTGCACACAGACACGCCACCCTTTCCTCGCTTTATTTGTCAGAGGGACTGGAGAGCAATCAGGAATTAACATGTCTGTTCACTTTCTTTTAAATCATCCTCCTTGTACCATTTATTTCCCACACTTGCTATGTGCACCACATTTTAGTCATGAGCTCTTGTTTCATGGCTGTCACTTAGGATGCTGTCCCTAACAAAGGGATTGTCTTACCCATTCCCCAAATAAAAATAGATGAGTTTGCAATCAGGGATCTGAGGTATAGGAAAATTAATGCCAAACTTCATAAACCCCTCCCTGCATTTGCATAAGAACTTGAAATCCCAAGAACCTGATTTTTCAGAGTATATTGCACACTCATAGTTCGAAACAGATAGCAATTACTTCTTTCTATATACTGTCTTTTGAGTGAAGCAAGTATTGCAACTTTATCTGATACACAGAAAATCATAAATAGAAAGATAACTATCTCTGTTTAGCCTATATTTGGGGCTAAACTATAGCAGTTGCTCTGTCACTCAGTAACCCCTCTCCAGCCAAGAAGGAAGATTGGGAAAAGGAGAGGAAACTCACAGGTTGAAACGAAAACAGATTTAATAAAACAGCAAAACTAATATTAATGCAAATATAAACTATGCAAAGTTATACTTAGCCCCATGAACAGACATCAGTCACAATAAACAGGAAAACCGTCATTTATGCCAATTGTTTCATTTGTGTTCTGGGACACACCTGCAGCCTGTTCTGGCAGCTGCCCTGGCTTTTGCCCCTCCCAGCTTAAGCTCCTGGCTGATTCCAAGCTGCTCAACGGCCTGCAGACCATAGCTGGCCTAGAAGTCTATCCCAGAGAAACCAGGACACTAACATATCTGCAAGCACAGGAAACTAAAAAGTCTCTGACTCTGTAGTAGTCATGTATTTTCACGTCCTTACAAAGCAATGTACCACTTCCTGTCTCTTCTCTGGTAACATCCCTAAAGCTATTTTAATTCACACTTCTCTAACTATACCCTGAGCACTGATATTAATGCACTTAGTTTTGAAAACTGCTCCTTTTCTTTCAGATTTGAAGAGAAAGGAAGGCTTATGCATCTGAAACATGCAATTTTGCCAACTCTGCAAGTTATTCTTAATAAAACATGTCCTCCTATAAATGCTGTCCTGTTTGCATCTCTAAACCATCTCAGCTACTACAGTGCCAGTAACAAGGTGAGCTGAAAAAGTACAGGAGACATTAGAAAGGAAAAAAATAATCCTGAATTCAATTCTCTGCTAAAGATCTTTGTGAGATCATCTTTTCCCATCCATCCCCATCAGGTTTTGTATGTGTTACACACCAAACCATAAGCAGAACAAGTACAAATACTAAATAAGGCAAACACACAGTACCTGAACTCACAATTTATCCAGATCTGTACAGATAGCAAAGCCACAGACACTGAGTCTGTAAATTACAAAACATCCTATTGTAAATAATCCTACGATTTGAATAATTTTAAAACAGTCTTTAAATTGTCAATATGGAGAGCAATGTGCTCTGTAGCCATTTCTAGGGGAGTTGGTGCTAAATGGGAAAGTGAATTTCTGCTGAATTAGGAAAAAAAATCAGATTGCAAGGGGTTAAAAATAGCTGCATCAAATCATTAAAACTCATTAGGATTTGTATTTTTATTTGCTCCTGTTGAACACAACAAATACCTCATTTAGCAGAACTACTAAGAGATGGTTTCTCTGCAGAAGAAAATCAGACAAATGGCATATTTTTAACAAATGCTTTTCATTTAAAGAGCAGGTTTTGATGTGCCTCCGATTAGCTCTGTTTCTGACTTGCCCCTAGTTACAGAGAGATCAGTGATTTCTGGAGCAGACTGACTTGATGTGTGTGCTCCATTTTTTACTCTATTCAGCATTAAATCAGAAGGCATGATTATTATCCTTCTCATCAGAAGACTGTATAAATGAAAGCAACATTTTATCAAGAAATGTTTATCAAGCAGTTTGCTTATAAAGCAAGCCAGCAGCATCTTTGGTACTGTTGAATTAAACGTAGAGTTACCTCTAGTTCACACAGTGAAAACAAGAGTCAGGAGCAGAGTCAATGCTTCACTGAAACATGTATTAATCATTTTCACTAAGTCAACTTGGTCAGATTTTTATCTGTTACAAATCAATGTAAATTCACTGATGTAACAGTCAAATCATGCCAAGGAAAAATCTGTTCACTTTGCTGTTATTTCATGATCACTTGAGGAAGTGCATATTCTTAATGGAAGCAAGTGCATGAACTTTTTGTGCAATTAACCACTTTAATGATTTTGTGATCAGCTTGCTTGGAAAGTACTACCTTAAAAGAGAACTTGTGTTTTCTCTTTGGAATAAATTTAAATGCTTAGAAAAACAATAGCTATCACCTCAGAGTAAACGCTGACTAGTACTTGAGTAGCATGAGGAGCACACCCAGTCTGGTTAGGGTCCTCTTCTACACTCAGAACAGAAGAGAAAAAAACAGCTTCTGCCAAAAGCAGGCAGAGGCTGTGCCCAGCCAAAGGGAGCTTTTGTGAGCTGGCACAGGGGCAACACAGGTAGGACAGGCAGGCCAGGAGGAGATGGGAAGGATGTAGGTGATGTGTGTCAGCAGAAGTGTGAGGAGAGAACTGATGCGGTGGGATCATCAAAGTGAAAATCATGCACCCACCCAGTTTACACAAACTGTTTCCAAGTACAAGTTGAAGTAATGCTTCATACATGCAATGTGACAGTAAAGCCCTAAAACCAGTCTTACTGGGTTGACAATGATGAACTATGAAGACAGACTGAGAGTCAAACTGGCAAGCTGAAAAAGGACTATAGTGCTCTCTGACATCAGACCACAGGTTTCTTATTAACTGAAAGGATCACACGAATACAACTTAAAACAGCAACTGACAGAGCATGTGAGAAAGACTATGATTTATTTTTCAAGACTGTCCCAGAGGAAAGTAGACAAATTCACAAAATGTATAGACATAAACCAAAAAATATAAAACTATTAAAATATTCATTATAGAAATATAAGCTAAATCAGACTGCCAAGAGACTCAGCATCTCTGCCAAAAATGAGGCTGTAAGATGACAATTTTCAGGGCAGCGCCTTGACATGCATTTTGACAGTCAGAGCAATGTTACCAGCTAAAAGAGCATGTGCTGCAATTATATTCCACTTTTAAAGGTGTTTTTAAAACATTATCTTAGAAACTCACTTACCTGCGTCAAAGTCACAGAATGCTTCAGTACTGCAACAATAACCTTGCCATGTTGTTGTATCAGCTCCTACAAACCTGACTTAAAATTCTGATATCTTTTTTACAAATGGTCTTTAATTAAGGATGTAGTAGTTAAATCAGAGATCAAAGATACTTTCTTCAAAGACAGTTTCTTTTTGTGTATCCTGTACACTCAGCACCAAAGGGAATTGTGCAAGGGTTTTCTGCAACTCTAAAATGGATTCAGGAGGCTGGGGCTAAGTTTTTGACCATAATTCATTGTGTGAGCCTCTGGAAGGTATTTAATCACTCCATGCTTTGTGCTCCACTTGCAGAATGTGTAAAAAGAGAGCATTTGAGAGGCAGTGGTATCATTTGAAGTCATTATTGAAGTAATATCGTTTGGAAATTACTGATTTTATGTATATCACAATACTATCCATATATTAAATTTGTATTCTATGGAGGAAAAAAAACCTACAGCAAGAAAAAATAGTAAAGAAAAGAAGGTGTGCTAACATAAACTTACTTCTTCCCATGAGCACAGAATAACACCAAAGGCAGCTTGTGAGTGGGAGGTTGCCTAATAGGCAACAGCAAGCAAATAGGTAGACGTTTCACTAGAGCTACATCAGCAACTCTACAAGGAAAAGATCTGATATTGGTTGCATTTTGTCAGTATTTCCCAAAGACCTTTTCTGTCCTCAGGCTAGTACATAATGATCATCCTGTCAGTAAATCTGCATTATGTGGTGTACGGGCATGTATCCACAGTGGGATAGCGAAACCTGTGCTGGTCACACCACAGAAAATGCATCTGTAAGGCAAAAGTAAGTTGTGAAAGGACTGATGAGTAGGAACAATAAATAAAATGGTCATTCTGGTACCTGATTCATTCTTCTAAACCTCTCCACATTATCAAAATTACTATTACAATCAGCAAATGCACAGAAGCATTAAGTAATACCCTCTCAGGCACTATAACACTGTACCTTTCTCATCACAAGCTGGCAGCAAGAGAAGCTCTGAGCTTTTATATCTGGAACAATGAATTTGCCAGGCTATCCAAACGGAAATGTATCAGCAACTCCATGTTTTTCTTTACAAACCAGCTTTCTTACACAATTCAAATGTTTAATTATTTTCTTTTCCCCCACACTCACCACCTCTATGCTTCTCATGTTGTCAAGTGTCTGCAGGACTGATTTTATGGGCTGTGCTTTTCACAATCAGATGTGCTTTCCAGATAACTTCTGGGTTAACCTCCAGAAGATGCACTGCTTCTGTCAGTTCATAAGGTGTGAGAACAACCAGTCTAGGAGATGGTTCTTCAGTTGGTAAAGGACTTTCTGTAAAGCTAATTTCTAAAAAAAAGCAGCAGACAACACACAGTATGGGTTTTTTCTACCTAGACAAAGCTTAGGACTCAGCAAGTGCTTTGAATGGACACAGTGAGTGTTTCCACTGATTCAGACACAAACAAATACAAATATGTTTAAAAACAAAAACCAGAATGAGGCCAAGATATCTAACAGCTAAGCAGTTTCATAGTACAATGAGTATTTACATAGAAGCAAAGAGCTTGTGCTAAGATTATAGCAGACTATTCGTATAGCCTGGCTGAATGGGATTACTAAACACAGTTCAGCGTAACAGTGAAGGTCCAAGCTGTATATATTCTTCCTGTCCCATTTACAGCACTGGATTTGAAAAATTTTGCAGACAGCATTTGGAACACAGAATTCTTAGGAATTTCTTGCTCTTCTATAACTTCAGTATCATTTATGTTACATACTGTTCCATTTCTCACTTAAATGCATCAGTTTTTCTTGCAATTTATTTTATTTAGAGCAAAATCTGAAAATATTTGACTTCAGACTAGAGTGTAAATGTACCTATACTAACTGGAAAGCATTCTTTACAGATGTTACAAATCATGTCAACTGATCAAATTAGGATTTCCTTTGTCAATAAGCATGCTCTGACAGTAGCTGATAGTCAGACCATAGGGTCTACAGGACATTTCACACAAACAAAGTGAGAATCAATCACCACTTCTTCCATACCCTGGAGGAGAAAGTTTGAGATTCTGTACCAATTCACTCCCAGAAAATGTCAACTCAGATACTCACAACTGCAGTTTAAAAAGATTTTCCACTGTTAGGGAAGTATAAAAAAAAAGTATAAAAATTACTCAAGCTCTAAGTAATCTATAAAATGCATGTCCTTTATCTCCATCCTCACACTAAACAGCCAGCAAATATTATAGAAAAGTAAATTACCTGGCAAAAATGTAATTTTGGGTTGAGTAAAACAGTTAACAAGTTCAATCAGTCATTTCAGAGAACATTTTGTTAAGCGTGTTGAAATGTTCAGTGTTTCTCCACACAACCGTGCTAGTTTAATTTTCCTGCTGCTGGCAGTTCATCTAAGAACACATCGTTTTGGAACAAGCAAGAAACAAGTGACAGGCATGACTCAGCCAACTCTAACCAAACCAGAGGTATTACAGTAGCTATTGACAGATTGAGCGGGGAAATGGGAGAAAGCAGAGTGATGGTCTCAACTTAAGCATCTTAGTGATTTACAGTCAGCAGACTGATACAGTCAGGTCTAATCCACAGTAGGACCTTAGCAGCAAAAGAACAAGGGTAGCAGGGGTAGGCTGGTAAGGGAAATAGGCAGTCCCTGGTTCTGCATGGACAAGACCGGGAAACATACATCAATGCAATGACTCCACAGATTATCTTTAATCACTTTTTAAGTACTAATATTCATTCTTTGGAGTCCTTGAGAGAGTGGATTGTTGTTCAGGAGAAGGAGGTCGTGGATCAGATCTGTCCTGATTATGACATAGAGTTGTTATGAAGACATTTGGGTCTGAGAGTAACCACAGGTCTCTGCAGATCCTACAGAACACACACTTTATTCCCTTACTATGGTTCCAGTTGTGTACCTGTGGGGTTACTGGAAGGGGAACACCTCAGAGGAATTCATACAGAATGGATGAGGCTGGCAGGCACCTCTGGAGGTCACCAGGTCCAGCACCACCAATTAAAGCAGTGTCAAACAGAGCAGGTTGCTCAGGGGCATGTCCAGTCAGGTTTTAAACATCTCCAAGGAAGAAAACTCCACAGCTTTCATGGGCAAAGTTGGAGCATTTGATCACCCTTACAATAAAGGGAGGTTTTTCTGCCAAAGAGAATGAGACTTTGCCACAATGAATAAGTTGAGGTTGTAAACTCTACTCTTTTGTGGTAAGATCCTGTGAAACTCAACAGAGAATGAGCTGTGTCCTATTGAACTCTTAAATGACCCTGTAAGAATCCACGGGGTGCTCTCTGCTGAGCTGTAGAGGGTTTTAAATGTAGTCTAATTTCTGTAAAACCCACTGATTCCATCCTTCTAAAATTCTACAAGGCTATTCTCCTGGGGTTCATTATCCCAGAAATCCAGGTCAAGAGCGATGTTCATCTACCACTCACTCCAAACCTCAAAGCTAACTGAAATAGGTACTACGTAATGTCTGCAAACTTCGTATTCCTCCACAGAATATTCTGCAGCTGAACAGATGCCCTGGTGAGCTCTAGTGCTACCACAGCAAGCCCTGCAGGTAATACTCGGGATTTTGTTTCAGTATCAAAACAAAGCAATCTAATCTGAATACAGCAAATTGCCACTGTAGAATTGTTCACTATGAACTAGACACTTTCAAAACAGACATAAAGATAAATACTACTTAATTTTTGTTGCATATTAATAGACTTTCAAAAATGGCTGACACGAGCTTTTCATTCACCAGGAAGGTTGATAAGTCAGGAGAAGCCAAAATCACAGTTGCATTTGTGGTGCTAACTCTAGTCACTCTTGACACAAAACCACAGGAGAAGCATCTTCCAAGCAGGGAAGGACAGTGTTTCTTTTCCTCTGTTTATTGCACCAGTGGCTGAGTCATCACAGCCTCAACAAATATTCTGTAATTAGAGTTGTTCATTTTAACAATAGTACAGAGCTCCAGAGAAATAGTTGCAAATATTTATTACAATTTCAAGATCAAAATACTTCTGCCACACTGCATCCTGCTAGGTAACCTCCTTGGCAGCTCATTTAGAGGTGAATGAAAATCTCCCTCTAAAAGGAGAGCTAACACTATGACTTTTATAAAGCACCGTGATTCCCAACCAGCTGAAGACTTAAAATGAAGGAAAGGCAAGAAGCATCCCACCAACGGTGAACTGGACTGAACATGTGAGTTCAACTCCCTGATCTCATCAGCAGCTTTGATCTTGACACAGGCAATGTGATGAGCTGTGCCATAGCAGACGCACTGGAGGGGACTCCTGCAGCCGAGGTTGCTGCATTTTTCTCTACACAGCTCTAGTTTCTTCCTTGTATGTTTGCTAAACTGGAATACTCAAGAAGAGATTTCATTTTATTAGGATGATTCTTAAATCAAACTTGGAGATACAGGGATGTGGGTTTTCAATAAAACAGATCATGTTTTTTTCCTAAGAAAACAGAATTAGGGAGGGAATTTGATTTTTTTTCCTTTAAAAAATTATTGCAGCTCTTTGAGAAATGTAAGCATAGAGGTGCTTTTGAGCAGGGGTGTGAAACACAGAAATGGAGCTGTCTTACTCTAGGAAATGTGATGTTTACTGTCCCTATGACTATCCAGCCAAATCTACTCCTTACAGGCCTCTGAAAAACTGACAGTTCACTCATTCTAAAGACCTGTTAAAATCTGGCAGTGTTGTCAAAACCTCTCCTTCTCAACAGACATTCAAAAACTGGGCCTTTGATTTCTCAAGCTAAATACTCAGAAAAAGAGAAGCCTCAAATTTGATGTAAATTATTTGCATTAGCATCACAATCGAGCTCTCCCGCGTTGGCTCTTTACATTCAAAAGCACAAAGCCTGTCTCGCCTGCCTTGTCGCAAGAGATTTTTCCCTTTCTGTTGTTCGTTGTCCACAGCAGAAAACATCTTCCAAATGCTACAACTGAGGCAGTGCCCTTACAGATAACAACCCTTGTTTTACAGCCCTGGTTCAATTCCTAGTGCTTGATTCATTCTTTACTGAAATAGATAATAGCTTTCAAGGGCTTAAAAAATAGGTAAGAAAAGCAACTACAAAATTAAAGACTATTCTGTAAGCATTCAGAAGGCAACATTATCCTGTCTATTTCCAGACTTCTGCACTCTCTTTGCAATGTCATTGCTATGTCAGCCCATTACTCTGGTTATACACTAATAAAACAAGAACAACAGCTTCCCCTGACCACCAAATGGCTCTCAAGTCTGAATATTGTCCATTAAGGTAACAGCATTTGTTCTTTCCAAATACCTGATCGTAAAGGGGCAGGTGAATCATACAAGGGTAAAAATGAATAGTACAGTTGCAATGCACTAACACACCACTTTACATTTTACAACCCTACTGGTCAGGCCACAATAAATTTAATAGAAAACACATATAATAACCAATCTACTAAAAAAGCAAAACTACTTGAAACTGCTAACTATAGAACGATTTTTACCTACTTCCACACATTACAAATCAAATAAAACACTAATTTCACATTAAAAAATAGGTAATTTCTAGGAGACAAGAACTGGAAACCTGTAAGACAGACCTAGTTAAATGATTTTACTCCACAATTTGAAATGCTGTCTGGTAATACTACACAAGCAAGAAAAGAGTTATCCAAGCAACTATTAAATACCCCTTTCCCTGGCTATAATTAGTGCAGTTTAGTATGAGCTGTAAATTGTATTGGTTACATTTGCAACATGAATTACATTCACCCCACTACTTAATTATCAACGTCTCTAGTTTAATAATTGTCCACCTATTTCATTTCCATAACAGGGTATTTTGCCAAACATGTGAAGAAGACAATAGTTAGTAAACCAGTATTATACTTAAATGTATCATTGCATTCCTATCAACAGCAGCTCAATAAAATCAGTAACATGGAGTGTTCTACTATCTTGAACAGCAATATTTCACAGTTTTCAGTAAATTAACAGCAAATGAATTCTGGTTCTGATGCAGAAGCTCTCAACACTGGGCACACTTCAGCTGGTGAGAAGTTGCTTGGAAGGTGCTTTCCATGCCTCACCCACCTGATCACTCTACCCACTGAGCCTATCCAGATGCTGCCATGAGAAACAAGCTGCCTGAGAGATTCAAAGAAGACAGTGCAAACACAGGTATCAGATATTAAGACAAAAACCTACCAGGTGTGTATCAAGTTCAGATTTCCTAATGTGATAAACTGTTAAAAATGTTACTGTCAATGTACACCCTGAGGAAAACTCCCCATATCATAAATGACACTAACAACACAGTGAGTAGACTGAAGGTGAGAAAAATCAACATCACAACAAAATCAGTAACAGATTTCATAGCTGTATTTAGAAATAAACTCATTAAAATGCAAAAATTTAATGATTAGTGCTACACTACACGTGATTTACCAATTTGGTATGAGTTTATTAAACTGCACTTGTAATCCAAATATCTCCCATAGCAACTTGATAGAATTGTCTTTTCTGTTAATTTCATTATATTACTTTCAGTGCTGTAAGTAATAAAATGCTGATTCCATTTCACTGCTGACTGACAGGCACTGCTCAAAGTATCTTGTTCACTACCAAGATTTAAACTATGCTCATTAAGTTTAAAAGCTCTGAAAGCCAAAATGCAGCCGAATCAAATATGTTTCCTGAGGAAAAGTAGCAGCCTACCTCCATGTCACATTTTACAATACCTATTCAGAATTCAGGAGTCTTCCAAGAAACAGGAAAAGTATAGGTTATGGAATAAATTTGAAATTATTTTTCTGCATTTTGGCTGTACTCTCTCTCCTTTATGTTTGCACAACAATAATTGGAAAACACACAAAACCATTGAGTTTAGTTCCCATCATCTCAATCAGGTAATACAATTCTGACATTTATGGAAAAGATTAATTAAAATATATCCCATGCAGCTCCCCAAAATAAATTGGCTTAGGAAAAGTGGAAGACAGACATTTTTTCACTTGCAAACGTTGTCATCACCAAGAAAAGCATCACTGGGGAAAAAGCAAAAATCAGTTTTGTGGTGCCAGAAGTATGATGTTCACATTTTATTCCTGAATACTTGGTTTAGGAAACAGGTTAGCTGGATGGCACATTACCCATAGAATATTTGGGAATTTGAGCAGAAGAGGAAAACCACTCCAGATAGGACTCAAAGCAGTGAAGAAGGCTTTGCACCACCAGCGGTCGACTGAACATGACACAGAAGCGTTACAAGCTGTTGGGGAAGGACCTTTCAGTCTGGTATTTGTACAGCAATTAGTGGACTGGAGCCTGAGTTGAGAGAGATATATAACAAATAAATACAAAGAAATGAATTCACAATGATTCTCTATATACTACCATGATTGCTCCCATGACTGATAATTCATGATTTCAGAAATTTCCCTTCACTCACCTTTTTTCAGGCTGAAGAATTTTAATATGTTTCCCTGTCATGAGGCAAAGGCCATCACCCAAGGATGATGACAGTGGTGCAGACGGAGAGCTGAGCAGACAGGATAAACAGAAGTGTTCATCTAGCTCCTCTAACCAACATGTCACTATTCCCATGCTCCTGTCACATTAATTCTATTATTGAGCACCAAGTGTACAAATCCCTCCTGTGGCAGTGCACTGGTTAAGGCACATGCAAAGTGTGCCTGACACCTTTGGTATGAAATACTGCAGCATCTGCAGTACACTGCTCCTTATTAAACAGGCAAGAGCAGCACATTCTCAGAGCAAGCCCAGCTCTGGCTGCATCTGCACGTGTGCATGCAATGTGTGCTGCAGGCAGTGTGCAGGTAGATGCAGCTGGAAGCCTTCCTCAGTTCTTACAAGTTTTGCAAAATAATTTTATGAAAGGGCAAACTTGCATGATTATTTCCAGATATTTCCTGCATGATTATTCCAGATGTAAATATTATGCTCAGTTCTTGCTGGGCAGATGCCCAATGCAGTTGTATGTGGAGGAAATAAAAGGCAGTATGAGGTTAAATACCCTGATAATCTGAAAAAACTCTACAGAGTGCTCAATTTAATATCCCAAATCGGTGCCTTGCAGAGGAGTAACCTTTTTGGCTTCCCCTGGCCAGCCTGGGACAGCAACCTTGCTTCTCACTGCAGGGTGACAGGCAGACATACATCCACCAAGAAAGAGCGAGGAGAAAACTCTGCTCTGAGCACAGCTGCTGCACAGCCACCCGCAGTGACAGGAGCATCTTGGTATAAGCGACCAGTGTGAAGCAGTGTGGGTGGCTCTGAAGTCAAAAGCAAATCAGGAGTGAATACAAATCTGAGGGAATAAAACCAGGGAAAGAGCTAGTTTCAATTTCTTTCATATATTCTGAAATTGCAGTGATTGTTAATCCATTAAGATATAACTCACAGAGCTGGGCACCTTATATCAGGTGAAATATTCAGGAAAACAACTTTAAAACAATCACCTTCAGAAAAATAGATGCTGGTCTTACAGAAACACAAGGAAAAAAGGAGGGACATAGAGAAATACAGACATTTGCATACAAGCAATATATTTACATACAAACAATATATTTACATACAAATACATGTGTTTACTTAATATGCCAGCCTATCACAGCTACCAAAATATTCACTACTATATGAAAGAGTAAGAGATACATATGGGCACAGGCACTGTGCAAAGACTGTTCACATATTTGTGCACTATCTCAAGGGCTGCAGGTCAGAGACAGAGAAGTAAGCAGGAGCCTTTGCTCACTGGCAGTACTGAAGAATCTGAGCACATTCTTTCAACTCCGCTTAACTACTTCAGAATGAATGCTTTGTGCCAACAATTTTTAATCCTTCAGTACTGGCAACATGAAAGGCTGGTGCTTGCTTACAGTATTTGAGACTACTGACCAGAAGCTACTAAGAGAATAACCTGCAATACCTTACCTTACCAACGAGATCAGAGAAAGCAGCGCCTGCATGGATGACAAAACAAACACAAAACTAATACCACACTTGTAACAATTCATGAGAAGTGCCTCGGGGCAGATTTACAAATGATCCATGTAAGTGCTTTGTAAGACTTGCAGGAGTTGCCTGCTATGAGAATGCCAAACACGTACTCGAGAAGCCACCAGCCCATTGCAAAGGCAGTGCAATTTCTGTGCCTGAATCACTCCAGTCATCTCATAGGCTCCTACCTGCAACTGCAGGCACCTAAAGACCTCTGTAACTCTTACCAGCCAGTGCTCTGGTACCAACTGTCTCAATGAGCACTACTGAGCACTGCTGTCTGACATACTCGCTTGAGCCTCAGAGATCCTTGCATACTTCTTTTTTTCCTTTGGCAAAAGGGCAAAAAGTACAAATGTGAAAAGAAACAGGATACTGTAAAACCTCAGCTTATGGCCTGTCAAAGCTTTGATGTAAATCTGAGTTGCAATATGACACCCACTAAGGAGCACTATTACTCCAATATCTAAAACATCTAATAGCAGGACACAGGGAGTAAGGTTGCTGCATCAGTTTGTCGTGTCACGAGAATTACAGGAACATTTCAGTAAATGAAAAAAAAAGGAAACATTTTTTATTGGCATCCTCCCTTTCCTGTCTTGTAGCCATGACAGTGACTTCACAAGCCCTGATCCAGCTATCAGACAGTGATGAACAGTGCTTAATTTTGTCCAAGGAGGCAGCACCTCTTGGATGAGCAAGGGAGAAAAGCTTCCAAGAGCCTGACTTGCTGTTTACTTTTAAGCATTTTCTGCAAGCTCCAACTCAAACACGTTGCCATTTTTGCAGCAAAGTTTATGTTAATTTCATCTTGCTTTATCATAAAGCCTTAAATCACACTTTGTTATAATGTAAATCACTGATCTGAAAACTACACATTCGTATGTGTCTTTTGCTCTCTCCAAAGAAAAGGTTGAGCACCAGTGATCTGCATCACCTCTTGATGGGATTAATCCATAAACTACACTACTAGGTAGCAATTTCTGAACAATCCCACAGAGAAAACAAAACATGCTATTTTCAGAAAGATGTTGGATGTTTGACACTAGATACCTTGACTGAAAAGTATCTCAGAAGACAGAATATAATTTTGAGTCTTTTGTGAAAATGTGCAGTGAGGTTTTCTTTTGTTTTGGGGTGGTTTTTTTTGTTTTTGTCAATAGGATTGTGGAAAAATGCTGAAGAGTTTCAATTACTGCCAGAGGACCTAGAGCTGCAAATGAGTATTCAGCAGGAAAATGCACACAGAAGGAAAGAGAACTATTGCATGCATATATGTGTTTGTGTAAACAAAACCATGTGCTGACAGGAGTTTTGTTTCAAATCAGAAATGCCTGGAGAAATAGGTCAGACCTTTTAAGAGCTAATTTGTGTTTCTTGGTACCTTCTGTTGGTTGAATGAATCAACAACTGTGTTTATATAATGACTTTCCAGTTGCACTTGCATCAGTTGGTTCCATGGAAGTGATGGCAGATGTTTGTCATCACTTTCTGTGTCTAAGCCCAGAAGCAGCTCATGGCTCCCTACCCAGCACCACAGCAAAACTCGGGCTTCCTTGCCAGAACCAGGGCTTGGACCCTCCTGGCACAATAAAACAGGAATTGCTGGGGAAGGTGTCCTCCTACCACAGTAATGCCAGCTCCCCTCCTACAGCCTCAGATGTCACATCCCCTCTTCTCACCCAGCTCTCCCCCTGCCCATGCCCCTGAGCCCCACAGTCTACCCGAGAAACCCCAACCCTTCCCCGGTGTCCAGACGGTGGCTTCCTGCCTGCTCCCAAAGACAGCTAGCTCTTGCACACACTTCTGCTGACTGGGAGCACTGGGAAACAGCAGATAACAGCAAAGCATTTGCTCTCAGCTCACTTCCATCTCTGCAGGCACAGATTTTTATTAAATCAGGAAGAACCAGAGACAGGAGATATCTCTATCTCTGACAAACCTGATGGAAACTGGCCAAAGGATTAAACAGTTACTGAGCAGAGTTGTATGTTTGTTGGCCTTTCAAACAGACTGAAAAAAGAAAGGAAGGTAAAACACATTGGTTTTGATCTGTTCCCTAGAAAAGCAGGCAAAATACTACGAAGTGTTAGCTAGAGTTTCTTGCACATTACCTCTCAATTTGTAATGAAAAGTGATAAATTCACTCAATCCCATAGAAGTCAATCATATATTTTCTAAAGATTTCTTCCAGCACCATCACTTAGAGAACTAAGGGAAGATAACTGTGTATCACAAAGATAACTGCATTAGGCAAGCTCTGCAAACCTCCTCAGTGCTCTGGGTATACCAAACTTCAGGGCCAGCGCTCCCACCCCTTTACAAAGGGTTTTGTGCCAACAACTGACCAGCAGAATCCAAATGTAACTCAAGAACAAAATGCTACTTTTGTTTTGATCACATTAAAGTCAGAAGGAGCTATTAAAAGAAGTTGTAGCAGATGACTGGGTCCTGAAGAACCACGGGCAATAAATTCACGTGGCAGTTTTGTTTCATAACTTAAGTCCTACTTATTTTTTCTTTGTCTATTCTAATTACTCCCTGGTATGGAATTAATGTAGAAATCAAATTAAATGCTCAGGAAAGTGTATGAATCAACTGGCCTAAAAAAACCCAACTATTAAAAACAATTAGGTAAATATGTCAGTTTAGAAATGCATGATGTGTTTCTGCCTGAATGAAGGTACAAACACAAAACCAAATTGGAGACTCATGGTGCTAAGCAAGGAGCAGCCTCTGTGGGTCTTACAAAGGTGTTCAATATTACCGTGCTGGCGGTTGGGTGTCAGTGACCTCCTGCCTTCAGAGAGCATTGCTGCTTGCAGATGGTGCTCAGGAGAAACACATTTAGACCCATAGTGCCTCTTTTCTGCATGCATTCAGAGCTATACTGCCTTATTTCTGCAAAACTTCCCAAAGAAGTGCTATTACACTGAGATGGACAACACTGAAAACCTGTATTAAATAGAAAGCAAATAAAGTACAGTCTTTGCTCTAAAATGAAATTAGGTTTCTCTGTTAGATATGTAAATGATCAAAGGTGTAGTGGCAGCATTTGTAAAATACAGTTCCCCTAAGGAGACTATGGCATCAGCTAAAATGGCAATCCTTCAGCTGTTTACAAGAATAAATGCCAATACTACCATTGAGAGGAGCACTGATAGAACAAAAAGCCTTTAAGTGTTACCCTGACGGGAATAAGTCTTACTTCGTAGTATAATAGAGCAATAAAAGAGCATTGCTTTTCATTATATAATTGCTATCATGGGTTTTTTAACTTTTGTACATTTAAATTGTGTTGAATAGGAAGAATGACATTCTTCTGATATTAAATAGACTGTAAAAGAGGAAGGTGCTCTGTAATTAATAAATCTTTGTTTGCAGAAGTACATGTTCAATGCTTAAAAGGCAAATCCATATTATTTCTGCCAGGATATGCTGGAACACCCAGATACATACACAGATACTGAAAAGGTGGAATTTGCTACTCATAGCAGCTTTCCCCCCCACAAAATTACTCTTTTAAGAACCTGGTAGCTTACTCATGGATGATATAAGGTAAAAAGTATGCATTTTTTAAGTTGATTACTCCCAAACTGTTTTTCTACAAAAGCGAGGGAACCAAGAGAGACCACAGATCTTTTTTATAAAAAGAGAAGCATGAATCAATATACTTGATTGTCTTTGCTCTCAAGCAAAACATACTTGGATTTAAAACCAAAGAAAAAGCATGAATGAGAAGACTTAAAATACACATATCACTACATTTTTCTCTTCCTTCTAGAAAGAGATCTCAGCAATATCAAAACAACAAGTATATGCCACTATGAACTGGAATAAAGTTCACAGCATTCCTGAAAATGTCAAATCTGCATAGAGCAGAGGCACAGATGTCTCAGCACTACACCAGTTAATAATGCAGGTAACTTTGCTGTCTGGCTAACAGCTAAACCTACTGAAACAACCTACCAATATTTAAGGAGGAAAACCAATTTTAAGAAGTCATGGGTATCTCAAATACCACACTGCAGTTATTTAGTTTCCAGATTATTCCTTACTATGTTTATGTACATTGCCCTTAGTTACTGAAGGGCTCAGCATATGAGCAGAACAACTTGTTGGGCACCTTTAATCAATTTAAGCATGTGCTTCAGGAGAGCATCATTGTCACCCTATATATTTAATGTCCTCCATAACAGGCTCACCTTTTTCCTGAGTCATTATTGTGTACAAACAGGCAAAACTTCCCCTTCTGAACACATCTCTCCCAGATGTATCTCTACAAACTTAGCAGCATTCCGCAGGAGAAACAGCCTATACTGCAGCCCCATCCCAGAGACCAGGGACTCAGCACTCACCCACTGAGGTCCCTGGGATTCCTCCCCTTGATTCCCACCAGTAGGGCCAGGTGAAGTCTGACAGCTAAGATACCCATGGCTAGACCTAATAACTCATGGAAATAACCACATAGTTCAAACAACTGAACATCAACACAGTGAATTTAGGCTGGCTACAATGATGGTGAGAATTCCTCTCTGTGCATGCAAATAGAGAGCATTGACTTCAGCAGCAATTGCCTAGAAAAACAATTTTAGAATAAAATTAGCAGTTAAATAATTGTAGAAATTATACAGAGAGATTTGATTGGACAGGTGTGATAACATCTATAGAAATCTATCCTACATATACTCTGCATAATAATCCACATTATTGTAGCCTACAGTTAATATTGTTGAAAGCAAATTGCATTCCAAGAATAAGTTCCTGTAAGATTATCTCTTTGGGCTGATTTTAATGTTCTGCATTACACTGAAAATACTGGATATGTTAAAATACATGATAAACTTTGAATACTCCATAGGCTATTATTTCAGTTCTGTTCCCATTATCTATTACTTTTAATTCATCACTGATTTTTCAAATGAGCTGTTGGTTTTTCAACAGAACACACCCTGCCCAATCAGTTCAGCTAAAAGGACTCCACATTCTGTGGTGTCTTGGAGGACTGTAGTCTCATTTCAGATAAGCATTAAATGTGCTTTCCTTCAAGCAGTCAAAGATTTCATTAATTGCAGTGGCTGGCTTGGGGCCTTTTAGAGGACAAAAAGGAGATTATTATGAAAATGCCATTCCAGCCTCCTACCTAGAACAGCAAGACCCATGCTGCAAAAAGAAGGAAGCCAAAGTCATCACAAAAGGAAACAAACCAACTGAAATCTTGCCCACATGAAAACCAGCAGCAGTTTCTTTGGGCCCCACCCGGGCCAGAATTTTCACCAGTGTATTTCCAGCTCCCAAATAAATTATAGGAAGAACAAGAGACCAAGCTCTATGTAATACAACTCTAATACCCCACTCTTTAAATGCATTTGAGGAATAAACTCTTAACAGTGTTCACCTGGCATCCCATTACCTTTGCCTGAAGTACCTAAAAGCAAAGAGTATTAGGTATGCTTGTCCTCTTCTCTTTACCTAATCCCTACTCCCTTTTCTCCTAATCTCACTCCGTGCACAGCTCTCAGCACCTGGCTTCATAAACTGATCTCTGGCAGTGCCAGGAAGGGAAGGCAGCGCAGCCCCAAGCACCAGCTCCAGGACAAACACCACCACAGACACTGCGACACACAGGGACATGACGACTTCCAGGTGTCTCTGTGAATGTTCCTGAAAAACAAGCGAGGCATGAAGCCCTTATCACCAGGAGATGAGTCCCCTATATCCCAGTAGTGTTTGTTTTTCCAGAAGCCTATCCTCCATGCATCTTCTTGTAGTTTAGCTTCCTTTAATGGTAATTATTCAAATTTTGGATATTCTGTTTGTCCATACAGGAACATAGAAATGCCATCCTGAACCAAAGAGGATCCAACCAGTCTCCATCACTTGGTACAGCCAGGCACTTCCAAAGAGGGCACCAGACCTACATTTTGGGGGTTCTTAAAGCACCCATTTTTGTGGCAGCAAGCCCTACAGCTAGAAGGAGTGGGAAGCAGCACTGACCGCATTTGAATGAGACTTTTTTCTTTCTCTCTCAACTGCTGATTGTCTCCTTATTCCCTGTGTTAGGAGACAGAGCAAACAAAGAGCAGTATTTATCTTTGTTCTATAATATTGTGACATTTAAACAGGGTAAATGGGAACTGTCCAAGAGAGATTTTGATATCAGTGACGATGATGGAGTGGATTAGCAGAGAACAGATTTGATTAATGATGAACAAAAAGAGGATGGAATAATTGATGATAAGGAATGAATTTTTAGGGACAATGAATCACTTTAATCTTGTTTTATATTTCTATCAGACTACAAATTTGATCTAATATTCTTAGATTCAAATGAGGCATTTGACTTTATATCTCACATTTGATTAATAAAATATAAAATGAATGTGGTGCATATGCAATAGATTTTTAAATTATTGAGCAGCAATGCTTCTAATAGATTCCCATGGGGACTGATTCTCAGCCTTGCACTCAACATTTTTACCAGTAACCTGGAGGAAGTCAAAACTATTTCTGATAGAAGTTCTCAGATGACGACTGGGAAGGCAATGAACGATGAAGCAAGCAGGTTGAGGCAGTCAAGAATCAGATCACACATCTGGAAACAAAGACTACAGACCAATTTCATGGGGTAAGAGCATCTACAGAGGGGAACAATGATGAAGGATTATGTCTATTGAGCAGACTGCAACTTCCACAAGTAGAAGCACTGTAGCTTCAGGGGTTGTTAATCTTTTTCTCTCAATTTTACCAAAGTCTGCAGAGTAGAGTTCAAAAAAAAAAATAATCTTGGAATCAGAGGTGAATAATCAGATCAATGAAAACTTCCACAGAAGTAACCTTAAGTCAATTCCTATATATGAAGAGATCAGCACTACAAAAATAATCATATTACATCTGACACTGATGTCAATACCCATTCCTGGTGAACCAGGAATACCAGATCAGCTTTGGAGACTGCAGCTCCAGAGGGACATTAGACTGGAAAGACTTCAAACAGGACTCACAAGAATGATGAAAGATGTGGAAAAGATGCCTTTGACTGAACCGTCTGAGAACTCAAAGCAAAAGGCATGAGTCGAGCACAGTGTATGAGCAGCTATGCACAGAAAACAGCTTTTGGAGTTCTTCTGTCTGGTAGATAGCATGGCCAGAAAACAGAGTGAGACAAATTCAGTTCATCAATAATTTTGGTGAAATGCCCAGCCCCTGAAAAATTTTCATTTTAGTCTTAATGAGTAATCCCCAGAGCTGTCAAATTTGTGCAAGTCACTAAAACAAAGAGAAATCTTACTGCACACCTTATGCAGAAGACAAATTCAACATCAGTGACACCACTGTGACCTGAATGCCTAAAAATCTTTTACCAGTACCATTTTTTCCATTCTCTGTACTCCTTTTTGTGGCCAATCCCTACCTTTCTCTGATTTCTGTTATTCTTTTCGATGTAAGATCACCAGAGGAAATGCTGCAAGTGCTCAGGAACAACCCAAGTTGGCCAACAGGATCTCTGTATGTGGCTTCTCAGTAAAAGAAAAAAGTGTCTCAGATCTTTGCAGGTGAAAATCTGGCAAAATTCCTTTTAAAAATAACTCAATAATTTCATGTTAATTATGTGACAGGACTAGATAAGCTTTCTATAGGTGTTTCATTTGTCACAGAAAATAAAATGTAGGTATAGAAAATGTTGGTTTTTAACAGCAGTAAAGCCACAAACAGCACCCTACGAAATGCCTAATCAATGCTCCCACTTATTCACCTAGCAAAAAACTGCTGCCTGTAGCCAAGTTAGAGCACAAGCCCTATTTCTCCAGTAAGCCAATCTTTTGTTTTTAAATGGCAATGATTTTTGGATACCAAACATTGTATACTGAAATAGACTGATAAATTCAGCAGGCTGCAGCTTTGAAAACATCTGTTATTAACCACTCCAAAGGAAAGTTGCACAGTTTCAAGTATGTTTATAGACTGTCAGTCAACAATGGACATGTTATGTGAGTATCTAATTCAGCAGATACATCCAGTACAAAAAAAAATCCCCCAGGTTCAGAGCTAGGGAGCATCAAGAAATGCAGACAACCCTAGCTGGGAATTCTGAACTGCTGCAACAGCCAAGCCTGTCTTAAAATCGTTCAGCCAAGATGTTTTACCTCAAGGTCACAGAAGCATTGTTTAAATTAGAGTGTTGTGGAAGACCAGACCACAATATGCTAAATAAAACCAAACCCATCAATTTTAAAGATTTCTCAAAACTACCCCTAAAAATTTCAGCTTAAAGACCTCACATCACAGACATACAGCAGCAAACTGTAAAAATATATTCACTTCCTAACCTAGCCATGGCCCCAGTTTGTCATCACTGATACATTCATCTGCAAAGCTACTTATCAGATTAAAAGAAAACTACACAAAGACAGAATTAGGCAAGACTGTAATGGTTACTTTTAAATCAGCTTTTCAGAACTTCAGTGACGAACAACATCACATAATCTAAGTCACTTTCATTATTTTCTGAACAAAGAACAACTATTTGGTAACAAACTGTTCCCAAGGATAAACTTTTATTTCTTCAGCTCTTTTCTGACCAGCTTTACACTGGTTGCCAACATCCTTTTCTGGCCTCAGTTATTTCATTGTTCAAGAAATACCATGCAAAACTAATACATCTTTGTTTTCCATTCCTTTGGAATCTGTTTTTTGACATTTTAATGTCCATGCATTTAAATGCTTAGCCTTTCTTTTGACTTGCTAACACCTAAAAGATCTGTCTGTTAGCATGGCAAGTTAGACTTATTTAGGTAACAATCTTCTTGTGTTATCCTAGGTAGTAACTATGTAAGGTTTAATTTACAAAATCTATACCTCCCAAACACAGGAAAACAATTTATTTCAATACTTCTTAATTATTTTCAGCTAAAGGTGCTGCAGTGAGACCATCATATCACCAAACAGCAGAGTAATACAGGATAGTTCTGCTGGGTTTTTATTACCTGGTATACAGATGGATTTTAATTTATACTGGCTTGCTTCAGGAATTTTTTATCACCACTTGTCTGCATGAGGGCTTAGGAAAACACATGGTCAGTAGATATATATGGTGTACAAGGACTCTCCTAGAGAGCAACTGAAATCACCACATTCAACACAGGATGTCTTTTTAGTCATTATAAAGAAAACACAGACACATGAAGGAAATTCAGGAGAAACTTTGTAAGAAGAGCTACTGCTGCTTCCCCAACTGATGCATCAAACCTGATGATAGCACCTGAAAAATGGAGAATATGCCCAGAACACTTTCTTTTACACTCTTGCATAGTTTTATCTCTGATTTCTCCCATGTATGTTTCCTATTCCAAGTTAGTAGGAATCAACTGCTTCCCTTAAAAGTCCAACACTGGTACATTGCTAAGAGGTGATAAAATGCTAGCAGGAAGGCAGTGTCTCTTACCCATGGCCCTCAGGATTAGTAGTAAAATACAGATTATTTCGAAAAGTGCAGTAGTTCCTTCCTTGGATTCAGCTGAGAGGAGTTAAACCAGTAAAGAATCACTAAAACACTCATTTTTTAAATGAAATGTTGCTGTGTTTGGACATCGAGGCCTACATTAAAGTGCAAATACAATCAGTATTTACTTCAGCAGAAACAATTCCCACATGGCTAAGAAAATGCCATAAACAGAAGACTACTCACAGTCCTCTTCCTTTTGTTCATCAACCTGACCCCAAGCAAGCATAAAAGATCCCAGTAGTGCAGTGAAGATCAGGAGGAGGCAACATACCCAATACACTTCTGGGTAACAGAACATGACTGAAAATAAGATTTGAAAGTTCCTCTATAACCATGGGTCTTAGACATTCAGTCAGCATCCCTTACAGGCAAAATAGGGATGTTCTTCAACCTCATTTGAGGTACCAGTTGCTTATCTTAATCTGCAGAGAACAGTTTCATCAAAGTTGTTTCAGTATATTTGAATTTAAAGTACTCTTTATGAATACTAAAAGCAGATTATTTATGATCATCTAATGTGGGACATAATGCAGATGCAGGAACATAGTGAAAGAAGCTAACTCATGTCTGGTGGATCTATACCAAGTGTACCTATGAAATCCTCAAATCCTCCCAAAGAAGCATCTTTTAGCATGCTCCTGGTGGCCTAATCTTTCAGTCCATGCTGTAGATTCCTGTTTTGTTCTGGATAAAATGAGTCAGAACTTGAACTTTTCACTATTCTTTCACAGGCTGAGGTATCTGCATGTATTTTAGTCTCTTGAGATAATCAGACAGAAAAATGAGCAACATGACCAACCCAAAACTATTAATATTTATTAACTGGTAATTCTGGAGAGCAACCACGGGAGGTGCAAAGTGCGTTTTTTTCTATATCCTCACCGATTTCCTCAACATGAATCACAGAATCACAGAATGTCAGGAGTTGGAAGGGACCTCGAAAGATCATCTAGTCCAATCCCCCTGCAACTGGATCCAGGAAAGGACTCATGCTCCAATACGCTCAGGGCCCTTACCTCCGAGGCAGCTTCTCTGGCAATGGGAACACTGCCCCCTGTGCTTCCAGCTGGGCTGATTCTGGTGTTTGTGGCGTTTCAGGAGCTGAGAGGTATCAAGTCAGTGCTCAGGTGCCGTCCGTCAAAAGCTATGGTCTGTCTGAGGCGGCACTGACAATTTAGCAGCTGGCTCGGAGCACTCTCCAAGTTGTTGAATCAAAGCTCCAGCTGCGAGAAGCAGCCACTGCGCTGGAGGTGTCGTTATTGGTTTTGAAATCAGTGCTAATTAAGGTGAGATCTCACTGTGCTGGTGTTCAGTAGCACAGGAAAAAATGGACCTTTCCCTGACAAGTTTATCATTCAAACAGGCTACAAAAGCATGATGGAAAATGTAAATGGTACATTTTAATGTTTCTTAAAATTTAATTTCCCCAGGCCCCCTGCTGCAATCCCTCTCATCAGCCGACCAAGCTCATGGGCAAGGAAACTGTGAGCAACGTGCCTTTTCCTCCCTTTTCCTGAAACAATGCCATGTGTATTTACTGGCTGAGAGACAGACCTCCACCGAGACCAGATCAGCTTTCAATAGCTGCCTTTCAAAGTTATAACCATTGCAGAAACTGCCTCTCTCTCTTCTTCCCCCAAGGAAAATGGTTGCCCACATTCACACCTCTGGTTCACAAGGGAATTTTACTTGGCATGGCAGGAGTCAACAGTGCACATTCCCTCATTCATTTTCTAGCTCACTGCTTTTTACTTTCTCGAGAGATAGATTTAGTTTGGCTGAATTTTTGAACTCATTACTCTATAATCTATCAGAAATCACAGTTACCTACTTCTGGTGACAGTGGACAATGTAATTTTATCTTCAACCTGAATTCAACCAGTGGTCCTGGGGATGGCATACTGTGAAAATTAACAATTAACTCTGCAGGTCACTGAGCAGTTCTGCATGTATCCAGCTAAAGAAGCTTAAATACTTTTAAAATTAAAAATAAAGACTCTCATCTGCTGTTTGAAATCCAATCACTCTATACTCAATGGCGAAAGTGCCCCAAGGCACCAACCAGCACTGAAGTCTGGTTCTGAGTTCCTAACAGAGATAATCAACCTCTCTGCTCTCAGTGTCTGGTAGGCCAACACCTTGTCCTGTCAGGATCTCTTTTCAGGGAGATCTTTTCCCTTTGTGTTGAATTTTTGCTGAGGTCGAAGGGAACTATTGTTACCATAGCTATTTAAAATCATATCAAAGATCAGGAAATAAAATTTTGAGTTGTCTTCCGAAGCACTAGCACCAAAGTAAAACTTCTCTCCTTCCCCTCCATGCCCTGAGTTCCAGGCTTCATCTTCACACGCAGTGACTCTATGTGTTGCACACAAACCCAACAGAAGAACCCAGCATCTATCTGTGAGCTTATACAGAGGTGCAGAAATAATCTTCCCACAAATGCAAATATTTCCCAGTGGAGAAGGCTGCAGTAAAAACAGTGCATGACACATGCTCTTCCCAGTGTTTAATGCATCATATAATGCCACTTAGACTTCATGGCAGTAGACCTTCTGTGAACCATATACACTGGTGCAATTATCACGGAAATTAGTAAAAGCATGTTTGCTTAGTAGAAATCCAGAACTACACAGACTTCCTAATGTAAATATACAGAACTTAATCTTCTTAGACAAATACGAATGTTCTTGATTGAAACTCCAACTCAACTACATATTTTGTCCCTGCCTTCAACAGGAGACAGCATTTCATGTGGTCTGTCTCACCAGAAGACAGACCTTTTAGGTTGATCGACATCCAACTTATGCAACTCAGCACTTGTAACTACTAATAAACACTGCATAGGGGTAATAAAGTATTACTTGTAATTTCAGCTGTAATGTTCAAAGCTATTAACTAGAACAGATTAAGTACTTTACCCTAACTACCCAATTGTCTAAAACTCCCAGGTATTGCCTATCAGTGACAATATTTTCCACCATGTGTGCTTTGTACACTGCTATTATTATTACTTTGGCTTGTAGTTTCTCACCTCTTTTTTTTTTTTAAGGTGTGGGCTATGAGATACCTAGAAATATGGGTTTTAACTCCATTGGATTTCCTCACTTAAAAGTGAGATAATAGTTGTGTCACAATGACATACAGACCACAAAGGAAGAAACAGATTATCAATACTTTTTGTTCTACTCTTGGATCCAGTGAACAAGTGTTAAGAGGTGCCCTGTTGCATTGTCAGAAATACTTCAGCTTTTAAAACTCAGCTCAGAGAAGCTGGCTACCTCTGAGTGAAGATACATTTCATAATTTAGATGTGGTGTGTGAGTTCATGTGAAATCAGGTCTGAATAGATCTAGATTGAAAGGACCCATTGACTGAATTGACAAGCACAGGTAAAAAATTAGCCATCCCTCTGATCATAGGTCAATTTATCTTATAGAGGTAAACCCAACCATGGTATTTACATGTTCAGAACAAGTTATCAGGTATGAGCCAGTGTTCCAGCAACCTACAACCTGCAAATGAGAAGCCTTAGTATATTACTGCTATAAAACTGACATCCATTGTATATGTGCTCTCACATTAACAGCACAAAATTGCAGCTCAACATCCCTACTCTTTTCCTAAATTCATGGTACTAATCTATCTGTACATCAATGTTAGCCTAATTCAACTATTTTAGCCTTAAAATTATATTTGGCACCTATATTTGGCACACACAATAACTGGTAGCAACAGTAATAATTCCTGCATTGAGGTCACTGAGTGTATCAACTGCTGTAAGAAGGCGGGAGAGCACAGAATGCTGCCTGACTCAAAAAGTCAAAGGAAATAGGAAAATATAATCCAGATATCGTTGGAGCTCTGAGCTGCATATGAGATGTAGCGCTCAGATCCCAGCGGAGCTTGCCCTCTCCTCACCCCTCCTTGCCTTCCGCTCCTCCCCGCCACACAGACACAGAACCGCTAGAAACGATCCTTCGGTTTAACAAAAGCCTGCGTCTGTTCCTCTTTCTTTGCAAGGAACAAGAGCTAATACAAAGAGCCTGTCCCATAGGAAAAGCAGTTATTCATGCGCTAGTCAGGAAGAGCAGGGAGATAATAGCAGCGCAGGCTGCCCGCAGAAACAGCAGCACCCGGAGCATCCCCTTTCCACAGATGAGCCTCTGTTCAAGGACCGGGTGGAAAGGGATGCAGAAGACAATGAGGAAGAGCCTGGCTTTTCCCCACGCACAGCATTAGCCAGTACAGGGGGGATTTCACGTTTCCGATCTCTCCCCTTTGATAGTAAGGCTGAGGCACACGGGAAAGCTCTGCCACTGCAGCAGGTGAGGCCGTTCCGCAGGCGGCGGCAGCTTCCGCACAGGGGAAACCTGAGCGCCCCTCGCGGAGCCACCCCTGGAGCAAACGGCGCTTTCTGCGCAGGGAGGGCGGCGACAGCTTGGCGACACAGCCCCGCTCAGCGACACACAAAGCCCCGCTCGGTAACACATACAGCCCCGCTCGGTGACACCTGCACTCCCTGCCACCGGCTCCCACTTCCCCCGCGCCGCGCTGCTTACCCGGCTGGGCACGGGCGGTCGGCAGGAGGGTGGCCATCACCTCCAGCAGCAGCGGCAGCAGCAGGACGGCCCGGGCCCGGCCCGCTCGGCCGCCCGACGGTGGGGCCCTGCGCGGAGGCGCGGGGCCGGTG